>CM031598.1:97409202-97425081 GCA_018398815.1 Conus ventricosus | reverse complement strand
CTCACCTCTGCCCACATCGCATGCTGCTGCCTTCTGGAACCTCATGCGACAATCCCTCGCCACATGTCCCTTCTGGACAATGAAACACCTAATTTCCCTTTGCCCTTCCTTCTGCCCCACCACTGGGTTTGCAGACTTTGCAGAAAACTCTCCTAGTCTCCTTGCACTCTTCTCACCTGTGCCTAGCACCTGTCTCTCCTGCACCTTAGTGCCCAAACGTGCCTCTCTATACACCTCTGCGAACTTCAACAACTCTCCTGCTGTCTCTGGCTGTCTCTCTTTCAAATGTATGGTTAACTCAGGGCCGCAACCTGACAAAATCTGTTCTTTCATAACTAGCTCTTTCAATTCAGCGAACTCCTTCTTCGTACCGCTCAACTCTAACCACTTTTCAAAATAGTGATCTAAACGTGCACCAAACTGAGTGTACGTCTCACCTGTTGTAATTTAGCTGAACGAAATTTCTTCCTGAACCCCTCCTCTGTGAGGTCAAATCCCTTCATTAAAGACTCCTTCACAGCACCAAATCAGACTGTTGTTCTGCTGGTAACGCAGTGAAAATCTGCAATGCCTTAACCGTCAATAACGCCGACAAAATGACTGCCCACTCTTCTGGAGGCCAACCCTGACTGGTGCAAACGTTTCGAAACGACTGATGTATGCATCAATCGAATCGGTCCCTTCCGAGAATTTTGGCAACTTGGGTCGGGGGGCATAGCTGCGCACAGAGTCACTGGAAAGTGAACTACCATCATCGGGGTCTCCCTTTGTATTCTCACTTTCTCTAGCTCTAATGAACCTTTAATCTTTTCCGTTTCCTGCTTCATTCTTTCTGTTTCCTCCCTAGCCTGATTATCATTAGCCTGAATCCTTAATTTTTCTATTTCTTGCGCTTCTACTGCAACGCGTCGTCTTTTCCGCGCGTTCATCCCTTCCATCTTTTGCTGGTTTTCGACGAATGCCGCAACTCTTCTCCCTGAGTAGCCTAGATCACGAGCGACGCTCACAAGTTGTTCAATAGGGGTGTTCTTTTCTTCCGCCATTGTATCTCTTTCTTTTTTTTTTTTTTTGAACAAGATTTTATAACTACGACAGCCAAACTGGTGGTTACCGACACGCGTGACGTAATAGCACAATCCTATGAATGATAATATTAGCTTGGGGCAACGTAATTAGTTTTTATAAGACGCCCAGCGCCTGACCCAACTATGAGAGCGAATTATAGGAAATCTGTGCGAAATGAGTACTCTGGGGCTGAAATGCCAAGCCTAGTATTAACTATCTTGGAAGCAATGCCAAGCCTAGTATTTAACTATCTTGGGAACATACAGTAAGACAACCCCTTGTCTTAGGATTACAATACTTGAATCCCACCCAGCTTCCTCTCTGAGAAGTTGAACAATTATAATAAATGGGCCAGAATATCCTGGCAAGCTCGCCAATAAATTGTCAACCTCGGTGATGTCAGTGGAGGAAGGACTAGCGCACAGCCCAAACACACTCACAGCTTGCTTACAATCTCATTCATATATCATGCATTCGTCACATCAAACCACTAGTAAAGTCTAAACTTTACTATACATGATCATAGAAAGAAACATCAATGCATGTGGAATCAAACAAAATAAAACATTCTCTCTCTCCTGAACTTCACAAAATCATTTATCTAAAACATCATTAACTATCCCGGTATAAATAGTTTTCTACATTACCTGGCGCAGTGATCTTAACTATTTCACTCCGAATCAATGTCTTTACTTTCTTATTCTTATTTTCTTTTCACTGTCACTTTCACAAGCACGACACAACTGTTGGCATTGTGTCAGGATAGACTGCTGCACCGTCAGGCTGGACTGCTGGCAACTGGTCAGGTTGGACTGCCGAGGAAAGTGCGCTGGCCAAGTATGAGGTCGAACCCCGTTAAGAATCGAACAGTGACTCTCAACATCGATCTTTCCTCCTTTCTTTCTTCCTGCATTAACGCATTGCACTCTCTCTCTCTCTCTTACTAGTCTGCTCTTATCAAATTGGACATGGTTTGCTTTTCCTTATCTTTTTTTTTTCTTTTCTTTCTTCCTCTTCATTAGTTAGCAACTCTCTCTCTCCACATCTCTCCTCAGTTCCTTCCTCTGCAGACTATCTCATGCTAATCTCTCAACTGGTTCTCTTCTCTGCTCCCCTCATCTCTCTGCACTTCTCTCCTCAGAGATACCTCGCCTCTCTCTCTCAGTCTCTCTGTTCTTTCGCCTCTCGTTCTCACCTTCCCTCACTCTCACATCCCCTCCTAATCCCGTTCCCGATCTGTCAAAAAGGGCGAGTACCAATGTCATATTTTTTACCCCGCTCGTACCCGAAGTTTATCTCCCTCTAATTCATTGATGTTCAAACATGCCAGTCATGCCTACACGCCTTACACTCTGTGGTTGTCAATGTCATTTAATTGATTAGCTTGATTTCCGCGCCCCCCACCACACACTACCTTCCCCCCTTTCCTACTTTAACTGGCGCCGTGTGGCTTAACTCGTGGGCACTGGTCACTCTAAAATGGCTAGATATCTGGTAGGCGCCTTCCGCCGTCTGACCAAACCTACCGAGACCTGTCGGTCCGCCACTCAGACAGTCTTCTGTCCTCCTTTCAGTGCTTAATATTGTGCCGGATGAGAATTGCATGGTAGCCGTCCTTCGTGGCTCCAAGATGACTGCGTTAGGACTTATGTCCGTTTGAAGTGCCGCGACGACCACACTTTGGTTTGTTTATTTTTGAGACCGTGACAATTCTTGCATACTTCATTCTCCCACACATATACTGTCTGAATCACTATAGTGGAAGGACAATAAACCGACGAACGAACGCACACACACGAATGGAAATTGGACTTTGTCAAAAACGTTTATGAATAAAAAACACTTGCGACAATTTTTTCATTCCAGGGCAAGCTGCAATTATTTTCTGTAAATTTTGACGCTCAAAACCGCGGCGACGTTTTTTCACTTAGCAAGAAAAAATCTGTCGCTGTGAAATATTAACCGCTGCGACCTATTTCACGGAAATGTATAACGCTAGCAGTAAGATTCAATGTGAAAATGTTTGCAAGCGACAGCATTATCACTGACTACAAAATTCACATAGTCCTGTGCCAAAAATTCTGTCAGCAAAATTCTGCGAGCGACAGATATTTATGGGACAGCTACATTAATCTATCGAACAATTTTTCGTTAAAAGTGTGTCGCGCTGACAATTTTTCCAGAATATATTGTCGCATGCAACAGTAGTTTCACAGAAATGCTATCGCTGCGATAGGCAGGGGTGATGAGTTTGGGATAGAGGAGGGATGGCAGTAGGGGAGGAGACAGAAAAAAGGATGGGGAGTGGAAGGGGGGGGGGGGAGTTGGAAAGACGAGCAGCAAGGAGATGCAAAGAACATAAAACAGATGGATAGTGAGAAATGGAAAGCGTGTCAGGAGAGAGGTGGAAAGAGAAACGTAGGACAGATGGATAGAAGGAAATGGAAAGCTGGACAGGGGGAAGATGGAAAGAGGAACACAGGACAGATGGATAGAAGGAAATGGAAAGCTGGACAGGAGGAAGATGGAAAGAGGAACACAGGACAGATGGATAGAAGGAAATGGAAAACTGGACAAGAGGAAGATGGAAAGAGGAACATTGGACAGATGGATAGAAGGTAATGGAAACACGGACAGAATGGAATGGAAAGATTGACAATGGAAAATGGAACGACAGGCATTTGGTGAAAATATACCTTTGGAAATGGAAACGTCGACAGAACGAAATAGAAAGATGGACAGACGAAAGTGGAAAGTCAACAGATCGAAATAAAAAGATGGACTGAAGGAAGACGGATGTATGCACAAACGGAAATGGAAAGAGGAAAGCTAAAAGAGAGAGAGAGAGAGAGAGAGAGAGAGAGAGAGAGAGAGAGAGAGAGAGAGAGAGAGAGAGAGAGAGAATTAAAAGCAGACAAGAAGAGGGTAAATGGAATTATGTGCCTAGGGAAATGCAAAGATAAATCAAGAGAGAAAAATAGAAAAGAGGACATAGGGAAGATTGGAACCCAGACAGAGGGAAACTCACAAAGGGGTAACTGACACAGAGATAAACGGACAGAGGGAAACTCACAAAGGGGTAACTGACACAGAGATAAACGGACAGAGGGAAACTCACAAAGGGGTAACTGACACAGAGATAAACGGACAGAGGGAAACTCACAAAGGGGTAACTGACACAGAGATAAACGGACAGAGGGAAACTCACAAAGGGGTAACTGACACAGAGATAAACGGACAGAGGGAAACTCACAAAGGGGTAACTGACACAGAGATAAACGGACAGAGGGAAACTCACAAAGGGGTAACTGACACAGAGATAAACGGACAGAGGGAAACTCACAAAGGGGTAACTGACACAGAGATAAACGGACAGAGGAAACACTGAAATACTGACCAAAGGAAACAGGCAAAAGGAAAACTAAAAGAGAGGAAGAGGCCAACGGGCCACAAGAAAACGGAAACATGGACAGAAACATGGACTGAGGAGAGACGGATGGAGAGAAAGACTGTGAGAATAAAGGTGGAAAATGAATAGGAGGGAACGGGGTGGGGATGGACACGTAAACAAAGAGAAGACGGGCAGATACGCAGCGAATGGTGGAAGGACAGAAAGAGGGAAATGGACAACAGCGGGAAAGGTGGACAGAAAAAAAAAGAAAACGAAACCAGAAACGAGAAACGAGGCCAAGAGGGAAAACGTGATGGCCAACATGAAACACGAGGGGTACTAGAATCACTTCCTTTACGAACAGCAGAATCTACTGATCTGGTTTGTTTCAGAAGGAACCTGAGGGAATCAACCAAACCCACGGTGATGATGAATGAATATGATGATGCCGACGACAATAACGACGACTATGACGACGTCGATCATGATGATGTTAATGAGGATAAATATGACGACGACAACGACGACAACGACGACAACGACGGTGATTACAACACCACCACCACCACCAACAACAACGACAACAACAACACAGACTCCACCACCACCACTACCACCAACAACAACCGCACAGACACACCCACCTCTCACAACAGATGCAACAACACAGACGCTACCACCACCACTTAAAACAACAACAACTATAGAAACACCACCGCCACCACTACAGCAACACAGACACCACCTTCACCACCATCACATGAAACTACACCAACACAGACATCACACCACCACTACTAGCAACAACAGTATTTGGTAATTGAACATGCAGATTTTCGTGGTGAATGATAGGTGATAAAGTTAAACAAGAGAGAAAGAAAGCGAAAAAAAAGGACGGAGGGCCCCCTCAGAAAGGAAGGAAAAAGGAAAACAAAGAAAAAAAGGAGAGGAATGTGGAAAAAAAGGAGGTTAGAGGACAACAAAAAAGTTGAAAAGAAAAAACAAACAAACAAAAAAAAAACCAAGCAGCACCAGGTTGCCAAGTCCGAGAACGGAGATCTATGTTGTATTGACCCGAGTCTCGCAAAGACATGTTCTCAGACATTTATTTGTATGTCATCAGAGTATCACCACAACCACCACCACCACCACCAACAACAACAACACACCACCACCACAATCACAACCACAAACCCTGTCCCTACTCCATCCAAACCCTTCCCCTCTTCCCCCCCCCCTCCCCTCCCCTCCCCCTCCCCTCTTCCCCCTCCCCTCCCCTCCCCCTCCTACCACATCCCTGCAAATCCTTACCCGACAAGAGTGCTGAAGGTCCTGAACCACCCCGGGGATTTGACCCTTCTACGCATCCCCGCAGATGGAGGGGACCGGATCTGTTCGGTCACCTCCCGTGTGGTGCTGGCCAGGAGATCCGAACTCCGGTACGCGGCCAGCAGCTGCTGCGTCCGCAGCGTCGTCTCCGCTTGACGCTCGGCGTTTCGCCTGTCAATGCTGACCAGGTCCACTGACAGAAAAAGGGGGGGGGGGGGGGGGGTGTGGGGGGGGGGGGGGGGGAGGGAGGCTAGGAAGGCGAGGGTGAGGTAGGGATGAGGGGGGTTGGGGGGTTGATCGAAAGTAAATAAATTCAGTAGTTTATTGAACGTCTCAAAGGAGGGACCATTGATAACCAAAAAGCGATAATTTAGTAGACAGGGGGGTGAGAACAGAGTTACAGCCTTATCAACAAACAAACACATAGACACAACACACACACACACACACACACACACACACACACACACACACACACACAGAGGAGAGAGAGAGAGAGAGAGAGAGAGAGAGAGAGAGAGAGAGAGAGAGAGAGAGAGAGAGAGAGAGAGAGAGAAAGAGACAAACAGACACACAGTTAAACAGACACATGAACAGCTATATTGACAGACAAGCAGATGAACAGATACACATAGAACAGAAATACCTTATTCCAAGTACTCTGGCAACGTGCAGGATGACGACTCCAAATACTAGTACGGTTCTATTAAGCCTCTTCATAGTTCTTCGCCCACGTCCAGGATAACGCTTAAAACTAATACTAGGATTCTTGTACATCCTGCTCTCTACGGTTCTTCCCATGTGTGCAGAATGATTCTATAATCCTACAAAACCACGTTCTCTAGTCATTCGCCAACGTGCAGGATAACCTTTCAAGATAACGTTATAATTCTATTAAACCGTGCTCCATGCTGCTTCCCCGGCATGCCGGAAAACGTTTGAAAATAATTCTGTGATTCTATTAAGCCCTGGTCCTTAGTATTTTGCCTGCGGGCAGGGTAATGTTTAAAAATAACGCTATGCTTCTATTAAAATCCAGTCCCACAATACTTTATTTGCATGCAGGAAAATAACACAGAAAAATGCTGATTCTATTAAAAACCGCTCAAAGGTACTCCGACCACACACAACACATTCCAACCTAGTATACGTGAACGAGGTTTTGAAACAACACTCAAACAAGGCACACTCACCCAATGCAATTAAGCCAGATTCTCAAACAACAACCCAACTGAGCCAAAGTCCGAAGCAGCAACATCAGTCATACTCTCTGTAGTTGAGCCAAAATAGTACAAACCCACCTAATACGATGGAGTCAGGTTCTAGAACAGTAACACACAAACAACACATACCCTCCTCCTTCCCCCCACCCCCACCCCCAATTCCCAACTATAGGTGAGCCAGATTCTGAAACAGGAACCCCAAGTCACCACACACACTCACTGTACACATCCAGAGGATTGGAAAACGTAGGGCACGGGTAGCCCAGCCTGGTGAAGTAGGGCACCAGCCGAGAGGTGGCGCCAAAATACATCACGTGACCTTGGCACATCATGGCCGTCATGTCCAGCATCTGCGTGATGTCAGAACGAGGCTGGTGCAAAGTCACGATGACTAGCTTCCCCTGACGAGCCAGCTGCTGCAGACTGGCCACTAGGTGGCGCGCAGTGAAGCTGTCCAGGCCGGTGGTGGGTTCGTCCAGCAGCAAGATGTCTGGAAAGATCCACAACGCGAAACTGGTAAGGGGAGAGAATTAGGATCAGGGTATGTGTCAATCAGAGGACGTTACTCCTTATGGGTCTGGAACCTCCTTGCCCTTAAAGACAAAATTGGTCTGCTTCGTGTCTCTCTCTCTCTCCTCTCTCTCTCTCTCTCTCTCTCTCTCTCTCTCTCTCTCTCTCTCTCTCTCTGTTATGAAGACATGTGTGTTTGTTAAAAGTTTTGTAAGTCTTAGTCGCTAGTCATACTTAGTCCCTTAACGGGGCAAGGGCCGGATGAAAAAAAGCATGTGTTTGCTTATCTGTTACCCTTGGAAATAAAGATCATCATCATCATCATCATCATCATCATCATCATCATCATCATCTCTCTTCTCTCTCTCTCTCTCTCTCTCTCTCTCTCTCTCTCTCTCTCTCTCTCTCTCTCTCTCTCTCTCTCTCGCTCTGAATAATCTGATTCATTCGTCCAATAAAATAGCTTACGGTGAAACAGGAAGGTACCCTTTGTACATCAGATGTATTGTAAAGTGTGTTAGATACTGCTGTAAAGTAATACGATTACCAGTAGCTAGACTGAGCAGGCAAGCCTATGACATGATGCTACAACAATGTGAGTTAGGAAATGTTAACTGGGCCTCTAAGATTAAGAAAGTGCTAACAGAGAATGGGTTTGGAATAGTGTAGTATCCAAACTACCATCCTTCGTAAACCTATTTGGAATCCCTTGAAGAATGGAAAAAAAATGTCAGAACACGGGATTTGAACTGGCACCTTTCGATCTCCAACACTCTCCCAGCCGAGCTATTCCGGCATGGTGTTTAATATAAAGCAATGCCAGGGCTACGTGTGTTCGAATCGCTACATTTACAATAATATATCACGCCCTCGTCTTCAGTTTCTTCCTCTTACAACCTCTTCCCCCCCCCCCCCTTTCTTTTTCTATCTATGCCAAATGATTGTCTTAAGATAGAGCAAGTTCACACTTGTTTTCCCTCACAGCTCAGTGGTGTGTGTGTGTGTGTGTGTGTGTGTGTGTGTGTGTGTGTGTGTGTGTGTGTGTGTGTGTGTGTGTGTGTGTGTGTGTTGTTGTTGTTGTTGTTGTTGTTGTTGTTGTTGTTGTTGTTGTTGTTGTTGTCATCAATTTAACGTCTTTCCACATTAAAATATATTAGACGAATGTGTGTGTGTGTGTGTGTGTGTGTGTGTGTGTGTGTGTGTGTGTGTGTGTGTGTGTGTGTGTGTGTGTGTGGTGTGTGTGTAAAAGTGCTGGTTAACTATTCCTGCGTCATTAAACCAATGAACTGCAACGACAAGGGGATGGATAGCTGTGGAAGAATATAAGCGTGAGAAAAGGATCGGAGTACAAAGCGAAATCTTTCACTAGCATTAGGAGACCATGATAGCTTGTCTCGACAAACACATCCATTTGTGTTGCCTGCTCAGGGGCTTTTTTTCCCACACTGATTCAGACCCATGAGTGAAACACGGTCGATTATGTCAGCAGTCTTCCCTTGGTATAACCAGGGAATGAACCACCTGTAATTCTATGGTTTTCTCAACACCAATGGTTTAGAAACAGAATTCAAATGCATCCCAATGCAGCCATCGAAGGGGGGGAAAGTAAAATGAGAGAAAGCATTGAAAGAAAATATGCTGCCTAAAAACTGAAAGGATCATGTCAGATTTATATAGGAAGGAAGTTTTCAGCTACGCTTGAGGATTCACTGAAGGACACAGGGAGGTCAAAAGATGTAAATTAGTCTCAGTGGTCAGCTCTTCTATCTATCTGAATCTTCTATCTACCTGTCTCTTTCAGCAGTAAGTGTCTAACTACCTAATACTTCCAGAAACACGTATCTATTCACCAATTAGATGGGCCCCAAAGTCAGATGATCAGAGCGTTAGCCTGCGGAGCAGATGGTCGTGAGTATGAATCACACGTGGAATTCTGATTTTTTTTTAAAGGCTTGAAAACCCTCTCTGTCCACCCAGCAGTAATGATAGCTGATTCAGTTCAAGGAAGGTTAAAGAGGAAGAGGAATGGGCTACGCATTCCCTCATGCTGTGCCTTTGACACAGTGAATCTTTGACAGTTCACTGTCCCTAAGGCCTAGAGGGTATGGATATTTTTCACCTTCAAACCTTTCTTCAAATCCATTTACCCGCCTCCGGCATAAGAAATACATGTCCCTGGATTTTTCAGCTTGTCTGCTTATATGTTGTTGTTTTTTCAGTAGTGGGAGTGTGTCTACCTGGATCTTTCCGTGGTAGGGGTCCATCCATATATCTGTATTTTCACCAGTAGGTGTCTCACTGCCTGGGTCTCTCAGGAGGAGGTGTCTATCTACCTGGATCTTTCATCAGTAGCACCTTACCCACCCAGATCTTTCAGTAGTGGGTGTCTTCCTCCCTGATTCTTTTAGCGGTTGGTTTCCATTTACCTGGATGTTTCAGCTGCAGGTGTCTGTCCACCTGAACCTTTTAGGACGCCATGTACACTTACTTGAGAATCTTCCTGACTCTTTAAGCAGTAGGTATCTGTCTACCTGAATCTTTCAGCAGTGGGCGTCTATCTACCTGAATCTTTCAGCAGTGGGTGTCTATCTGCCTGAATCTTTCAGCAGTAGGCATCTCTCTACCTGAATCGTTCAGCGATAGGCTTCTATCTACCCGAATCTTTCAGCAGTAGGCGTATATATACCTGAATCCTTCAGCAGCAGGCGTCTATCTACCGGGATCTTTCAGCAGTAGGCGTATATCTACTTGACTCTTTCAGGAGTAGATGTCTATCGACCCGATTCTTTCAGTGGTAGGCGCCTTTCTACCGGGATCTCTCAGCAGTAGGTGTTCATCTACTTGGATTTTTCAGCATTGTCTGTCTGTCTGCCAGGATCTTTCAGCAGTAGGTGTCTGTCTGTCTGATCTTTCAGCTATAATGTCTGTCTATACGATCTTTCAGCGGTATGTGTCTAGACGTTTGTCTACCTGGTCTTTCAGGTTTCGTGTCTATCTACCTGGATCTTTTAGCAATAGGTGTCTATCTTCCTGGATATTTCTGCAGCAAGCGTCTATCTACCTGGATCTTTTTGCAACAGGTGTCTGTCTGGCTGATCATTTAACATTAGACATCCGTCTACGAAGGTTCTTCAGCAGTAACTGTTTATCTACCTGGATCTTCCGGGTGAAGGTGTCTATCTTGATGGATGACTCAATAGGTAATATCTATGTATTTGAATCTTTCAGCAGCGGGTGTTTGCCTGCCTGGAGTTTTCAGAAGTAGGTATCTAACTACCTGGATCTTTTAGAAAAGGTATTTATCTACTTGGATCTTTCAGCAGTAAATGTGTTTATATACCTGGATCTTTCAGAAGTAGGTATATATCTACCTGGATTTTTCAGAAGTAAATGTTCACATCTGCCTGAAATCTTTCAGCAGTAAATGTGTCTATCTACCGGGATCTTTCAGAAGTAGAAATCCATCTACGAGGATCTGTCAACAGTAGATGTGTCTATCTATCTGGATCTTTCAGAAGTATGTATCTATCTACCTAAATCTTTCATAAGTAGGTATCTATCTACCTGGATCTTCAGAAGTAGGTATCTATCTACCTAAATCTTTCAGAAGTAGGTATCTATCTACCTGGATCTTTGAGAAGTAGGTATCTATCTACCTGGATCTTTGAGAAGTAGGTATCTATCTACCTGGATCGTTGAGAAGTAGGTATCTATCTACCTATATCTTTCATAAGTAGGTATCTATCTACCTAGATCTTTCAGAAGCAGGTATCTATCTACCTAAATCTTTCATAAGTAGGTATCTATCTACCTGGATCTTTGAGAAGTAGGTGTCTATCTACCTGGATCTTTGAGCAGCTGCAAGGCGATGGTGACACGTCGCTTCTCCCCACCAGAGATCCCTCTGACCACCGCTCCCCCCACCCTGGAGTTCGCCACCCCCTTCAGCCCCATGTGGCTGATGACACTGTTCACCTGCACACACACACACACACACACACACACACACACACACACACACACACACACATACACACACACAACACAACACACACACACACACACACACACACACACACACACACACACACACACACAGGGGAAAGGTCGACTATGATAACGCGTTCAAAGTCCTTGCTTCCACAGACGCTTCTCAAATCAAATCGGCGGATCTGAATCCAACGGTGGATTCATGGTCTGTTTGGCAAAACTGAGCTAACCATTACCATACAAAAGTGATATTAGCGGAAAGATGGAATGCAGCTATGAGGAATACCATTTAGAGAGAGGAGTAAGGTAAGGTAATCTTGCTTACAGCACAGCCGACCGCAAATGGCCATGTCAGGGCTGTCACCACGTTGAAGTCAACTCACAAGTCATTAAAAACAAACAAACAAACAAACAAAACATTCATACGTACATCTCTTTCAAATACACCTTTTTTTTAAACGCACCAGAAACTTCGTTAAAAATCTTTCTTCCGTAAAAGCTTAGATCAGATGAAAATTGTTAATCTCTTTCAGAAATTCAAAGATCACATTAGGTGGGACATCTCTTCTGAACAAGGTGCTTAAAAGAGAGAGAGAGAGAGAGAGAGAGAGAGAGAGAGAGAGAGAGAGAGAGAGAGAGAGAGAGACCCACTAATTGACTTTCCCCCTCACATTTTCCGGGTTACCTTGTCAAATCTTTCCACTGATGACTTCTTGCCTCCATTATTCTTTGTTCCCCTTTTTTTCGTCGTAGCTGTCAAGCCATCAATGATAGCACTTCGGCACGTATATTGTTGGAGAATGGGGGGAAAAAAAAAGCAAAAGGATAAAGAAGACAATGTGGTGTAATCACGATGACCCCAATGAACTACCAAGTCCTTTTAGGTCATAGAATGGAGGGGGGGGGGCATATATATTGAGACTGACAGTCGCTTGAGATAGGGATCTTAGCGTCACCAGTGGCAAGAGAGTCTCAATATTTACAGTTTATTGAAGCGATTAACAACAAACAAAGAACAAACTGAAGACATTTTCAATCCTTTCAGCAATGCACTAAAAAGCACATCATATACTGAATGCAATCCTTTCAGCAATGCACTAAAAAGCACATCATATACTGAATGCAATCCTTTCAGCAATACACTAAAAAGCACATCATATACTGAATGCAATCCTTTCAGCAATACACTAAAAAGCACATCATATACTGAATGCAATCCTTTCAGCAATGCACTAAAAAGCACATCATATACTGAATGCAATCCTTTCAGCAATGCACTAAAAAGCACATCATATACTGAATGCAATCCTTTCAACAATGCACTAAAAAGCACATCATATACTGAATGCAAGCGTTC
The DNA here is from genome assembly GCA_018398815.1 of Conus ventricosus. Classification (NCBI taxonomy): domain Eukaryota; kingdom Metazoa; phylum Mollusca; class Gastropoda; order Neogastropoda; family Conidae; genus Conus; species Conus ventricosus. The sequence continues at coordinate 97,412,216 of CM031598.1, read as the reverse complement.
AAGATTTAACATAAAAAAGCCATTAACACTGCTTTAGAGTCTACACACATAGTAGTAGTAGTAGTAGTAGTAGTAGTAGTAGTAGTAGTAGTAGTAGTAGTAGTAGTAGTAGTAGCAGCAGTAGCAGTAGTAGTAGTAGTAGTAGTAGTGTTGCCGTCGTCGTCGTCGTCGTCGTCGTCGTCGTCGTCATCCTCCTCCTCTTATAATCATATCATTAATCGTTTGGTTTTTCTTTTCTGTGTCAGTATGTGACCTTTTTGCCTGTAAGGGTTTAACAGTCCTGAAAAGGCCCTGCGTGGTCGGTTTGGCTATCACAGTGTGAACAATAGCACTCACTGTGTTTTCAATCTATCATAATGTGAACAATGGCACTCACTGTGTCTTCAATCCGTCACAATGTGAACAATAGCACCCACTGTGTCTTCAATCCATCACAATGTGAACAATAGCACTCACTGTGTCTTCAATCCGTCACAATGTAAACAATAGCACTCGCTGTGTCTTCAATCCGTCACAATGTAAACAATAGCACTCACTGTGTCTTCAATCTGTCTCAGTGTAGACGATAGCACTCACTGTGTCTTCAATCCGTCACAATGTAAACGATAGCACTCACTGTGTCTTCAATCTGTCTGAATGTAAACAATAGCACTCACTGTGTCTTCAATCTGTCTGAATGTAAACGATAGCACTCACTGTGTCTTCAATCTGTCTGAATGTAAACGATAGCACTCACTGTGTCTTCAATCTGCCGTCCGGACACAGAACCGGGCAGCTTGAGGTAGGCAGTGTAGGTCAGGGTCTCCCGTACCGTCAGGTTGGGCAGCAGCCGGTCGGCCTGGATGACGTAACTCACCCTCTGACGCATCATCCGCTTCGTGCATACATGACCGGCGTACGTCATCTTTCCCTTGACGTCACCCTGACGCCTGAAGGCGATGACATCTAGCAGGGAAGTTTTGCCTGAACCTGAAGGGAGACAGGAGAGAGAGAGAGAGAGAGAGAGAGAGAGAGAGAGGAGAGAGAGAGAGAGAGAGGAGAGAGAGAGAGAGAGAGAGAGAGAGAGAGAGGAGAGAGGGGGGTTGTAGGGAGTTCAGAAACAGAGAAGTTGGTCGGGTGGATGGGAAGTGGTGGAACAATTAATGAAGAATAAGTCAAGCGAACAAAGACATCAGAAGTCTAACTAATGTAATAATGTGGTCTACAAAATAAGGCAAAAGTGGCGAAGGAAACGAACAATATAATGCAATGTGAGTGAAAGCTACAATGTGGTTTGGACAAGTCCTATGATGTAGTGTCAACAAGGGCCACAGTGTGCATGTGGTGTAAACAAACATTAACATTAAACATTAACACTGGAGTAAAACAAACGTTAAAATGGTACAGTAAATAAGCCTACAATCTGTTGTAAGGAAGCACTACAGTGTGATGTAAAAAAAAACCCAACAATATCATAATGTAATGGAAACAAGTATTATAATGTGCCGTGAAAAAGCGCCAAAAAGAGGCGAAAAAAAGCATTTCGAAGTCTTGTAAACAAAAACTACAACGTGAGGTAAACTAGCTTTACGATTAAAAATTTAATGAAACAACAGGGTGGAAAAGGTAATCCAAGATCAACCAGACGTTTCGGGTCTTAAACCCTTTTTCAAATGGTAAAGAACTGTGAGAACATAGCAATTTAAAGATGGAAAGGTGAACAGAAATCATGGTGATAGCAAACTCAAGCAAGTGGTTGCAGGGCCGAGTAGAAATCAGATGTGTTAGGAGAAAGGAAAGCGAAGTTGATGAGAGAGAGAGAGAGAGAGAGAGAGAGAGAGAGAGAGAGAGAGAGAGAGAGAGAGAGAGGAAAGAAATTATTCTTTGATGTTAAGTCCTGTTGGTGTGGTGATACCAAGTCGATTGATCAGCCAGGATCTATCACAATGTAGGATCTATCTACAGCCCCATGCATACATACTCTCACGCCAAAGTTGCTGCTGTCTGGCAGAATAAAGCCAGCATGACTTATCGAAAATTCATGGAATCCTGGCTGATCAAACGACTTGGCACCACCACACCAACAGGACTTAACATCAAAGAATAATTTCTTTCCTCCTCCTCCTTCTCCTCATCCTTCTCTCCTCCTCTCTCTCTCTCTCTCTCTCTCTCTCTCTCTCTCTCTCTCTCTCTCTCTCTCTCTCTCTCTCTCTCTCTTCAACTTCACTTTCTTTTCTCCTAACACATCTGATTTCTACTCGGTCCTGCAGCCACGTACTTGAGTTTGCTATCACCATGACTTATATTACCTTTTCCACCCTGTTGTTTCATTTCATTTTTCATTGTGACATCCTGTGGTCAAACTCACCTTGTTGTCACAGCATTACGGTGTGATGTAAACAAATTATGATGAGGCCATGAAAAGGAACCAAACTAAGGCATAAATAAGCACTACAATGTACTGCAATGTAAGCGACGATCACAATGTGATTTTTAAAAAAAGGATTACAATATGTTGTAAACGTGCAAGTACGCAGTGTAACAAAGCATTACAACGAGGTGTAAACGAGCACAAAAAAAGCGCGCAAGCTATTCTGGAATTTGGTTTTCAAAGTCATCATGAGAAATGAAATGAAAAACAACAACTACAAAAATAAAAAAACCAGCAGAAACAACAACAGCAACATCAAAAACTAAAACAACAACAACGACGACAACAACAACAACCACTTCAACACACACACACACACACACACACACACACACACACACACACACACATACACACACACACACACATACACACACACACACACACACACACACACACACACACACACACACACGCGCGCGCGCGCACGCACGCACGCACGCACGCATGCACGCGCGCGCGCACACACACACACACACACACACACACACACACACACACACACACACACACACACACACCACACACACAAAAGGCATGTATTTAGTAATAAAGGTCCTACCGGAACTACCAACGATGCCGATCAGTTTCCCAACCGGAAGTG
>CM031598.1:97394202-97399202 GCA_018398815.1 Conus ventricosus | reverse complement strand
CGGACTCATCAAGGAAACACGACTGATTGTGTCTGTGCTCTTAGCGTCAAATAGACACACCACAGTCCGTAATTCGGAGGTGTTCTCACCACCAAGGGTTCAAAAAGAGAATCAACAGCACCCCCAAAGCAGCCAGCGAAGGGTAGTAAATGAAACAAAACGAAAGTGTGGAGCGGAAAAAAGTTGCTTTAAAAAAAAAAAAAAAAAAAAAAAATATATATATATATATATATATATATATATATATATATATATATGTTAAAAGGTAAGGTTTAAAACTATCTACAGCGCTGTTTCATGCAATGCAATCATCAGGATGTGGTGGGTCTGTGCTGCGTGTTTTATAACTGCTTGTGTTGTCTGTCATCACGTGCTGTCTGTGTTTTTCGTGTGTTTCTGGTTCTTGTTCACTGATAGGAATTTTCCCACTTGTGCCTGCAGTTGTTAACCATTTCTATCCTAGTATTTAAAGTTGCCAGTTGTGGTTTGCATAGTATTATGTACTTTTCTGTTGAGCATAGGTTACATCTTTTTGAAATGTTGTTGTATGGTGCTGCTCTTTCTATGATTTTCCAGGATATATTGTAGTCTATCTTTTTCTCTTTGAGCTTCCAGATGTATTTACTTAATTCTGTTTGGTTTTTGTATCTTTCTTTGTTAAATGACTGTTTGTGGTTTGCATATCTAGTTTTTAAATTGGTTTTCAGTGATACCTATATATGTTTCTTCTGCGTTCTCTGATGTTACAGTGGCTTGGTACACAATGCTGTTGTAGAGGCATTTGTTGCTCAGAGGGCACTGTTCTTTCTTGATACAGTTGCAGGATTTCCTTTCATCACCCCGTTTTTCTCCGTACTGCTTTTCATTTTGTTGGTTGAATCAATGATGTTTTTAAGGTTGGGCATACATGAGTATGATAATTTGATGCTGTTTTTGTTGAATATCTTGGATAATTTGTGCTCTTTTGGGAATGATGATGTTAGGATTCTAAAGAAAGTATTTGTGAAAGCAGACAAAACCAGCAACTTCTACAAAATGGAAACTAAAGAGTACTCACAGCTTCTCGACAAAAACATCCAAAAAAATTACAAAAAAGCTGATAAAACTACATACGAGTACATTAGAAAAAAGAAAAGGAGCTTGTGCACCAAATGGACTTAAGCGATAGAGTGGAGACAACAGCAGCAAGAGAAGCTTTCATAACACTTAAAGAACACAAACCCAACTTCCTGAATAACCCAACATGCAGATTGATAAACCCATCCAAATCTGAATTAGGAAAAATCAGCAAAAAAATCTTAGAAAAAGCCATAAAAAACATAAGAGAGAACACTGAACTCAACCTCTGGAAAAACACATACGAAGCCATACAATGGTTCAAGAAACTCAACAAGCAAGATAATACAGTTTTTATAACATTTGATATAGTAGACTTCTACACATCTATAGATGAAGATCTGCTCACCAAAGCTATAAAATTTGCCAGCAAATACACTGAAATATCAGGGTCAGAAATGGAAATCATTTTCCATACAAAGAAAACTCTACTACACAGCAAAAATGAAATCTGGACCAAGAGCACAAACAAGAATTCAACTTTTGATGTCACAATGGGATCGTATGATGGTGCCGAAACTTGCGAACTTGTTGGACTATTCATACTATCTAACATTCAAAAAACACTTGGAAAACAAGTCGGACTGTACAGAGATGACGGCCTCGCTGCGCTGAACGACAACCCTAGAAACATTGAAAATAAGAAAAAAGAACTGTGTAAAATCTTCCAAAACCAAAATCTAAAAATCACTATAGAAGCAAATAAAAAGATAGTGAACTACCTAGATATAACGTTTGACCTCAACCAGCACATATATAAACCATACAAAAAACCAAATGATACACCTGTCTATGTAAATATCAAAAGTAACCATCCACCTTCCATACTAAAAACAATACCCAGAGGCATAAATAAGAGATTATCTAACCTGTCATGCAATGAAACAGCATTCAATAACGCTGCAGCTGAATATCAAGAAGCGTTACACAAAAGTGGCTACAACTACAAACTACAATATGACCCAGATAATGACATGAGCAGACACAAGAAGAACAGGAAAAGAAAGATCATATGGTACAACCCCCATATGACGGAAGAGTGAAAACAAATATAGGGAAAGAATTCTTTAGAATCCTAACATCATCATTCCCAAAAGAGCACAAATTATCCAAGATATTCAACAAAAACAGCATCAAATTATCATACTCATGTATGCCCAACCTTAAAAACATCATTGATTCAACCAACAAAATGAAAAGCAGTACGGAGAAAAAACGAGGGTGATGAAAGGAAATCCTGCAACTGTATCAAGAAAGAACAGTGCCCTCTGAGCAACAAATGCCTCTACAACAGCATTGTGTACCAAGCCACTGTAACATCAGAGAACGCAGAAGAAACATATATAGGTATCACTGAAAACCAATTTAAAACTAGATATGCAAACCACAAACAGTCATTTAACAAAGAAAGATACAAAAACCAAACAGAATTAAGTAAATACATCTGGAAGCTCAAAGAGAAAAAGATAGACTACAATATATCCTGGAAAATCATAGAAAGAGCAGCACCATACAACAACATTTCAAAAAGATGTAACCTATGCTCAACAGAAAAGTACATAATACTATGCAAACCACAACTGGCAACTTTAAATACTAGGATAGAAATGGTTAACAACTGCAGGCACAAGTGGAAATTCCTATCAGTGAACAAGAACCAGAAACACACGAAAAACACAGACAGCACGTGATGACAGACAACACAAGCAGTTATAAAACACCGGCAGCACAGACCCACCACATCCTGATGATTGCATTGCATGAAACAGCGCTGTAGATAGTTTTAAACCTTACCTTTTAACAAATGTTGCTCCCAGTCCGGTTGAGCATTTTTTTTAAATCTTTGCTGGTATTTACTACCATTGTCTATATATATATATATATATATATATATATATATATATATATATATATATATATATATATATATATATGTATATATATCATGAACAGTATTAAAACGTCCTTAAAAAATCTGAAAAAGCTTAACCCCTTGGGGAGCAACATTTGTTAAAAATATTTTTATATTTTAGCACTTCATTTAAAAAATATTTTTAACAAAATATATATATATATATTATATATATATATATATATATATATATATATATATATAATGCTGAACAATTAAGTAGTGGGGGAATATATATATATATATATATATATATATATATATATATATATATATATATATATATATATATATATATATATATATATATAATTGAATATTTCTTGCAGTCATTGCAACACCAAACTCCTCTGTAAGTTGCTGGAATGGTGCTCGGTTACTTATCCTTGGAATTTATTAGATTATTGTAGTTTAGTCCCTTGCGGATTCATTCCAAGAACTGGCCCTCAGCACTTGTGTCTTAAGAGGTTATCTTTTATATTTTCTACTTTTCACAAGAAAATGTAGCTTGTTTTGCTCTTTCATGATTTTCTTTTGCTTCTTAGGTGGCACCTTTGGTTGTTTTTTTAAAAACTCAACAAACATACTACGGTATTGCACACCAGCCTTTTTCTGGGATAGCATTCTTCTTAAAACCGAAAAGGCAGAGAAGTGAAGTTGCCACTTTCCGCGATCACTGAGAAGAAACAATCAGGTTTCGAAATATCGGTATCTGACCCGGAGTTATATGTTAATAGATTTCCTCCCCTTTGGATACTATATAAGGTTGCTGAAGGCTCATTTTAAGAAGCATTTATTATTCCCTGTTCACCCACTCAAGCACATTAGTTGTTTATGCAGAATCACCTGCCACTGCAGATATGGATGCTAATCTCCTCCTATTGCTTCAATCTAAGACATAAGAGCAAGCTTTGATTATATTTGAACGATATATATGTGTGTGTAAGCGTGCGTGTTTTACTAGTGTGTGTATGTAATTCTTTATGCAATCGTTCCATGTTGTTGCTTTTTAATCGGGTCCACCTCCGTCCCATCTAAAAAGGCTTTTCTCCATCATTAATCCTTCTGTTTTCCAGTACATAGCCACAGTCAAATGGTGACAACTCTACGGAACTAACCAGTAAGTTCCATACGAAAAAAAGTATTCCCGAATTACCTGGACAGAGCTGAACTACACATCCTTCAACGCAAGAAAAATGAAACGTGTTGTGACCATATCAGAGAGGTCATTTCACATGAAGGCATCAGACGAGGCTGCAGATATCAAACCAGCACACAGACACCAAAGAGCCTTCAAACAACAGACAGGTCTCCGAACAACGCAGCCTTCTCGCACCAGACAATTCCAGATCTCAAAGCTTCCAGGGACAAAGGCCTCCAGTCACTCGACCAGCCTCAAGACACTACATATTCCAGACACCACAGCCTCCAGACTCCACAGCCTTCAGACTCCACAGCCTCGTGAACCACAGCCTCCAGAACCACAGCTCTAGACACTATAGCCTCCAGACACCACAGCCTCAAGAACCACAGCTTCCAGAACTACAGCCTCCAGACATCACAGCCTCCAGACACCACAGCCTCCAGACACCCTAGCCTCCAGAACCACAGCACCCAGACACCACATCCTCCAAACACACAATCTTCAGACATCACAGCATCCAGACACCACAGCCTACAAACACCACAGCCTATCGACACCACAATCTTCAGACATCACAGCATCCAGACACCACAGCCTACAAACACCACAGCCTATCGACACCACAATCTCCAGACACCACAGCCTCCAGACACCCCAGCCTCCAGACACCCCAGCCTCCAGACACCCCAGCCTCCAGAACCACAGCTTCCAGACATCACAGCCTACAAACACCACAGCCTATCGACACCGCAATCTCCAGACACCACAGCCTCCAGACACCCAGCCTCCAGACACCCCAGCCTCCAGAACCACAGCTTCCAGACACCA
>CM031598.1:97339202-97376702 GCA_018398815.1 Conus ventricosus | reverse complement strand
TATGTGTAAATAAGTTTACAAAGTACAGGTGGAAACTACATTTTTGCTGTCGTATCCATTTTGGATAAGATGATGTTGATTATTAGCCTGTATGGCCAAACCAAGCTGATCCTGATTTTTTTGAGTTTAGAAGATTCATATTAAGGATGTTGGTGTTTGAGAATGTAGTAATTGTAGGGGAACCTGGAAACCTGTTCAAGATTTTGAATGGATTATATTAATTACAAGCATTATAACAAAGTTTAAAGCACAACAGAAGTTTGAAAGACATGAGTTTTAATCTAGAATTTTTTCTTACAGATATATGGAGAATGTTAACCCTGAGTGAAAAGATACACCATGGCAAAGATCCTCCCCCTGCAGCAAAGTTAGACTTGATTTTTTTTGTAGTTTCAGACTATGTGTTCCTACCTTCGTCAAGATGCAGATATAAGGGCAGTAAACAGGACAGACCATTCAATAATTACTTTAAAACTTTAACCTTTGCTAGAGAAACTAACCGATACCCTTTCTGGAAATTTAATGTTCTATAAAAATGAAGGATCAAACAGTATAATAGTGAAAATACGAGGAAATTAAAGCTGTGAAAGAAGATTACGCAGTAACAGCCCTATCACGAGAACAACTACCATTTATTGAGCGCTCAGAAATCAGTTTACTAATACAGATCAACTGTTCCTAGAGTTTTATATTGAAAATAAGAAGTAAAACATAACATTCGCAACTGAAAAGAAACGCAGAAGTAATGAAAAACAGAAGCTTTTTAGAAGTGATTATTGAAAAGTTAGAGATGAAAGAACAGTTGACAGACGAAGAAAACATGAATAAGAGCAGTACAAAGAGGAACTAGTTAGACTTAGGGAAGCTAAAATGCAGGGGGTTTGATTCGATCACGAGCACGTTGGAAGCAGAAGGAGAAAAGGTCAGTCCAATATTTTTGCTCGCTTGAAAAAATAAACTTCTGGTAAAACAAAATATGAACAAAGTTAATATTAAACGCTGGTTTAGAAATATCCGATGTCGAAAGGATCCAACAGAAGTGAAGAAATTTTTAGAAGAATTGTACCGGCCAAAAGGAATTAGGATTGCGGAAATTTTCTGAAATGGTAATTTACCTCATGTCCTAACAGACCAAACGAAAAGGTACAATTAGAAGGAAAAATTTCTTATGGATGAGGCTGGCATGCACATTCACAGATGAAAACACAATAAAAGCCCTGACAGCCGGATTTACTGTTGAGTTCTTCAAATTTTTTTTGGGGCCATCACTTCGAACATTCCGTTGTGCGGATCTTTACATGAAGGGTTTTGGAACTAGACGAGTTGTCCACAACACAAAAGGAAGAATTATCTGTGTATACCTAAAGGGGATAAATCCTCGAGATGGCCATCACAAACTGGAGGCCATTACTCTTTTAAATGTTGTTTATAAGATAGGGTCAGCATGTTTTGCGAAAAGACTGAAAAAGGTTCTTCCAGCTAGATCAATGAAGACCAAACAGGATTTATGGTCACCAATATATCGGAGATAACAGTTAGATTAATCTAATGACTTAAATAACTACATGGAAACACACCAACTGCCTGTTTACTGTTAAGTTTAGATTTTGAGAACCTTTTTCGATCCCTTGACTGGGGATTCATGAATAAAGTACTTGTAGCAGTCGGTTCGGACCAGATATTCGTAAATGGATGAAGTACTTTCTATAATGATATTAAGTCAAAACGTTCTTGTGAATGGCCAGGCCATCTGGTTGAGTTTCCCGTGGGTCGTGGTGCAGGCAGGGTGACCAGTTTACACCCTACATATTCATTTTGATGGTGGAAATCCTTGCCAAAAGTTGAGATATAATAGAATTATAAAAGGGATCCAAATTAACAATACAGAACACAAATTTTACATACCAGACCGATGCCAGAAATTATGCTTGAGTGACTAGAGAGTCTTTTGAGGAAACTAATGAAAAACATTGAAGGATTGGACGAAAATCAGGTTTGATATCCAACACAGAAAAAAACTAGTGCAAAATGGCTCGGCAGTAAGGAAAAAATTCGACTGATTCTGCTACATGCAACACTTACGTATTCAGTGGAATCCACACAGACAAAATTCTGGGTACGTATTCACACAATGAACTTGTCACTGTTCAAAATAAACATGCAGGCTGATTTATCGAAATAAGAATGCTATAAAAGGTATGGTTAAAAAGACAGATTACTCACTAGGCAGGGTGCTGTTTTAAAAGTCCTTAATCTTGTCCCAAAACTATTCATCCTCTGGATTTTACTTCCAAATCCTCCCGACGATGTAATTAATGCATTCAAAACTCAGTACTTCGATGTTTGGAATAAAAAACGAATTCGTATAAATAGAAAAACCCGTGTTGTTTTAAAAACGTAATGAATGGAGGACTGTGTGCCTACAAGAAATAAAAGACTAAATATTTGCATTAAAACCTTTCATTGATTAGAAAAATAAGACTATCATCTCACAAGTGGAAAAGTAATAACTTTGGCAAGTTTGTCCAAAATATGTCATACTGGAAAAGATGGTTGAATTCTTCCTCTAGGCAAATATCCAGAAATAAATTTTGGTGATGTGTATTTGAGGCCATAAACAGAATTTGGCAAAAGGATTATATCTTGCATTTCCGAAGGAAATTTGCTTCCGAAAATATTTTTTTTACAATGAAAATATTAAGAAAAACAAAAAACCGATTTTTTATCAAAGTTTGTTCGACAAAAGTATATAACACGAATTGGTCAAATACCGAAGAAGATGGCACGCTTTTGGCATATAGCGAGTTCAATTATAAATATGGAATTTTGCATTGACTTTATTCTCGTACCTGGATTATCAAAAAGGTAAACGCATATATTCGGAAAACAAAAGTAAACAATGACAAATAACAAGCATGAAGAAACGTCCAAAATTGTGAAGCTTATCAAGTTCAGTCCAGTCAAAGGGGCACGTGTTTACTAATGATGCCTTTGGTGTGTGACAACATAATCCCTACTTTTTGGCAACAAGTGGAATGAAAATCTTTGATCAGCAATTGGAATGGAATAGCATTTTAAAAAGGTACAAAAAATAAAAGAAATAAAACTTAAATGGTTTCAGATAAGAATCCAAACCGTATATTGGGTACAAATATTGTGTTGTCAAAAAATGAGAGTTGAACAGAGATGATCATTGTACATTCAGTAAATTAGAGAAAACGTAAACCATGAGCATCTGTTTTTGGTTATGTGAACATGCGGCACATTTTTGGCAACAACTTCAAGCAATAATGAAGAGAGAAGGTGACAAGCAAGCGATCTGTGGTTTGAATTTGTCTGTTGAATTGGAATATTTGGGCATGCCGATCATTTCAGAGGTGATGGAAACCTTTGAAATCATACTACTTCTAGGAAAATATTTTATCTATAAATGCAAATGCGAGAAAAAAACTTCCAATTTTGATAAGCTTTCTACATTATTTAAAGACAAATATAAGTTTGAACAACAAGTTGCGAAAAGTGTAAAGTCAAGTCAAAAACTGCATGAAAAATGGCAACTATACCAATCTTTAATAGAATGTGTAACTTTGACTTGATGTATAGCCTAGGGACGATCAGCTCTTGTGTTACTTAACATACATGCACGTTTGGATCCCCTGGTGGCTTTGTCGGTGTCCTATCCTCTCTCACCGCTCTCCTTTCTCTCTCTGTTGTTTTTCTGATTTTCTTTGTTTTTGGATTTTTTTTTCCCATGTTTTTGGTTCTGTACTTAATCAATTTTTGAAAAAATTCTTCCCGCACAATAAGTTAACACATGGTAACGGAAATTGATTAATGGTACCTGGTCAAAAACGGCTGTTGAAGCAATAAATGGTTAGTATTTCGAAAGCTGATATGAAGTGAAACGCTATGATTAGTGTAAAGTGCTGTTGTTTTTGTTTTGCAGAAGAAAAATAATTAAAAAAAAAAAAAACCACGTAACCAGGATTAGTAAACCGTCCCCCAGAATGGTCGGAGGACATGGTCGTATTTCGGTAATCCTAAACTTTCAGAGCGCAAACTACATGCTGTAACCGATTTGAGCAAAGGCGAAAATAAATACATGAATGCAGAAAAGAAGGACGAACGAATGAATCGGTAAAAAATATACAGAAAAACGTAATGATTGGTTTCTAGTAACTTGGCTAAAAAAAACAGGGGCAGAGCAGGTTGTGTTTTAAATGAACGAATGAATAGGGAAAAAAATATAACAGAAAAACGTATGATTGTTTCAGTAACGAGGCTAATAAAAACAGGGTTAGGCATGGATTGTGTTAAATGAACGAATGAATGAATGAATACAAAATAAAAAAAGGGAACAAAAAAAAAAATTTAAAAAAAAAAAAAAAAAAAACCTCTTTTTGGAAGGTTTTGCGGAAAAAACCCGGGAATACCTTTTGTCCCCCAAAAAAAAAAAAGTGTCTTCTAATTCCCATTGTCGATATCCCTCTTTTCCTCCCCTCTGGTCTTGTGTCTTTCTCTTGTGTTTTTGACAGTGTCCTTATCCCTTCCCCTTTTTTGAAACCGCCCCCAAATTTCCACACCACCCCCTCACGAACCTCTTTTTTCGCTCGCAGTTTTCCCTGTCCTCTTCTCTATCTGTCTTCTGTCTGCGTCTGCCTTGCTGCTCCCCTTCTTTCCCCCCCCCCCCTTTTCTCTTTTACCCCTTTTTTTTTCCCCCCCCCCCCCCCCCCCCCTCTCTCTCTCTCCCTCCTCTCTCTCTCTCCTCTCTCTCTCTCTCTCTTTCTCCCCCCATTTTGGGCGCCCGCGCGGGGCCGCGCGCGCGCGGTTTGTGTGTGTTGTGTGTGGGGTGTTGTGTGTGTGTGCCCATTCCCTTCTCCCCCCCCCCCCCCCTCCCCTCCCCCCCTCCCCTCTTCCCCCCTTCTCCTCTCCCCCCTTCCCTCCCTGGTCATGATAAGAAGATAACATTTCCACCCGCGGTGGTCCAACCCCACAGCTGGTCTTCGGTTATCGGGGGACAACGCCGCGGACAACATTCTGTCTCTCCTGTTTTTTTGGGAAGAAGAACCTAAAACGACTAGCCGCCCCCTTTGGGGTTGACCCTCGACTGTCTGTGTCCCCCGTCACACTTAAAATCACTCATTTTGCGTCATCAGAAAAAGGGACAAGCGCCCCACATTTTATTTCTCACTTGTTGTGTGTGTTTTGTGTGTGTTTGTGTGTGTTTCAAACACTCTGTTGTGTGTTTTTGTGTGTGGTTTTGTGGTTTGGTGTGTTTTGGTGTTGTGTGTTTCGCCGACTGGTGTTGTGTGTGGTGTTGCTTGCTGCGGGGGTTGAGTGTGTTGGGGGTTTGTGTGGTGTGTGTGTGTTGTGGGGTTGTGTGGGGGGTTTTGGGGGTGTGGGGGTTGTGATGTTGGGTTGTGTGTTGTGTTTGTTGTTTTGGGGTGTGTGGTACAGTCCTTCGGAGGCGGGGAGAAAAAAAAAAGGGGTAATGAAGGGGGTAAGCGGGTGAATAACACGAAAACAAACGAAAGAGGAGGGGTGCGGTGTGTGTTTGTTGTGTGTTGGTTGTTTTGTGGTGGTTTTGTGTTTGTGTGGGGTTTTGTAGGGCGCCACGCCACGTGGGGGGGCGGAGAGAGAGAGAGAGAGAGAGAGAGAGAGAGAAAAAGGAAAACTTGCCATCCCTTTACTCTGACGAATTGGCCGGGAAGGCTTTTTCCGCCCACAAAGCCATCTTTTTTTTCGACACTGTTGGTGCGAGGAATGCACCAGAATCAGAATTTTTTCGCGGGCTTTGGGAAAGCAAAGCGTGTATGGGGCGAAGAGCGCGTAACAAACCGATAAAACCCCAAACAATGGAAAGGGGAAAAAGGGGCTGGGGAAGGGGGGAAAAAGGAGGCGGCTGGATGCGGGAAAAATAGGATAAGTTACGGGGGGGGGGGGGAGAGAGGGGGGATACGAATAGGGGAAAACGAAAGAGAGAGAGAGAGAGAGAGAGAGAAAGTTTTTCGTTGTTTGGGTTCAAAGCTTCCTTGACGGGTATATAACAATAAAAAAAAAGACTCAACAAAAAATCGTGGAGAAAAAAAAGCAAAATTTCCCATTTTGAAATAAGTAAATAACCAAGCATTTTAAAAATCCAGTTTTTCTTTTCCCAACGGGATTACATAACACGAAATTCCAAACGTCTTCATGTCTTGTAAAATACCTCGTTTTAAAAAACTTTGGATTGTGCATAGTGTTCTTTCTTTTGAAAAAAATCATTGTATTTCCTTTTTTTCCGTCCAAAAAGTCGAAAATTTTCCCTTTTCCCCTTTTTCCCCTCCCCTTTGCCCCTCAGGGCATTTCACCCCAAACCCCCCTCTTTCTGCAGCCACACCCACCCACCCCCAACAGCCCCAGCCGGGCAATCAATCACGAAGCGTCAAAAGCATATATCAAGTCTTATAGGGAAACCCCCCAAGAACACGGGACGCTGCCGAGTCACTTTTGTGGTGTTCTGACGCCTGTTCTATCCAAAAAAAACCAGGGCACCCCCTGCTAAGCCCCCAATGCGCGAACCGGGAAAGGGCTCTCCCCCCGAGGCACCACCACGTCCGTCAAAAAACACCCCTCCGTCCAAAGCGCCGCACAAAAATTTTCCGACACAGTGACCGACGGGAACAAACAAAGGGCCCAAAATGTGGGCAGGGCATCGAAACTGAGGGAACTCTGAGATCCTCAGGCAAAAGGCCCCAAAGGCTTACTCTTTTTATTTCATAAGTAACCCGGCGCAACCGCCTGGAATAGAACCTCATGTTGGGCAAAAATTATAAGCAATACCTTTAAGACCATGCATTTTTTGAATGAAACTCGGCTTTGGGGGCGCGGCCTCCCATTGAGCTCGTGCAAAAACCCAAATCTGGTAGGGCCGGGGCTGGGGAAAAATCCCCCTGGCCTAGGGAATCGACCCAACACCTTTTCCCCGGGGGTCTGCGAACCCAAAACCCCCCCACGCGGCTAGTCGCAATAGAACTTTGTTGTATGTTTTTGATTTCGTTTTTTTGCCTGAGGATTTTTTTAGTTATAGTTTTTTTAAATCTAACTCTAGCGCAGTTTACATGTTGCGAATTTCCGATCGAATGTAGGGTCGAAAAAGTCCCCCTTCTTTCTTCTTTTCCCCCCTCCCCCTCCCTTCTTTTTCCTGTTTTGATTTTGGGAACGAGCCAGCTCGCACCACAGCCCAAGCAATTCAACAATGAGCACAAACCCCCCAAGACTGCTTTTTCCCCGATACACCCTTTTCCCATTCTCAGAAAATATTTGACGGCCAAAATTAGGGGCACTCACAGTAAAAAACAAACTCTTTTCGCAGCACTCATGAAAAGTTTTTCCGCCGTCGGGCGAAAATTTGCTTGAAAACACGGGTTAGTGTGGGCCCCATGCCAAGAAAAAGCTCAGTTACAATCCCTTAACGCTGGATAAGGCTGAGAAAGTGGTTGAGAAAGCCAGAACCAAATCTTCGCCTTGACCCGATGGAATACCCAATCTGCTTTACAAGAAATAACCCAATGTCCTTCCTTAAGTGGCTCCAAATGAGAAGATCAGCATAGAGCAATTTCAAAACCAGCGACCAATCGATGATAACTAATGGAGTGCACATTCCCAAAGAGCAAACTCGAGTGACATCAACCAGTTCAGACTAGTATCATTTCTGAACGCTGAGGGGAAAATCTTCTTCTTTCACATGGCGGCCAGGCTGGGTAAATACCTCACAGAAAATAAGTCCTTGGACTTGTCAGGTATCCGGGGATGTCTGGCAGTGTAGAACATGCCACTGTGAATTGGGAAAGAATCCCAAGAGCTAAGGCAGAAAAACGGGACCTCGACGTGGTGTGGCTCGATCCGGCAAAGGCATATGGATCAGTTCTACACAAAATTATTCAAACAGAACAGAGCAGGATTGCACACTACACCCTGTTTCCACCAGCTATACACAGTCACGAAAATCAGTAAAGTCAGCATCGCATCTTACCCTGCATTTAACATCATCACATATCCTTCTGATACAGATTTGCAGCTTACCTTTTAGACCACTCCTCTGTAAAATAGGTCACGGAAATTTTCGCTGGTTGAGTCGAACGCTTTCTCAAAATCTATACATGCAATGTAGAATTTACAGTTGTATGCAAAGTTTCTGTATAAATGCCATGGGGAGAATGAAATTGACTGCAATGTTAATGCTGCCTGACTGTACATCACGACAAACGGGTAGGTTTAATTTAAAGGCATATTTCTTGGCTTCATTCCCTCTCGAAGCAACCTACCTGATGCATGCAGAATATTGATTGGCTTCATTCCCTCACGAGGCAACCTACCTGATGCATGCAGAATATTGATTGGCTTCATTCCCTCTCCAAGCAACCTACCTGATGCATGCAGAATATTGATTGGCTTCATTCCCTCTCCAAGCAACCTACCTGATGCATGCAGAATATTGATTGGCTTCATTCCCTCACGAAGCAACCTACCTGATGCATGCAGAATATTGATTGGCTTCATTCCCTCTCCAAGCAACCTACCTGATGCATGCAGAATATTGATTGGCTTCATTCCTCTCCAAGCAACCTACCTGATGCATGCAGAATATTGATTGGCTTCATTCCCTCACGAAGCAACCTACCTGATGCATGCAGAATATTGATGCATTTGGAAAAAGCTTGTTCTGTTTGTTCTGTTTGTGTATACATGGTTAAGGGGGATTTGACCTCTAGCACGTATCATTTGTACATAATTTCATACGAAAGATATTTTTTTATCCTGCATTACACTTCACTTACTAGAACCTGTGTTTCTGAGATAAAGAGTACGGTGTTGTGACCGCTTGGCAAATGCACCTGCTACATATGGATTATCAGTGGAGAGAAACAAAATAAATTATTCAGATGCAGGGCACTCTTTCATACGGCAACACTCAAAACACCTGGCTGATAACTAATTGCTGACTGGTAAGTATATGCATGGCGTTGCTTTTAGAGAGAGAGAGAGAGAGAGAGAGAGAGAGAGAGAGAGAGAGAGAGAGAGAGAGAGAGAGACGTTCGGATCGCTGTGCGTTCTGCAAGGTCAAACATAAACCTGAAATAAAGACACGAAATGCACCAGCCGCCGTGGCGAAATGGTTAGCGTCGCGGACTCCCGGCTGGGAGGTCGTGGGTTCGAATCCCATCAGAGTCACGTGGGTTTTTCTGCCCTGAACGGCTCCTACCCAGAGTTGACTTTGCTGCGGACTCAGGTGGGAAGACTGGGACCACACAGTCGAGTGGGAGTTTCATCCACTTAATGGATGCGTTTCTGAGAGTGTTGCTCAAATTTCCTGACCAACACTGCAGGTGCCTGTATCTCTCGCGCCTGGTTGACCCCGGGATATATTATGAAAGGAATCGTAGAGTATAGCCCTGTCATGTAGTCTCAGACCGAAATGGCGATAATCATCCTCATTCTCATCGATCAGCATAAAAAAGTATCAAATTCTGTGGCCATTCATGCCCTGCTCTCATGGTGACCTCAATTTCGATGTCCTCTCCACGTCTGTGGCCTTGGTTTGGTTCCGTCGGGGTCACCGGTATCGGTGAGTTCATGGGGGCTCTCGTTGGACGGACGTGGTGGCGCCCTCCGGAGGGAGAGCTCACTCACGCCGGCTCCGCGACTAAGCAATTATTGTCGATGTCGTCAGTAGGGGGCTTAGTAGGTGGTGTCCTGCGTATGTTAGATCAGAACAGGCGCCACTGAACACCACCGAAGTGACTCGGCAGCAGTGCAGTGTCTCCTCCGGTGGGTTGCCTCTTGACGACTTGACATTGACTGCTCCCTGTGGATAGCCGATGCCGGGGCTGCGGCGGGGCCGACCGGGCTGTGGCTGTGGACGGGATGTCGGAATGAGCGGTGTGGTTGCACTGCCTCTGAGGTGGCGCAGAGGTTGGGACAGCTAAACAAAAAAAAACAACAACAAAAAACAAAAAAAGACACGAAATACC
Organism: Conus ventricosus; assembly: GCA_018398815.1. Classification (NCBI taxonomy): domain Eukaryota; kingdom Metazoa; phylum Mollusca; class Gastropoda; order Neogastropoda; family Conidae; genus Conus; species Conus ventricosus. The sequence goes on along the minus strand of CM031598.1, from coordinate 97,366,689 downwards.
GACTAGACATATACAACAGGAAAAGGCACATGTGTCACAACCGCTTGCATCTTTGAATACAAATATGAAATTTGATTGCGTTGACAAACATACAAAGAATACAGCGCATCATGATCATCCTCATCTTCACTGGTCGCAGTAGAAGGTCTCCTATCTCTTTTCGTGTCCTGGTTTCGTTGCTTCTCCATAGCCATGCCCCGTGGTGGGTTCCTGTCACAGTCCTCAGAATCGTCAAGTTCATGGGGACTGCCGTTGTACAGGTGTGGTGGCACTACCCTCTCAGTGGTCGACGCTCACTCACGCTGGCTCCGCCATTTGGGAACTCCTGTCGTCAACAGGGAGCTCGGTAAGCGGTGTCTTGCGTAGTTTCGGTCAGAACAGGCACCTCTGAACATTACCGAATTGACACAGCAGCAATACAGTAGACAGTACAGAGTTTTAGATTTCACGTCACTTATCCGGTACGGGGCTAGGTAGGTAACGTATTCAACCCGAATTGGACATGCTCGCGCGATTTCCTCACATCGTACCGGTTTTCGATAGCGACGAGTAGGCTGACTGGCGACACGTGCTGCCTGGTCGCCTGACTTAAGCCTGTGGTGTCTTTGAAAGTGTTGTACACAAACTGCTTACAACTTAGTGAAAAGAAACACACACGAGGCTAAGGAAAGGTTTTAAAAAGACAACCGACATGTTCCTTTCCCTGAAACCTGAGTTGTGCTGTTGTGAAACAAATACGTGTACGGCCACGTAGAACCCGAGTTTGGTACGTAGACTCACCCCCATGGAAACCGGTACGGTCTAATGTAATCGCGCGAAAATGAGCGATACAGGTTGGATACATTACGTATCTAGCCCGTTACGGATAAGTGACGTGAAATCTAAAACTGTATAGTATCTCTTATGATGGTTTGTCCATTGACGATTTAATGTGGTTGGTTTCCTGTTGAATGCTGGTGCTGGGGCTGCGAGAGAACGAAATACGGTGTGGCTGTGTTTGGGGTGGCTGGAATGTGCGGTAGCGGAGTAACAGCATGAGAGGAAGCGCGGGAAAACAAGGCAGCAAAAAAAAAAAAAAAAAAGAAAGAAAGAAAGAAAAGTAATCACGTAGAATGTCGCGCCGTGTGGAAAAGAACTTCCGTGACACTTGCTTTTCACTCTTTGAAGTCTCTTGGAACAAGGACGTTCAATATCCAGTTCATGACCTGGCATTTATACCGATACTGAAGTCGTAGCCAGTTTCTGGCAGAGCTCACAGCAGTGTATAACTCCTGTCTCAGGGCTGTATTCTTTGGGAAGATCATAGTTTCTGTCTGTGAACAATCATTCACTAGTTTTGTCCCTCCGTTGTTGAAGACCGGCTGTGAAGAATAGTTGCCTGCTTGGGGGTGGTACACGGGGATCTGTCTGACGTCTGGAGTCTTCTGGCATCTGATGTCGTGTCCTGTGGTGTACGGAGTCCGTAGTTCTGAAGATTGGGGTGTCTGGAGTCTTCTGACATCTGATGTCGTGTCCTGTGGTGTACGGAGTCCGTAGTTCTGAAGATTGGGGTGTCTGGAGTCTTCTGACATCTGATGTCGTGTCCTGTGGTGTACGGAGTCCGTAGTTCTGAAGATTGGGGTGTCTGGAGTCTTCTGACATCTGATGTCGTGTCCTGTGGTGTACGGAGTCCGTAGTTCTGAAGGTTGGGGTGTCTGGAGTCTTCTGGCATCTGATGTCGTGTCCTGTGGTGTACGGAGTCCGTAGTTCTGAAGGTTGGGTGTCTGGAGTCTTCTGGCATCTGATGTCGTGTCCTGTGGTGTACGGAGTCCGTAGTTCTGAAGGTTGGGGTGTCTGGAGTCTTCTGGCATCTGATGTCGTGTCCTGTGGTGTACGGAGTCCGTAGTTCTGAAGGTTGGGGTGTCTGGAGTCTTCTGACATCTGATGTCGTGTCCTGTGGTGTACGGAGTCCGTAGTTCTGAAGATTGGGGTGTCTGGAGTCTTCTGACATCTGATGTCGTGTCCTGTGGTGTACGGAGTCCGTAGTTCTGAAGGTTGGGGTGTCTGGGGCCTGCGGTTCTTGAGGCCGTAGTTCTGGAGGCTGTGCCTGTGTGCGTGTGTGTGTGTGTTGAGGTATGCTTAGGTATATATATATATATATATATATATATATATATATATATATATATATATATATATATATGAGTGCACGCGCGCACGCGCGCGTGTGTGTATGAGCGCGCGTGTGTGTGTATGTGTGTGTAGTGTGTGTGTGTGTGGAATGTAATCTCCATCTGGCGCTACGGACCTACACACTTCACTCACTTTTTTTTCAGGCAGGATAGGTGGAAGAAGGGACGAGGGGGTTGAAAGGAGAAAGGGGCGGAGGAGAAGAGATGAGAGGGGCTTCCTACTGTAGTCTACAGTCACCGAATTTTCTCCCATCCCTTTCCCTTGTATCCCTCATCCTCTCCCTTAAACCTCACCCACCCATGATCCCGAATCGCCTCTCTGCTCAGTAATTGAAGTGGCGTAATCGCCCGAGTTATCTACATCTCTTCATGTATGTATATATCATAGTGTTCACATGTTGTCTATATACAGTGCAAGGTGTGACGACGCGAGTCAGTCCCCTCCACAAAACGTGGGAGACATCGCTATATATGTAGGTCGGTGCTTGAGGTACAGTGTTCTGTACTAGGAAGAGGTGAGTCATTGACCATTGCTAACAGTTGTGATGATGTTCGCGTTGAAGTCTGTGTTGCTTTGATTCAAAGAGTTTGGAGCTTACTTTTATTCTTTCTATTTTTTCTGTTTGTTTTCTTTCTTCTTGCTTTTTCTTTTTTCTTTTTTTTTTCTTTTTAAGAAAGGCGTGGAAGAGTGAGGTGGGGTGGGATTTGTCGGGGTAGTGGTATTGCGTTAGTAGTGTCAGTGGTAAGCTTGTCGTGGTGTATTAAAGGCTTAACAATTAGCAATAGGTTTACACAGGCGCGCGCGCGTGTACACACGCACGCACGCCCATACGCACGCACACCACCACACACACACACACACACACACACACACACACACACACACACACACACACACACACACACACACACACACGCACAAACACACACAAATAGACAGGCATGCATGCAAGTAAATGCATGTGCATACATATACACGAACGCCTACTTCCCCCCTCCACCCTCCCAATACTCACCTACCCTGCCCGTACCCCCCTCCCCCCTTCCATCCCTCATTCAGTGAACACACACACACACATACACCTCTTTTGTCACACGCATTTTTCTTTCTTTCGTTTTTCCTTCCTTCCTTTCTTTCCACGTTACTCAGAATTAGTTACCGCCACTGAGGTTCAGCTCCAAACAGCCACCTCCTGTAATGGGTAGACGGGAGGGAAAGATCGAGTGGGAGAGTGGGATGCCAGGAGAGGCGGAGAGGGGGGGGGGGGTGGAGGGGGGAGGAACAATTATCCGTAAAGAGGGCAGAACTGTACCTATCAAACACCATAAACGCATCACCAGAATAACAACTTCGGCAGTGAAAATTGGAAACATTTTCTTGAAATACGCCGGGGCCGTGAGTGATTTGACTTCGCAAACATGTCAGTATCAATTTGCTTCTTTAAACCAACTGAGCCGAATCAACCAGGCACCCATCAGTAACCATAGAGTTCTCTTAGTGCGCGCGTATGATAGGGACGGACTGACCTGAAGTCCGTCACGTGACTGAGGTCATCTTGTCCTGCGCCTCCATCCCGTGCCACTGATGAAGTGAAAGCCGAAGGACGGTGCCCTTGAGGTCAGTTTGTCAGTAGGCAGTAAACAACATTCTCAGCCACCCGCGCTGATAGCTCTTGGGTAAGCCAAACTTTTACACATGATTTCATGTTTTATTTATTTATTTATTTATTTGTATATTTATTTATTTTTGCCTTGTGACTTCTTACAAGAATACTATGTTTTCGAGGGAGTCCATTGGTTGGTTGGTTGGTTGGTTTTATTGTCAGAAAGATAACGTAAAGAGAACCAAAAAAAAAAACCCCTGCAGGACCCATTTTCACCAAACTTGACGGAAAGAGGGATTGTGTTCAAATCTGTGAAATTTTGAGACGGATCCGAAGAGCGAATCCCCATCGAAGGGCAGATCCAGTACCTCTTGAACAAAATTATCAAAAACTTGATCAGGCAATAAATGGACAGATAAATAAATAGATAAGTAAACAAATGAATGAATGAATGAATGAATGAATGAATGAATGAATAAGTAAACGAGTAGATCAATAAATGTATAGATAAATGAGTAAATAAATCAATCATTAAATTAATAAATAAACAAATAACTAATTAGATTTTTTATTATTAAACACTGTAGCCCGTTGAAAGTAGAAGTGGATGGCAAAATTGAAGTTGCTCCCGGAGCAAACCCCCTTACATCTGAATTGTGGATCTGTAGTGGATCCGCTGGACAAGATGATGGCACATCATCCACTGCACATGAATACTGTGAAGTGGCTATTCCGAATTGAGGGCTGTCGGTGAAGTCTTTCATTTCATGGAATGGCAAATCTTTCGATTGATACTTCTGAAGACACTATGGCAGAAGTTCGTGCCAAGTATTACCTACCCGGGAGGGGGGGGGGGTATAATTTTGTTAAAAACGAGGAATTGAGAACACATTTCAGTCCGTACCAACTATTACTTTCCCTGACAGGGAAAATAATTTTATTAGAAAACAAGCACATCGATAATGCCTTTCAATCCGTATCAACTTTTACTTCTCTGTGGGGAATAATTGTGTTTAACACACACACACACACACACACACACACACACACACACACACACACACACACACACACACACACACAGAGAGAGAGAGAGAGAGAGAGAGAGAGAGAGAGAGAGAGAGAGAGAGAGAGAGAAAGAGAGAGAGAGAGAGAGAGAGAGAGAGAGAGAGAGAGAGAGAGAGAGAGAGAGCAAACAACAACCACAACAACAACAACAAAGAAAAACAAGCGCATGGAATTAGCTTTCAGCCCATGCTAAGTATTATTTTCCATCTGGTGAGGAAAGGGGGAGGGAAAGGACGGGTTAGGGTTGGGGGGAGGTGGCAGGGGGGTGGGGAATAATCATGTTGAAAGCAAGTACATAAAAATACCTTTCAGCTACTACAAACTTTTACTTCCCCTGAGGCAAAGAATTTGGTTAAAAGTGAGTATATGGAAATCAGCTTTTCAGTCCGTATCCGCTGTTACTTTACCCTGGGCAGGACGAAGCTGTTCAAAATAAGTCTATTGAAAAGGCCTCTCGGTCCGTATCCACGACGATTACTTACCGTGGCGTACAACGTCTTTGTGAACGAACACGAAAATGCCTTTCAGTCCATATCCACGACGATTACTTACCGTGAGGGAAAATATCTTTGTGTTTTCATTCATGAGAGGAATTAGGTGGCGGATCCCGGATCCGTTCGACTTTGACAGGGGTCTGCGCTCTCCCTCAGTGTCCATCTCACTCTGAGAGTTTTGCTTGGTTTTGTGACTTCTCTCTCTCTCTCTCTCTCTCTCCTCTCTCTCTCATCTCTCTCTCTCTCTCTCTCTCTCTCTCTCTTTTTTTTTTTTTTTCAGTAGGTAAGATTATGCAAAAAACTACGAAGTCGATTTTCACGAAATATAGCGAAAAGATAACATGTAGCCACAGAACGAAGTCATTAATTTGGTGCAGATCTGTGATTCAGACCGTTGGAGAAGCCCATCCAACTTTGTTTATTTGTTCCTTGTTTCTTTGTTTGTTTGTTTTTGTTGCCTCTCTGTCTGTCTGTCTGTCTGTCTGTCTGTCTGTCTGTCTGTCTGTCTGTCTGTGTTTGTGTCTGTCGTTCTCTGTCTGTCTGTCTGTCTGTCTCTGTTTGTGTCTGTCGTTCTCTGTCTGTCTGTCTGTCTGTCTCTCTGTCTGTCTCTCTCTCTCTCTCTCTCTCTCTCTCTCTCTCTCTCTCTCTCTCTCTCTCTCTCTCTCTCTTTCTCCCTGTCTGTCTGTCTGTATATCTCTGTCCGTCTGCCTGTCTGTCTGTCTGTCTCTCTCTCTGTCTGTCTGTCTCTGTCTGTCTCTGTCTGTCTATCTGTCTGTCTGTCTGTCTGTCTCTCTCTCTCTCTCTCTCTCTCTCTCTCTCTCTCTCTCTCTCTCGCTCGCTCGCTCCTCTCTCTCTCTCTCTCTCTCTCTCTCTCTCTCTCTCTCTCTCTCTCTCTCTCTCTCTCTCTCTCTCTCTCTCCTCAATGTTTGGCTCAGACATTACTATGGTCTTTCTATACCTACGTTAACCTATATGAATGCAGGAACAAGACTGCGAGCATTCTGTATATTAAACCACATCAAACTGACACAGCACAGCGTTCATTATCTAAATCACCCCCTGTCGAAGCTGCACTAATGGTATCCTGTCTGTAAATCAACCTACCGTGGTTCCCAAACAACACAATGCTCATTCTGCTAATGAAGACCATAGAACGCTGACAGATCGCTATTATCTTTCTGTACATCAAGACACACGACTGCTAAAAAAAAGCTTGAGCATGTTCTTTCTGTCAATTCAGTGTCATTGAACGGTGAAACAACGTAATATTCTTTCTGTTCATCCGCACGAATGCTAAAGCATTCTGCAAATAAAAAAGCACGCCTTGAGACGACCACCCATCCAAAAGTGGCGGGTTCGAATTCCGGCAGCGCCAGGAAATGTTGGCAGTAGAAGGGCATCTGGAGTCATAACACTGGATGTGGCCCGGCCCCCTTAGAGTGTAAGGAGTTCAGGGCCGAAACACTTGTGTGATGGGGGGTTCTTCTCTGAACACCTTCTGCTGTCAACCTGTCCATAGAGTTTCTTCCTACTTATTTCTGCAAATTAACTGACATGAATACTAGAACATTAAGGTGTTCTTTCGTTAAAAAAAAAGAAAATCAAACGAAGACTGAAACAATGTTGCGTTCTTTCTGTGAATTAACCACACGAAAGCTAAAACAATAAAAGACTTCTTTCGTCTGTAAGTTAACCGACCGCCGTGGATTCTTCTAACACTGTCACGTTAGAGTTTCTGTCAATGAACCTACATGAAGAGAGAAACAACTCGTTCTTTCTGTGAATTAACCCACAGAATCAGAATGCTGAAACAACCTCGAATTCTTTCTGTGAATTTATTCCCAGTAAGCGCTGAACATGTTCTTTCTGCAGCGCGATGCACGTGGATGCTGAAAAATAAAATAGTATTCCTTCTGCGAATTAACCCACATGAGTGCTAAAACAGTTTCATGTTCTATCTGTGAATTAGCCCACATGAGTGCTGAAACAGTTCCATGTTCTTTCTGTGAATTAACCCACATGAGTGCTGAAACAGTTTCATATTTCTGTGAATTACCCCCACATGAGTGCTGAAGCAGTATAATGTTTCTTTCTGCGAATTAACCCACATGAGTGCTAAAAGTTTCATGTTCTTTCTGTGAATTAACCCACATGAGTGCCGAAGTAATATAATCTAATTTCTGCGATGTAACCCACATAAGTGCTGAAATAGTTTAATGATATTTCTGTGAGTTAACGCACGTGAGTGCTGAAACAGTTTCATGATCTTTCTGTGAATTAACCCACATGAGTGCTGAAACAGTATCATGTTCTTTCTGTGAATTAACCCACATGAGTGCTGAAGCAGTTTCATGATCTTTCTGTGAATTAACCCACATGAGTGCTGAAGCAGTATCATGTTCTTTCTGTGAAATTAACCCACATGAGTGCTGAAACACTGTCATGTTCTTTCTGTGAATTAACCCACATGAGTGCTGAAGCAGTATCATGTTCTTTCTGTGAATTGACCCACATGAGTGCTCAAGCAATATCATGTTCTTTCTGTGAAATTAACCCACATGAGTGCTGCAATAGTTTCATGTTCTTTCTGCGAATTAACCCATATGAGTGCTGAAACAGTTTCATGATCTTTCTGTGAATTAACCCACATGCATGCTTAAACAACATCGTGTTCCTTCTGTGAATTAACCCACATGCATGCTTAAACAACATCGTGTTCCTTCTGTGAATTAACCCACATGAATGCTTAAACAACATCGTGTTCCTTCTGTGAATTAACCCACATGCATGCTTAAAGAACATCGTGTTCCTTCTGTGAATTAACCCACATGCATGCTTAAACAGCATCGTGTTCCTCCTGTGAATTAACCCACATGAATGCTTAAACAGCATCGTGTTCCTCCTGTAAATTAACCTACATGCATGCTTAAACAACATCGTGTTCCCTCTGTGAATTAACCCACATGCATGCTTAAACAACATCGTGTTCCTTCTGTGAATTAACCTACATGCATGCTTAAACAACATCGTGTTCCTTCTGTGAATTAACCTACATGAATGCTTAAACAACAGCGTGTTCCTTCTGTGAATTAATCCACATGCATGCTTAAACAACATCGTGTTCTTTCTGTGAATTAACCCACATGCATGCTTAAACAACATTGTGTTCTTTCTGTGAATTAACCCACATGCATGCTTAAACAACATCGTGTTCCTTCTGTGAATTAACCCACATGAATGCTTAAACAACATCGTGTTCCTTCTGTGAATTAACCCACATGCATGCTTAAACAACATCGTGTTCTTTCTGTGAATTAACCCACATGCATGCTTAAACAACATCGTGTTCTTTCTGTGAATTAATCCACATGCATGCTTAAACAACATCGTGTTCCTTCTGTGAATTAACCCACACGCATGCTTAAACAACATCGTGTTCCTTCTGTGAATTAACCCACATGCATGCTTAAACAACATCGTGTTCTTTCTGTGAATTAACCTACATGAATGCTTAAACATCGTGCTCCTTCTGTGAATTAACCCACATGCATGCTTAAGCAACATCGTGTTCCTTCTGTGAATTAACCTACATGAATGCTTAAACAACACCGTGTTCCTTCTGTGAATTAACCTACGTGAATGCTTAAACAACATCGTGTTCCTTCTGTGAATTAATCCACATGAATGCTTAAACAACACCGTGTTCCTTCTGTGAATTAATCCACATGCATGCTTAAACAACATCGTGTTCCTTCTGTGAATTAATTCACATGCAAGCTTAAACAACATCGTGTTCCTTCTGTGAATTTATCCACATGCATGCTTAAACAACATCGTGTTCCTTCTGTGAATTAATCCACATGCATGCTTAAACAACATCGTGTTCCTTCTGTGAATTAATTCACATGCATGCTTAAACAACATCGTGTTCCTTCTGTGAATTAATCCACATGCATGCTTAAACAACGTCGTGTTCCTTCTGTGAATTAACCCACATGAATGCTTAAACAACATCGTGTTCCTCCTGTGAATTAACCCACATGCATGCTTAAACAACATCGTGTTCCTTCTGTGAATTAACCCACATGAATGCCGATATAACAGCAACTTTTCTCAGTGAATTACCCCATACGAATGCAAAAACTACACCGTGGTTTTTTTTTTTCTTCTGTAAATTAACTATCAACATTTTTCACCGGATCTAAGCTATAACGAAAGAAAGATTTTTAACAAAATTTCTGGTGCGTTGTTAGAAGGTGTAGTTTAAAGATTGATAACATTTGGCTGGGTCTTTTACAAAATAACTATATAATTTGAAGATTGGTGGTAACAATTGTTGAAACAATTCCTGTGTCCTCAGTTTCATGTCACTTGAAAAAGACTCTAAGAGTCGAAACGTTGTGTATTGTTTTTGTTTCCTTGTGACCCCCCTTTTGTTTCGGTCTTTACCACCAATCTTCAAATTATATAGTTGTCCTTTAAAGAGTTGTGTGGATGAGGGTTTTTTTAACGATTTGTGAGTTGATTCGATGCAGTGACAGCCCTGATGTAGCCCTTTGCGTCGCATGGGCTATAAGCAACATTATCTGTCTCTATATCACTGTAAATCAATTCACATGAAAGCTGAAATAACATCGAGGTTTCTTTTTCTTCTATAAATCAACCCATCTGAAAGTTGAAACGGTGAAAAATTCTTTTTGTCAATGAGCCCACATAAACATTAAAATGATAAGGTCTTCTGTCTAAAAAATTAAACAACATGAAGACAAAAACAGCCCATGTTCTTTCAATTTATTAACTCACATGAATGCAGGAACACCATCGCGTTCTTTCTGTAAATTAACCCACGTGGATATTGAGACAGCATTGTGTTCTTTCTGTAAATTAACCCACGTGGATATTGAGACAGCATTGTGTTCTTTCTGCTAAGTTTTCATGACGATAGAAACAAAACTTCTTTTTAAAAAATTCAATCAACATAAATGCTGCACAACATCATGTTTTTTATGTAAGTAAACTCACGTATATGCTGAAAACACTGTCTTCTTTCTGTAAATTTACCAACATTAATGCTGACACAAGATGTTCTGTAAATCAGTCTGTCTCATGTGGATGCTGAGCCAAGGCCTTGCTCTTTCTTTGACTTATAGTACGACGTTTCTTTCTGTTAATCAATCAATGAAAATGTTTTGATTGATGTCTTTGCTTGTAGGAGCACATACTTCGGCCAACAACGTGCGGAACTTCATGGTATGCTGAGATAACTGGATATATTACTGAACGTTAAGAAAAAGGTGTATAAGGTAGGGAGAGGAAAAGAAAGGAGAGAACGGAGGAGGTAGGGGAGGGGGGGGTGGAAGGAAAAGGAAAGGCAGGGGAGGAATTGTTTCATATTTAGCACGTTTGAATCCATGAGATTGCTATTCATATCATCCACACTGAATGAATCTGCATTTATTGCTTTAGTCTTATGTGTTTGTGTAGCAAACTCAATACAACAATGGTTATGCTAATCTTTGGCAAATGGTGGTCTGTGTTCAGCCGCTTACCCTGCTGTTGTTCATGTCTGCACTAGTCGAATAAACATAATGAGCATCGGCTGCTGCGGTGCAGCGATTACAGTCGCGTGACGGAGCCAGTGTGTTTGACTTCTATCAGTGGCATTTAGTGATGGTATTTTTTGGCATCAGTCGATTGATATGTGGCGTTGAGCAGGCTCTTATAGAAAGACAAACAGCACAGTCGAGATTCTTCTATTTAGTAGATGCGTCTCTGAGAGTGTTGTTTAAATTTTCTGACTAGGTTCTATTGTCTTTAGATCATGGGCCAGGTTGAGGGTAAATTATAGACTAGAAGGAAGCGTGCAGTACCACCCAGGCGTATCACCTTAGATCAGGAAAGAAAAAGTTACACCCGAAGGTGCGGGTGGGAGCCAGAGAAGTACTGTCCTCGACTGCCGAACAAAGCAGCTGAGAGCAATCCTGCACCACCCTTGGAAGCCTGCGCTGTATTCACACAGGGTGCAGGCACGCACAAGGCGTTCCATTAATAAGACGTCAAGGGACATAGTTAACTCCCCGGCAGATGCCAGTATGTAATGGCCACTGGATGAGACACGACAGAACCTCCACGGGAGAGTTCCCACGGGTGTACCAGCCCATATGTCATGACAGCAGAGTCCACCGGCGAAAAACGCCGTCAAGCAACTGCCATGAGCATAATGCAGTCTCACTCGATGCCGTTTCACTGACATTTGAAGTCAGTACAACTCCTTTTTGCCATGAGGTCTTACGTGCCCACTGAAGAGAATCCCGGGTTACAGTCTTTCACGCTGTCAACAGACTTTGCCTGCGGTCAGACCAGAATGAAACCGTAAAACCACTTTCTTCAGTGTTGTCTTCTCTGAGCATCGTCAAAGAAAAGTCTCACATTCCGAGGTCCTTCGTCTTCTGATGTCGTCGTGACCTGTTTTGATTTCTTCTCCACGTTCATACCCATAGTTAGGGCTGTCATTTTTGTAACGTATAGTTCATCAGGACTGTCCTTTGTATCGTCTAGTTCATCGGGGCTGTCATTTGTATCGTCTAGTTCATCAGGGCTGTCATTTGTATTGTTCAGTTCATCAGGGCTGTCATTTGTATCATACAGTTCATCGGGGCTGTCATTTGTATCGTCTAGTTCATCAGGGATGTCATTTGTATTGTCCAATTCATCAGGGCTGTCATTTGTATTGTCTAGTTCATCAGGGCTGTCATTTGTATTGTCTAGTTCATCGGGGCTGACATTTGTATCGTCCAGTTCATCAGGGCTGTCATTTGTATTGTCTAGTTCATCAGGGCTGTCATTTGTATTGTCTAGTTCATCGGGTCTGTCATTTGTATCGTCTAGTTTATCGGGTCTGTCATTTCTATCGTCCAGTTCATCAGGGCTGACATTTGTATCGTCCAGTTCATCAGGACTGTCATTTGTATTGTCTAGTTCATCAGGGCTGTCATTTGTATTGTCTAGTTCATCGGTCTGTCATTTCTATCGTCCAGTTCATCAGGGCTGACATTTGTATCGTCCAGTTCATCGGGGCTGTCATTTGTATTGTCTAGTTCATCAGGGCTGTCATTTGTATTGTCTAGTTCATCGGGGCTGTTATTTGTATTGTCCTGTTCATCAGGGCTGTCATTTGTTTCATACAGTTCATCGGGGGCTGTCATTTGTATCGTCCAGTTCATCAGGGCTGTCATTTGTTTCATACAGTTCATCGGGGGCTGTCATTTGTATCATCTAACTCATCGGGACTGTCATTTGTATCGTCCAGTTCATCGGGGCTGTCATTTGTATTGTCTAATTCATCAGGGCTGTCATTTGTATTGTCTAGTTCATCAGGGCTGTCATGTGTATCGTCCAGTTCATCAGGGCTGTCATTTGTATCGTCCAGTTCATCGGGTCTGTCATTTGTATTGTCTAGTTCATCGGGGCTATCATTTGTATCGTCTAATTCATTAGGGCTCTGATTTGTATTGTCTAGTTCATCAGGGCTGTCATTTGTATCGTCTAGTTCATCGGGGCTGTCATTTGTATCATCTAGTTCTTCAGGGCTGTGATTTGTATTGTCTAGTTCATCAGGGCTGTCATTTGTATCGTCTAGTTCATCAGGGCTGTCATTTGTATCGTCTAGTTCATCAGGGCTGTCAATTGTAATGTCTAGTTCATCAGGGCTGTGATTTGTATTGTCTAGTTCATCGGGGCTGTCATATGTATCGTCCAGTTCATCAGGGCTGTCATTTGTATTGTCTAGTTCATCAGGGCTGTCATTTGTATTGTCTAGTTCATCGGGGCTGTCATTTGTATCGTCCAATTCATCGGGCTGTCATTTACATCGTCCAGTTCATCAGGGCACCCATGTATATCGTCCAGTTCATCGGGTCTGTCATTTGTATTGTCTAGTTCATAAGGCTGTCATTTGTATTGTCTAGTTCATCAGGGCTGTCATTTGTATTGTCTAGTTCATCAGGGCTGTCATTTGTATTGCCTAGTTCATCAGGGCTGTCATTTGTATCGTCCAGTTCATCGGGCTGTCATTTGTATTGTCTAGTTCATCAGGGCTGTCATTTGTATTGTCTAGTTCATCAGGGCTGTCATTTGTATTGTCCAGTTCATCAGGGCTGTCATTTGTATCGTCTAGTTCATCAGGGCTTTCATTTGTATCGTACAGTTCATCAGGCTGTCATTTGTATCGTCTAGTTCATCAGGGCTGTCATTTGTATCGTCTAGTTCATCAGGGCTGTCATTTGTATCGTCCAGTTCATTGGGGCTGTCATTTGTATTGTCTAGTTTATCAGGCTGTGATTTCTATCGTCCAGTTCATCAGGGCTGTGATTTGTATCATCCAGTTCATCAGGGCTGTCATTTGTATCGTCCAGTTCATCAGGGCTGTCATTTGTATCGTCCAGTTCATCAGGGCTGTCATTTGTATCGTCCAGTTCATCAGGGCTGCCATTTGTATCGTCCAGTTCATCAGGGCTGTGATTTGTATTGTCTAGTTCATCGGGCTGTCATTTGTATCATCCAGTTAATCAGGGCTGTCATTTGTATTGTCTAGTTCATCGGGCTGTCATTTGTATTGTCTAGTTCATCAGGGCTGTCATTTGTATTGTCTAGTTCATCGGGGCTGTCATTTGTATCGTCCAGTTCATCAGGGCTGTGATTTGTATTGTCTAGGTCATCGGGCTGTCATTTGTATCATCCAGTTCATCGGGGCTGTCATTTGTATTGTCCAGTTCATCAGGGCTGTCATTTGTATCGTCCAGTTCATCAGGGCTGTCATTTGTATCGTCCAGTTCATCAGGGCTGTCATGTGTATCGTCCAGTTCATCAGGGCTGTCATGTGTATCGTCCAGTTCATCAGGGCTGTGATTTGTATTGTCTAGTTCATCGGGACTGTCATGTGTATCGTCCAGTTCATCAGGGCTGTCATTTGTATCGTCCAGTTCATCGGGGCTGTGATTTGTATTGTCTAGGGCATCGGGCTGTGATTTGTATTGTCTAGGTCATCGGGGCTGTGATTTGTATCGTCTAACACATCGGGGCTATCATTTGTATCGTTGTTGGATGGACTTGGTAGCATATGGAGGGTGCAATACAGAACGTCACCCCTGTATGTGGGCCATAGATTGTATCAGCAGATCACATACTTGTGTTCACTTTGGATCAAACTGTCACCACATGTGAACGTAAGGTTTGGGGTCGTGTCTAACGGGTCTCTTTTTTGTCTCTTACTGTACCTGGAAGAGGACAGGATATATTAATCTTCACAGATGGGTATGCCACTTAGTCCACAAAGAACGGAGGAACCGGAGCTTTCATTCGTTGCAGACAAGAGGAAGGGAAAGTTGACACTCCAATGTGCAAGTACTAAACGAACAACAGAGAGAAAAACAGAAGGTTTCTGTGAAGCAGTAGTACTGTTGACAGGCGCCCTGGCGGTACTCATAGCAATCCGACCTCTGTACCAAGAGGCTGAACATCTTCACCACAAACCTCGCTGACCTGAGTAGTGTAGAAGAGGAGGTGACACATCAGCGGGTACCTGCACTGTATGGTATCAGTGGCAACGACAGAAAGAGCGCAGATACGTTTACGAATGAAAGTACCTAGGAAAAAAACAAACTAACTCGATGACAAGTGTGAAATCAATTCATCATCAAGGCACACCAGAAGAAGTGGCAGCCCTAACCCCCCCCCCCCCCTCTCGCTCCCCCTCCCTCCCTCCCCCCCCCCCCCCCCTTCACAGTACGATCCAGATGACTCTTGTGACGAGTGATCCGAGAAATGTCTTTGTGAGGCCGAGCCACTCTTGCAAAACGTTTTAGCCCTACTTGTTTTTATATAATTTTGGCTGTTTTGGGTTTTTTTTTTTTTGATAACCTGAATCCAAATCCGCCAGTGTTCATCATTTAGATGTATTCATCTTTCTAATGTTTCTTTGTACACCAAGACTGCGTAATACAACTCCGTACATTCACAAATAGTGACAGCTTGTTCCACAGTGGACATGTTTTGTATGACATTCTGTACCGAAATAGACCCCCCCCCCCCCCTCTTCGCCCCCCCCCCCCCCCCCTCCCCCCTCCCTTCCGGAACATGTCGTGCTGGTTATTTTTGATTGCAGTTGATTGTGTTGGTTTCCGCAAACGTGAAAAACATTACTGACAACTCAAATGCTAGTTAAGCGCGTCCTATATTTCGAAATATCGGTATATGACCAGGAGTTATATATTAATGAGTTTTCCCTCCCTATTGGAGGATGTCTCCCCCTTGGAGACTATAAGCTTAGCTTGCTGAAGGCTCATTTTGAGAAGCATTTATTTTATTTTTCCCCATTCACCCACTCAAGCACATACTGTTAGCTAGGCAGAATCATCTACCACTGCAGATATGAATGCTTATCTCCCCCTATTTCTTCAATCTAAGACTTAAGAGCAAGCTTTGTTTATAATTCAATATTTCTTGCAGTCATTGCAACACCAAGCTGCTCTGTAAGTTGCTGGAACGGTGCTCGGTACTTATCCTTGGAATTTATTAGTTTGTTGTATTTTAGTCCCTTGTGGATTCATTCCAAGAACTGGCCCTCAGCACTTCTGTCTTAAGCGGATATCTTTTTATATTTTCTACTTTTTCACAAGAAAATGTAGCTTGTTTTGCTCTTTCATGATTTTCTTTTGCTTCTTAGGTGGCACCTTTGGTTGGTTTTTTGAAAACTCAACAAACATACTACGGTATTGCACACCAGCCTTTTCTGGGATTGTATTCTTCTTAAGACTGAAAAGGCAGAGGAGTCAAATTACCACTTTCCGCGGTCACTGAGAAGAGAAACAACAAGGTTTCGAAATATCGGTATATGACCAGGAGTTATATATTAGTGAGTTTCCCTTCCTATTGGAGGATGTCTTCCCCTTGGAGACTATAAGCTTGCTGAAGGCTCATTTTGAGAAGCATTTATTTTATTTTTCCCCACTCAAGCACATACTGTTAGCTAGGCAGAATTATCTACCACTGCAGACATGAATGCGTATCTACCCCTATTTCTTCAATCTAAGACATAAGAGCAAGCTTTGTTTATAATTCAATATTTCTTGCAGTCATTGCAACACCAAGCTGCTCTGTAAGTTGCTAGAACGGTGCTCGGTACTTATCCTTGGAATTTATTAGTTTCTTGTATATATATATATATATTTATATATTAATTATTTGTTAAAATAGGTTTTTTAAAATCATTTTGGGTATTTTAACCACACTAATCTATATATATATATATAATGCTGAACAATTAAATTAGTGGGGGAAAACAAGTGCAGGCTAACATATATATATATATTTTTTTAATGTAAAATCTAAAATTGAGCTTGTAACATGCAGCTTCCACTAAACCGAAACCGTAACGATGAGAATTCAGTTAGGGGAACAGTTTTGTTGAGGATTGCTGGACCACAGTAGAGGTCTGTGGTTCCCTGTGTCTTCTTCTAGTAATATGGATTTATGGTTGGGGTCCATTAATGTCAATTTTATTTAAATGAATTCAAATATTTGGTTTGTCCAAATGCTCACCTTTGTTAATACCATTTTTGAATGCACAGAGTCAGACTCTCTGTCTCACACACACAAACACACACGTTCCCTCTCGCATTATACACAAATGTGCAGACATACCTATATATCGTGGTGTGCGTGCGTGCGTGTGTGTGTGTGAGAGAGAGAGAATGAACTGACCCTAAAAACACCATATAAAGATGATATCTGCCAGTATACTAAGAACCAATTGACCTGACCTCCAATGTTGACCTGACCTCCAATGTAATCTATCGATATGTCAGTGTACATGAACCAAGCATTTGGAGACCATTTTAGGTGATCATTCCTTCGACAATGAGTTAACCGAATTATGAGTACAATCAGTGCCATATCTCGGTATTTTCAATGGCATTACGTCAAGACCTGCCGAACTCTTTACATTTATCAAAATTGATTTTTTTTTTTAGGTCCGGTGCTTCATCCGTTGACGGAGGCAATCGGGGCCATTGGGTTTAAACCTTTGGGGTTATTCAACCCATCTTGCGTTTGATCACTCGCAAGCTCCATGTCTTTCTTGAGTAGTTTAGGGTAGACTTCCTTCCCTCATTCTCTCCCCCCCCCCCTTCTTTCCTGTCTATCTATCTATTTATCTGCCGGTCTTTCTGCCTGTCTGTTTGTCTGTCTGTCTGTCTTCCTGTCTGGCTATCTATCTTGTTTTCTGGTCCTCTTCTCCTTTTGCGGTTCATAATAACTGCAAAGGATTCAAGGCTGGAGAAAGTGGCCACAGAGGAAAAGGAGTGGGAGAGGCAGCGGGAGAGGGGGGGGACGCTGAGTGTGGGATGAGAAGAAGCGGAAAGGGTTTGAAAGGAGGCGAGAGAGAGAGAGAGAGAGAGAGAGAGAGAGAGAGAGAGAGAGAGAGAAAGCGGTTTCACAGAGTCCCCCGCGCGGTACCATACTTGACATTACCTCCAATGTTAATGACTGCATTCTGAATGCTCATTGTAGGCGTCATTTTTTTCCCCTTCCAGCTTAACACCATGGAGGAACACGTCTACCAAAATGGCAGCACTTTGTCAGAAAGATCTCCTCTCCTTCACAAGACGGTGCCGACGTACACAGAGAACAGTAGCGTCAACGCGGTCCTCGCCCTTCAGGACATCTGCTACACTGTTCGATACCAGTCGGAGTCGTGGTGGTCAGGGGCCTGCTGTAGACGTCACCACGTCAAAGACGTCCTGCATGACGTCACGTTGGCACTTCCTGCTGGTCAGCTGATCGGCATTCTTGGCAGTTCCGGTAAGATCGTAATGAATATGCGGTCTTTGCGTGTGTGAGTGTGCGTGTGTGAGTGTGCGTGTGTGTGTGTGTGTGTGTGTGTGTGTGTGTGTGTGTGTGTGTGTGTGTGTGTGTGTGTGGTGAGTGAGTGTGAGTGTGTGTGTGTGTGTGTGTGTGTGTGTGTGTGTGTGTGTGTGTGTGTGTGCGCGCGTGCGTGTGTGTGTGTGTGTGAATCAAGAGTGGAAGACATAAATAAATGAATAACTTTTGGAAGAAGCATCAGTGATTAAACTTGTATCACATTTTCAATGCTCTCTGCTAAATAACTCGCGGAATATTTTTTTCAACTGTTGTTGGTAAGTTGTTCTATAAAGTATCACTTGAGCATGAAAAGGTAGATTTGTATAGATTATTTGTGCGTCAGGGAAATTATTGTAAATACTTGTGCATTTGATATTTAGTTTTCGATATGACTTTCATCTTTTTAGGAGCATTTCCATTTCCAACATTGTGCAAGCATGTTGACTTATCGTGGAAAGTTGAATTCAGAAGGAAAAAAATTGCCACCAAAACCGCATAATTGCTAGTTCTTAAACTTTTTTTAAAACAAAAAATGCCTTACTTTGATTGGAAAACAAGACAGTGATGCATAACTTCCTAGTTTATTTTGTCTGCAGTTTTTTTTGTCAGATTTTAAACCCACCTAGAAGACCTGAAAAGGGGATTACATAAACATGAGCACTAGAACGGTTTCAACGGTTAACCCCCCCCCCCCCCCCCCCCCCCCCCCCCCCCCCGCCCATCCCCTGCAACCAGCATCATCATCCCAACACCACAACCACTGCCAGAAGAAAGGTCATCGAAATAACAAGAACGATTTCCATAAGGATGATAGTGACGATAATAATAAAAATGATAACCATAATCCAGACGGGTTGTTGAGTGTGTTACTGGCTGAGATTGGAAGACTGAAACCACATAGTCGAGTTTCATCCACTGACTGGATGTGTCTCTAAGACTGTTGTCGATTTGATTTGTCCACGCCACGTTGTTTTCCGTATGCTTATATGTGTTTATACCATATAGTGCTGGTTTCGCTTATACTTCTTCCTTTTTTTTTTATTAACCCCACATTGTCTTGTTTATACTACTGCTTATTTACTGCACATTGTCTTGTTTATACTGCTATTTGTTTACTCCACATTGTCTTGGTTATACTACTGTTTATTTACTGCACATTGTCTTGTTTATACTACTATTTGTTTACTCCACATTGTCCTCTTTGGACTACCATTTGTTCACTGCACATTGTAATCCTTGTTTATAGCACTTGTAGTGCTCATTCATGCCGCATTTCGGAGGGGGTGGGGGTGGGGAGTAGTGTTGTTTAGGGATATCTGGGGTTGTTTTAGCGTTTGGTTTTCAACAGCATTTAATCGTTTCACCCACTTTCTATTCCACCCCTACCCTTCCACTCTTGTTTCTTGATTCCCCACCAACACACATCCCTGCCTATCTCTCTCAGTCTTCCTGCTTACCTTCAGGTTCAGGCAAAACCTCCCTACTAGACGTCATCGCCTTCAGGCGTCAGGGCGACGTCACGGGAAAGATGACGTACTGCGGCCATGTATGCACGAAGGGAATGATGCGTCAGATGGTGAGCTACGTCATCCAGGCCGACCGGCTGCTGCCCAACCTGACGGTACGGGAGACCCTGACCTACGCGGCCTATCTGAAACTCCCGAATTCCTATAAAAAGCGGCAGATAGAAGACAAAGTGAGTTTGATCCTTTTTTTTTTTTTTCGTTTTGATGATTGGAGGGTTGGTAGTAAATGGTTGGAGCGCTTGCTTTCGATTATTTCAATTCACTTGTCGGATGGAACTTTTTTTTTTTTTTTTTTTTGGGGGGGGAGGGGGAGCGGAGAGGGAGGGGAGGGAGAGGGGAAGCTTCTTCAAAGTCTTCTGTGTACTCTCCGGCAGTAAATGGGTATTTTATTCAGTTCAGGGGAGGTTAAAGTCAGTGGACGGAGAGGGATGGGCCTGTCTGTCATCGTGCCATGCTCCAGGAACGGATGAAGCTCTTTCACAGTTCACTGTCCCTTACGGCTGTTAGGCCATGAGACTTGAACCTTTTCGTTGTTCAATGGAGCCCAGCCGACCATAGAGGGCCTTTACAGAGCTGTCAAATTCCTACAGGTTAAAAAAAGGTCGCATCCTGAAACAAAGGCGACAAACAACAAGAACAATTTTAGTTTCAAAGTGAGGTAACTGCAGTCAGAAATAATTTCCAGTAATTCCGCCGGTTAACTGGACGAACAAATTACAAGACAAGACACAACACGCTTCGACCTCGTAGGTCTTATTCAGACAAGATAAACAACGATGAGGACAAATAAGCGAAGAATTAGCAATCATTTATCTCCACGAATACGACGCCAGATGGGCGTTGAATGTATATGACATGGTAGCTGAACTATCGACATCTTTGAAGCGGCTAAGACTAGGCATGGTGAGAGAACCAGCCATTTCGCTCTATGTAATTATGTTACATACAAAATCATTTAGATATTACTAAGACAATGCACGAAAATGCCTCACGGGAAACAGATATTGCGGAATGGATGGGTTACATCCATCCTGGACAGTGTGTACAATTTTGACAGCCTAAAACCAAATCATGTTGCTTTAAGCACTGCCGACCACAAAAGCCACATCAGGACTGAAACACTATAAAAAAAAATTTTAAAAAAGGGGAGGGGGGGGGGGACAAAGGGAGAGAATCAAAATACAAAAGTTAAAACTCAATACCAGTTATTCATTTACATCAGAAGATCGCAACTAGAGAGTCTATCACACTCAAGTTAAAATGAAATCTTAAAAACATTGATTTCGTCCAAAAACTTCAATGTTAACTCCGTGGGAATATCCCGGAACAAGGTGTTCACAGAGCTTGCCGTAAAGTGTTTTCGTCTAAACTAACGAGTCTCCAGATTATTAAAGAAAGAAAAAAAAAAGCAACTGTCATGTCGTACGCTGTGTCCAGAAGAAAAAACCGTATTAGACCCAAAAAAGAAAAGAAAAAAAAGTTTCCGAAAGTTGGACGGGAGAATGGTCCACAAAGGCAGAAAAAAAAAATACTCAACGACAGTCAAGACAAAAAAAAAATGAATGAAAACGCAGAGAGTGACAGAATAGAGGAAGTTCCAAGCACAGAACTTCTTGGTGGGGGAATCTAGCTGGAGCCGGAGTAGCTTTTTTTGTGAGTAATTTTCGTCACAAAAAAATCTCATGTTTGGTATCTTGATAATAGAAAGATTACATACTGTACACAGCTAGCACGCCACCAGAACCACAACAACTTAAAGGTAGGTATTGAGAGAAAGTTTTTAGAGCGTTCGGTTCTCTGGGATCTAACACATCTCTCTCTCTCTCTCTCTCTCTCTCTCTCTCTCTCTCTCTCCTCTCTCTCTCTCTCTCTCTCTCTCTGTAAGTGCACGCACGTGCGCGCGCGCGCGCGTGCAGAATTCAGTACGATGTTCACATGTTTTCTATGTCGGATATTCACTCTTGTATTCGTGCACGTTAAAAGGTCAAAGATTATTATAAAGTACCCATCATCACCTACTGGCCTGTTGTCAGAGGCTCACTGAGTCTAGGGCACGGCATGATTTGAAGGCGGAGCCCACACCTTTCCATCCGCCGTGCCTCTAAGCTCCCCTGTACTGAATCAGGTACCCCATTTACGGCTGGGTACATAGACAGGGTTGACAGGCCAAAAAAAAAAAAAAGAAAAGAGAATGATCCCTCGAGAGCTTCGAACCCTCTTCAGTCAGCTCTGTAGGCAAACGCTCTGACCATTTGGCTACGGGCCCCTCTTCGAGCACGTTACGTGCGTTTTGAACATGATGTTGAATACCGTTAAAGATGCGGTAAGGTGAGGTGAGATGATGTTGCTCATAGCCCAGCCGACCGCAAAGGCCATATCAGGGCTGTCACCGCGTTGAAGTCAACTCACATGTCATAAAAACAAACAAACAGAAAACTTCATTCACACAACCCTGTAAAGGACACCTGAAAACCCATCAGAAATTTTGTTAAAAATCTTTCTTCTGTAAAATCTTAGATCAGATGAAACATGTTGATCTCTTTTCAGAAATTCAAAGTTAACATCAGGTTGGACATCTCTGAACAAGGTTTTCGTGGGGTTAAAGATGCCTTTTGTTTCTCAGTTTGTATACTGGTTTGATAAATCGCCAAGGCTGGTGAGTTATATTGCCACCGGTAGTACTAACAGCCCTATCACCAGGGATGAGTCATGTAAAGCTTCACACGACCTTGACGTTGGCTGGGCGATAAACGACACGACTTTTAGCAGACGTGGCAGTACATTTGGGACATTGTGATAATGTCACATTGTCTTGTTTATCTCGCTGTGTGTGTGTGTGTGTGTGTGTGTGTGTGTGTGTGTGTGTGTGGTGTGTGTGTGTGTGTGTGTGTGTGTGTGTGTGTGTGTGTGTGTGTGTGACAAGACTGTCTTGTTTGTCAAAACTTGGGCATGTAGAAGTGTCTTTCATTATCTATAGGTTAAGTTCAGTTCAATGACCAAAAAAAGAGTGGAAAAGGGAAGGCAAGAAGGGGGGGGGGGGGGGGGGGGGGGGGGGGGGGGGGGGGGGGGGATGAGACACTGAGCATAGAAATTATCAACGGAAAGAATGGATAAGATAACCCTAAAAGTACAGTGGGTGTTTCTCTCTCTCTCTCTCTCTCTCTCTCTCTCCTCTCTCTCTCTCTCTCTCTCTCTCTCTCTCCTCCTCCTTCATAGATTTACATGTATCCAGCCTCCCCTCTTTCTATCTCTCTGTTTCTCTCTCTGTTTGTCTCTCTGTCTCTCTGTCTCTCTGTCTCTCTCTCTCTCTCTCTCTCTCTCTCTCTCTCTCTCTCTCTCTCTCTCTCTCTCTCTCTCTCTCGCTCGCTCCCTCCCTCCCTTCCACCCTCCCTCCCCTCTCCCTCCCCTCCTCTCTCTCTCTCTCTCTCTCTCTCTCTCCTCCCTCTCTCTCTCTCTCTCTCTCTCTCTCTCTCTCTCTCTCTCTCTCTCTCTCTCTCTCTCTCTCTCATAATATTACGAATACCCAGACCTCTGTCTGTCTGTCTGTCTGTCTGTCTGTCTGCCTGCCTGCCTGCCTGTCTGTCTGTCTGTCTGTCTGTCTGTCTGTCTGTCTGTCTGTCTCTCCTCTATCATTCTCTCTCTCTCTCTTACAACATGAATAATAGCCCCCCCCCCCCCCCTCCTGTTTATCTGTCTGTTTGTCTGTCTGTCTGTCTGTCTGTCTCTCTCTCTCTCTCTCATAACATCAAAAATACCCAGTCCTCCCTCTCTCATTTACAACATAAATGATTCTCTCTCTCTCTCTCTCTCTCTCTCTCTCTCTCTCTCTCTCTCTCTCTCTCTCTCTCTCTCATAATATCAAAAATACCCAATGCTTCCCCCTCTCTCTTTTACAACATGAATAATACTCTGTCTGTCTGTCTGTCTCTCTCTCTCTCTCTCTCTCTCCTCTCTCTCTCTCTCTCTCTCTCTCTCTCTCTCTCTCTCTAACAGTTTTATCCCACGGCCGTATCTCATCTTTACAACAACTTTCGCTAAAATCGCTTTCGCACTTTTCAGCCGAACAATCCTGGATTCACTTGGATCCACTGTTTGATCCAGATCCTGCGGCACGGATCCACGCCAAATTCCATGGCTTCCTTCACGGCCTTCATGCCATCTTTCCACTGAGTTTGGTCGAAATCGGTCCGGTGGATCTTGCATTTCTTGACAGACCAGCCGACCAATAATCAAAGATAGATACGGATACCCAGGGGAGATAATTAGGAGATCGAAAAGAGGCCGCTGACTTATCGTTCCTTTCTGATTCAGAGGCATTTGAGTTTTTCCTGAGATGTGTTAACGTTCCACGCAATGCTAGCTTATCTGACGGGGGCATGCAAAGTCGACGTCGTAATACCGGAAGTTTCTGTAGAGTTCCAGAATCATCATGAAAGACCAGCGGAGCTTTCGGTTGGTTCCAGATATTGTTTCCAGTATGTTTCATGCATTTTGACTGGCGTTGCTGCGTGAAAATTCTCGAGTTTTGAAGAATACTGTATGTTTGTTGCCTGGTTGTGCTAAGCCATGTTTCTCAACCTTTCGTAACGTACATGGTAGAGGTCTGGGGTGAACGACAGAAAACTGACGCCGGAGAGAGTGACCTGAGGGAGTGATTTATGAATATTGTCAGTCATTGTAATTACGAATGGGAGTGCTCACATAGCGCGTACCCTCGGTTACAGGCCATGTTCCATGCGCTTTACAATCCACGCTCTCGTTAACACGACAGGCTCATGCTTACCTGGGATGGTTACTTGCTTACCGACGGAAGAACTGCCCGTTTGAGCTACGTCCACTCGTTCTCCGTGTCATTCAGTCATTTACCTTCGTTTCTTTAGATTTTACACGCAGGATGCGCGCTATGTAGCACGTGTCAAAGGTACCAACAGCCAAATTGGCTTTCTCTTCCGAGCCTTGGTGATGGGATTTTCCGTATATACAAGATGCTATGCGTGCGTTCACACACAGAACTTCGGTTTCTAGTTTGATTCGAATTAATTGGGGTGGGGGTGAGCGGGGATGGGGGTGGGTGGTGGTGGTGGTGGAGTCGGAACCAATGTCCAACTCCGGAACCCCCCCCCTCCCCCCCCCCCCCCCCCCCCCCCCCCCCCTCGTACCAAAACGGCCCGGCAGAGATTCGAACGCGAAATCCCAGAATAATCAGCATAAGGCTGTTATGAGTTGCATCCTGTGGTCTGATTTACCTCTGTTCAGGAGCAGTTATGTCCCTTGATATCTTAATGGAGTGTCCTGCGCGTGCCTGTACCCATCGTCAACACAGCGCAGGCCTCCAAGGGTGGTACAGGACTGCTTAAAAGGCGGGTGAAGACAGTGCTTCTCTGGGTCCTCCCCAGCACCTTCGGGTGTTTCTTTTTCTTTCTTGTCACCAAAGTAGACCCTTCATCTGGATCTGATTCAAAGAGAGATAAGAACCAGCTTTTGTCACTCATTTCAGCTGGTGCGCCACGACTACTGATGGCTCCGTGAAGAACTAGAGTTTAATTCTTCGTCGTAACACCGAAAACTTACCGAATATGAAGATTTTGACTCAAACTCACCGCAGAAATGAACGTGGAGAAATGAACGTGGAGAAATGAACGTGGAGAAATGAACGTGGAGAAATGAACGTTCCTTCGTGTGCTCTCTCGTTCACTCATTTAACTCCTCTGGACTTGTCTGCGTTGGTTTATTAATTTGTTCGGGTTTATAGTTTGTGCTTATATGTGTTAATCTCCCAATGTCTGCCTTTCTTTTGATTGTTTGATTTGTGTTGATTCGTTTGTGTTGACTATTTTTTGTGTGAGGTTTTTTTTTTGTTTTTTGTTTTTTGTGTGGCTTCAATTGGTCCTTTTTTGATTACGTTTATTTGACTGCGCTGATATTTGTTGCTTTTTTATATTCTGTGTGTGTGTGTGTGTCAGCATTGAATTGGTTGTGTATATATTCTGAGTGTGTGTGGTGTGTGTGTGTGTGTGTGTGTGTGTGTGTGTGTGTGTGTGTGTGTGTGTGTCTGTGCAGGTGAACA
Organism: Conus ventricosus; assembly: GCA_018398815.1. Lineage (NCBI taxonomy): Eukaryota > Metazoa > Mollusca > Gastropoda > Neogastropoda > Conidae > Conus > Conus ventricosus. The sequence continues at coordinate 97,340,841 of CM031598.1, read as the reverse complement.
GTGTCATCAGCCACATGGGCTGAAGGGGGTGGCGAACTCCAGGGTGGGGGAGCGGTGGTCAGAGGGATCTCTGGTGGGGAGAAGCGACGTGTCACCATCGCCCTGCAGCTGCTCAAAGATCCAGGTAGATAGATACCTACTTCTGAAAGATCCAGGTAGATAGATCCAGGTAGATAGATACCTACTTCTGAAAGATCCAGGTAGATAGATACCTACTTATGAAAGATCCAGGTAGATAGATACCTACTTATGAAAGATTTAGGTGGATCGATACCTACTTCTGAAAGTTCCAGGTGAAGACACATTTACTGCTGAAAGATCTAGGTACTTAGACACTCTACTACTCAAAAACCAAAGTAGATTTGACCCATTTACTGCAGAAAGATTTAGGTAGATAGAAAACACTTCTTGCAACAATCCAGCTAGATAGACACATTTACTACGGAAAGAACCACACAGACAAATTTACCGCTGAAATTCCCAGGTAGATAGACACATTTACTGCTGAAATATTTAGGTAGATGGCTACATTTACTGTTGAAATATCCAGGTGTTCAGACACCTAGTTCTTAAAGATTCAGGTACATGAACACGTATAACGCTGAAAGATCTAGGCAGATGATCACATTTAATGCTGAGCTGAGAGATGTATGTAACAGACGCTTACTGCTGAAAGATATAAGTATATTTTGTATTCACTTCTAATGTTGAAAGATCTTGGCATATAGAACCCAATGTTGAGAGATCCAGGTGAATAGACATATAGTGCGAAAAGATCCAGGTAGGTGGACACACGCTGCTGAAAAATCCGTACAAACTGACATCAACTGTTGATGATTTTACATATATATATATATATATATATATAATATATATATATATATATAATATATATATATATATACAGAGAGAGAGACAGAGAGAGAGAGAGAGAGAGAGAGAGAGAGAGAGAGAGAGATGAAAATGAAATGAAATGAAGGCTTCTCGGCCTTTTGGCTAAGATCAAAGTGTAGTATCTGTTCTTATCAGCTTAATATATGTATAGAGAGAGAGAGAGAGAGAGAGAGAGGAGAGAGAGAGAGAGAGAGAGAGATGAGACAGACATGAATAATAAAGACAAATCTTAGCCACTCTCTTATTTAGATTCTACTTCATATTCACACGAAGCAAATCAACGTTGTCTTGAAGTATTGAAGGTTCCTGACACCATAGGCAGTGACGTCCCCTGCTAGATACCTTGATCCTAATTTTCTCCCCTTACCAGTTTCGCTTTGTGGATCTTTCCAGACATCTTGCTGCTGGACGAACCCACCACCGGCCTGGACAGCTTCACTGCGCGCCACCTAGTGGCCAGTCTGCAGCAGCTGGCTCGTCAGGGGAAGCTAGTCATCGTGACTTTGCACCAGCCTCGTTCTGACATCACGCAGATGCTGGACATGACGGCCCTGATGTGCCAAGGTCACGTGATGTATTTTGGCGCCACCTCTCGGCTGGTGCCTTACTTCACCAGGCTGGGCTACCCGTGCCCTACGTTTTCCAATCCTCTGGATGTGTACAGTGAGTGTGCGTGGTGACTTGGGGTTCCTGTTTCAGAATCTGACTCACTTACAGAGAGAGAGAGAGAGAGAGGAGAGAGAGA
>CM031598.1:97321702-97334202 GCA_018398815.1 Conus ventricosus | reverse complement strand
AGAATATAGAGAGGAAAAGACGACCTACTAACCAATCAAGGATGTAGTTAAATAATGGAGTTTCTATTTCAGGTTAAACGTTTCATTTACAAAATGAACAAGAGAAGTGTTGTTCTTAGTGGTCAGCGACAGAAGTATGACTCGGGATGTGCGTCCCAATCGAGAGAAAGCTAAAAACAACCTGGATCCAATCAGGGTGGGAGACAAACATGAAACAGTGTAGTTTTAAGTTCAGTTTCTTTTTCCCGTTGAAGTCTTCTCTGTCCTCGACACGAAAAAGATCAATGTTGTCTTAAAGCATGAAAGGTGAAAAAAACAAATCTTTTTTTTTTCTAATCATGTTCAGTGTGTGTGTGTGTGTGTGTGTGTGTGTGTGTGTGTGTGTGTGTGTGTGCGTGCGCGTGCGTGCGTGCGTGCGTGCGTGCATGCGTGTGTGTGTGTGTGTGTGTGTGTGTGTGTGTGTGTGTGTGTGTGTGTGTGTGTGTGTGTAAAACAAAGAAGAAAACAACATTTTGGAGGAAGTAATAAAGATACTGATTAATATGAAAATAGGCAGGTAGAGAAACGCTTTTGATTTTTTTTTTCTTCCAAAAACGGGGTGGGGGGAGCGGGAAGGAGAGTTGCGGGTGGGGAAAGTAGAGAGAGAGAGAGAGAGAGAGAGAGAGAGAGAGAGAGAGCGCGTGTAAATGAGGAGGGGGGGGGGAGGACGCGCTGCAGCACCCAACCCCTACCTCCCCACCACCACCTCCCCTGTGCCTCACCCCTGATGCTGTGGTGCCGTGTGGTTGTGGTGCCAGTCCCCACCTGAGGGACCATTTCTACCGGGAAGGACTGGACGGACTGTACGGCTGCCAGACTTTCCTCCTGGCCTACACCGTCCACATCTGGCCCTTCGTCTGCGTCGCCGCCCTCCTCTTCTCCGCTGTCCTCTACTGGTCAGTCAGTGTGTCGGTCTGTCTGTCTGTCTGGATGGTTGGCTCTCTCTCTCTCTCTCTCTCTCTCTCTCTCTCTCTCTCTCTCTCTCTCTCTCTCTCTCTCTTTTCTCAAGCGTGGGAATGGACGATGTTTGGAAGAATGCATGGGAGGAAATCTGTGTTAAACTTCGCGTTCAGCTGCTGGTGGGCACGCCAAAAACATCTTTGCCCAGTCAGTTAGTTCAACAGAACGTGAGGGCGACACGCTGCGCCTGTCACGCAGACACTCAATTTCACGATCGTTATCCTTGGCGAGGGTTTACTCAGACATCTGACTCACTAGGTCTATTTGTTTGACCTATTAACTAAGAAAAGGTAACTCGATTTGCAAGGGGAAGACAGGCATTATCTTGCCTCCGAATATTTCCGGAACAAGTCCATTTTTCGATCGTTTCAGATTTTTTTTGTTGTGGTTAGTTTCACCTTTTTTGTTTATTTGTTTTGGTTTTTTTTCTTTGATAAAAACAAAACAGAGCGAAAAGGAGTTCGTTTTGTGTTCAACTTCGCGCGACACGAACATTTCCGAATCAAAGCTTTAGGCACTAGTTGTTTCTTGTTTGTTGTCTACCATGTTGTGGGAATGTGAGTGGCATCAAGGATTGCCAAGTGTCATCCAGATGAATAATTTGATGTCGATCATGATTTCATGAGGGAGCAAAACGAAGATGGAAATGAGTGAACTTGGAACTCTGTATCATCCTGGGAGGAGTATGGGGTGAAAGGTGTGGTCCTCTAGGGGATAGACTGAATGTCTCGATAGGATTCCATCTTGATGACCAGGGGAGGGACTGAATGTCAAGTTAGGATTCCAGCTCGATGAGTCCTCATATTTGCCGTCTGAACTTTAAGGAAGGTGGAAGGTCTGAGCCAGCATAAATGAGACTGAAATAAATAAATCACATTTAGTTCGTTTGTGTTTACTTCAGGTTCTGCACTCAGATGTTGAGTGGGTTTTAACATCTGGTGTGAGGCAACTTCAATGTAGTTAAATACGCTGGTGATGGATACAATTCGCCTGAAAGGGCACATACCTTAAACCACTCCTCAGTGATTGAGAAAGGGCACATACCTTAAACCACTCCCCAGTGATTGAGAAAGGGCACATACCTTAACCACTCCCCAGTGATTGAGAAAGGGCACATACCTTAAACCACTCCCCAGTGATTGAGAAAGGGCACATACCTTAAACCACTCCCAGTGATTGAGAAAGGGCACATACCTTAAACCACTCCCCAGTGGTTGAGAAAGGGCACATGCGCATACCACTCTCCAACGGGTGAGAAAGGGCACATGCCCGAACTCATCCACAAGGGGAGTGAATCCAAACCAGCCACCCCCCCCCCCCCTCCCCGCTTCTCCTTCCTCTGCACCAAGGTCGCAGACGACATGTACACAGGAAAAAAAAAAGGTTAGAAGGTATTGTTAGAATTAGTCCTCCTTTAGTGGTGAGAGAAGCTGACAGGTCTTAAATCCATGGTGAGTTAGGGCTTGTCTTCCTAGGCATACGAAGGCTGGTTTCGGCAGACGGCACAGACGAAATCGCTAGATGGTTCAACGGGCAAAAAGGTGGATCCAATAAAGCGTTGTGGAGCTTGAACAGGGCTCAGTGAGACACGAAGGACGCAGCTGGCCATCCACTGCATCTCGGCTCCTCTCCAGCCGCCTTGACTTTGACTTGCCACTGGATTCAGATGGGCAGTGGGACAAGAGAGTGAGGCTGACGACCCTGCGCAACTCTCCCCCACTGTAATCCGATTCACGCACAAGTCACCTTCTTTTTTTTTATCAGCATTAGTGTAATACATTGGAACTGGATTTTTCTTTCGTGTGGCTGGCATAATCCATCCCCACTAAAGTGGGTTTTTTTCGGTTTATGCTCATCCTTCAGAAACGGTGTTTAGATTAATTAATGCTCACCCATACATGAAGCAATTGATGAATTTTAGAGTGAAACGTCATGAAATTAGATTTTCTACACTATTGTTTAATGGTCTACACAATCCATTAGAGTTATCAAAGCTGCCCATTCTTCTTAGATCAAGTCCCCAAAGTCTTAGAACCTTCAGTCCCGTTTCAGAGATAATATAGTCTTCATGTCCATTCATGTTGAAGGATTTTTGCTTGTTTCCATCTCAAATTTGCTTGTTTTCATCTCAAAAGTGCCTAAGATAAGACAGATTTTGATGCACCTTTTCAAGATTATCAGGAGCAGTATGCCCCGGACCCACCTCGATTTCAGCTTACCTTCCTTCCCCCTCCCCCTCCCCAAATCAATTGGCATACCTGTTTTTATTTTTGTCCGTGTATGAACAATTCCTGTCTGTGCATGAACAATTCCTGTCCGTGTATGAACAATTCCTGTCCGTGTATGAACAATTCCTGTCCGTGTATGAACAATTCCTGTCCGTGTATGAACAATTCCTGTCTGTGTATGAACAATTCCTGTCCGTGTATGAACAATTCCTGTCCGTGTATGAACAATTCCTGTCCGTGTATGAACAATTCCTGTCCGTGTATGAACAATTCCTGTCCGTGTATGAACAATTCCTGTCCGTGTATGAACAATTCCTGTCCGTGTATGAACAATTCTATCTTTGTCTCTTTCATTCTAGTCTCTCTGTCTCTTTGTACTGGTCAACCTGTCTGCCTGTCTGTCTTTCTGTCTTTCTGTCTGTCTGTATGTTCGTCTGGCTGGCTGGCTGGCCGGCTGGCCTTAACTGTTTGTGTATCAGCGCCCCATCGTCATTGTTTCTGGGTTTCTCTGCCTCTCTCTCTATCTCCCTTGTCTCTGTCACCGTCTTTACAACTGTCTGCAAGTCTGTCTCTACATTTACCTCTGTCTGTCTGTTTGTCTGTCTCTGTCACTGTCTCCGTATTTGTTTCTATCTCCAGTTCTCTCTCTACATCTGTCTCTGTCTGTAAAAGTGGTCCATCTTTGTTTCTGCATCTGTCTCTGTCTGTAAAAGTGGTCTATCTTTGTTTCTGTATTTGTTGCTGTTTTCGTCTCCAAATCTGTTTCCGTCCTTGTCTTTACATCTGCCGCGATCTCTGTCTCTGTCTCTGTCTCTGCATCTGTCTGTCTGTCTGTCTGTCTGTCTGTTTGTCTTTCTCTCATAATTATGTTCCTAATCATAGTAATAACTGTTACGACAACAATGACAACAGAAGCAACATTACTGAATAATAACCCAACAAACAAAATCCGACAACCATACCTCCTTCCACAACAATCTAACGATAACAACAATGACAAGTCTTACTGCTCACTCATACTGACCAGCCCTGATGTGTAACTGGCCCCTTGGGATCAACACGGGGACATACTGGTCAGGGAACGCGGCACATTGTTTCATTGGATAACTGTTTGGGCTGGTAGATTGGTTGGTTGGTTGGTTGGTTGGCGGGTGGGTGGGTGGGTGGGTTGGGTTGGTTGGTGGGTTGGGTGGTTGGTTGGTTTTGCTTTGCTTTTTTTTCTCTTATTTTTCTTGCTTTCTTTTGTGTGTGTGTGTGTGTGTGGTTTTTTCTTTCTTTTTTTCTTTTTTTCTTTTTTTTTTTTGTGGGGTGGTGGTGGAGGGGGGTGGTGGTGGAGGGGGGGGGGGGGCTTTTTTTAAAAAATGACGAAGTTTAGAATGACGACGGAGGAAGTGTAGACCTGTTCCTGTCCACTTCCTGTCGGGGCAGGGTGTCGGGGATGTACCCTGATGCAGAGCGGTTCGGGATGTACTTAGCGGTGACGATCATGCTGCACCTGGCGGGGGAGCTGTTGACGGCGGCCTGTATGGGGGTGTTCCGCAACTCGCAGCTGGCCAACACCACCGCCGCCCTCCTCTTCACCGCCTCCGCCTCCTGTCCTCGGGATTCCTCAAGTAACTCCCCCACCACCACCACCACCACCACCACCCCCACCCCGTCTCCCCACCACCCTGCCTGAACGGTGTTGTGAGGTCATGTCATATCTCTGTGCTAATCAAAACACATTCTGTGCGAATTTGAAAAATTATTGCTATAGCTCTGAAAAAAAAAAGGTTGACAAACGAATCACAAGACAAAACACGACGCGTTTCGACCTCTTTGGTCTTCTTCAGGCAAGACACACACACACTCAGGACAACGAAAATGAACGAGCAGTCACTTACCTTGATCCAATTCGGCGCAAGACTGCTCGTTCATTTTCGTTGTCCTGAGTGCTGCGTATCTTGCCTGAAGAAGACCTAAGAGTCGAAACGCGTCGTGTTTTGTCTTGTGATTCGTTTGTCAACGTTTTCTTTTTTTTTTTTTCTTCTTTTTTTTTTCTTTTTTTTGCGGAGCGTTAGCAATAATGATACAAATTTGTTTAGATTTCCGCCTGCGGTCGCCTCACTTTGCAACTAGATTCTGTCCGGTTCGGCAGCGAGTCTGGTGAAGACACAACACGGGTAGATAAGATCTTTCAAAGTCACACGACACAATTTCCTTTCTTTTCTATGTGGCCACACGCCACGATTAGGATTTTGCTCTGAAACACTATAATATCATAATCCATGTCAGCGTTCTGAGGCCTGCCATAAATTTGCGCGAGCATTTAATGCTGACCTGATAATTGATCAAAAGAACAACTCACCACCAGTTAAAGCCCTTGTTTTGGGAGATCAAACTGCAAGCTTCAAATACATGACCTTCCCTTTAGTTGACACACCTTTCAGGCCTTCGCACTCGCCCATCATTCTATCTTTGTGCCAGCCTCAAACGCGTAAAATAATCCCATTCCTTTGATTTTGTTTGGCTGTTTGGAACCATCTGGCTTGTACCTTGATGGCCATATGAAAGGAAATGAAGAGAACCAACTTTCAGAAACAACAAAAACTCTCAAACCAATCTCATTGCGCCAGTCTATAAACACTTGACTCGTCATGCAAGGCCTTGGCGCATTCATTGTTGGTGTGCAGCCTGTCACGCGACACTGTTTTAAGGTGAAACTCTCCGTCCAAGAGGCCCACACAATTCAGAGGAATGAACAGCTCAAAGCTGGGTATTTTTTCTTCTTCTTTTTTTGAAAGATATCACACGATAACATATCCATGGTAAAATGCTACACATTCGATCGAAGAAGATTTGCCTTTGTTGTTGTTGTTGTTGTTGTTGTTTGATTTGGTTTTGTTTTCTTCCACAATTTTTCATCTTCAATATTGCACCTCATAGTTTAAGTGGCAATGGAAGAATGGAGATTTCCTGTATGTCGTAGGGCGATAAGAACACTACCAACTCTACAGTGAAAATGAATCTCTCTCTCTCTCTCTCTCTCTCTCTCTCTCTCTCTCTCTCTCTCTCTCTCTCTCTCTCTCTCTCTCTCTCTTCCTCTGTTTAGTGCCATTTTTGTGATGATCCCTGAAAGATGTAAAATAACAAATGACATTGTGTTTGTCGCTCAACAGTATTCATGTTTGCCTTATCCTGAAGGCTATGGGCGTTTGAATCTGTTTAGTGTGTTCCTTTGTTTTGCAGTAGATGAATGTCTGTGCATGAACGATTGCTTATCTGTTTTAGGACTTGCAATTACAGATCTTTCTTCTCATTAATTAGTATGAGACAATGTTCCCACCGACACCCACATGAGGGCTATTAAGCTGTTGTCATTAGAGATTATCGTCAATCTCTCTCTCTCTCTCTCTCTCTCTCTCTCTCTCTCTCTCTCTCTCTCTCTCTCTCTCTCTCTCTCTGTTTGACAAACAAATCCAGCCTGTTCTAACAGATGGTGCAGAAGTTTTGGGTATTTACGTGAATGAGCAAATGGAAATTGTACACAACTTTGCTATCAAACGGTTCCTTAATGTACCTTTGCATACCTCTAATAAAATGTGTCAGGGTGAAACTGGTCGATTTCCTTTATATATTAAAACTGTTGTTAAATGTTTGAAGTATTGGTTGCGACTATTGAAATTACCAGTGACAAGGATAGATAAACAGGCATATTGCATGCATGACACTAACTCAATTGGAATTAGGTCGTCAGAATTGGGCATTTGAAATAAAGAGAATTCTATCGGTAAATGGATTTGGCATCGTATGGATGACTCGGACGATTGGTGACAAAGTCAGTTTTTTGGCAGAGTTTATAGATAGGTTGATTGCGTGCCATATGCAATATTGGCATAGTAACTTGGAAGAAAGTGACAAGTATGAGTTTTATCACTCATTTAAAGATCTTTTTCAAGCTGAGAACTATCTCACATTAATTTCTTGTAAGCATTTTAGAGATGTGTTCGCTCGGTTTCGAACAAGAAGCCTGGTGTTTAAAGCAAGAAAAAGATGGTTCATGCACGCGGAAAGTGAGTTGATGTGTCCATCCTGCTCAAAAGAAATTGAAGACGAGGAGCAGTTCATTTTTAGATGCCCAGAGTATAATAAATTTAGAAATGATTGTTCTGCCTGTAAGTCTTTCGGCCAAACTGAAAACCTCTTTGGCATTTCATCCTCTGAAAATGTAGACATTGTAAAACTCATTTGCTAAGTTTTCGATCTAGAGAGAAAAAACTTAAAATGTAGACTGTGTTTGTAAATCATGATTATGCAATAAGTGGTTTATTGTGATGAGAATATTGCTTGATGAATGGTCATTGGCATTGTCTCTCTCTCTCTCTCTCTCTCTTCTCTCTCTCTCTCTCTCTCTCTCTCTCTCTCTCTCTCTCTCTCTCTCTCTCTCTCTCTGCAGAAAATTATTAAGAATAGATTTACACAGGAGTTCAAGATCCCATAATGATCAGGACAGGGCAGCATATTGTGTAAAGAGAACAGCCTATAAGGAGTTAATTAGGCAAAAGAAAAAAAGCCGTAGAGAGAATATCATAATGTCTTTACAAGATAATTTGAAGTATCCAAAGAAATTCTGGGATACCATTCGATCTGTCAAACCTAAATCTACCCAACCAATGATTTCCATTGAAGATTGGTATAACCACTTTAACAATGTATTTAATAGTTTTGCAAATGAAAATGCTCTGGGCAATGTTGGTAGCGATCGTTTTGAATGTGTCTCCGACGCTGACTTTGATATTAATATTGACTCTCTAAACGAGAGAATATCTGATAATGAAATAAAAAGTGCAATCAAAGCATTAAAGAGACAAAAAGCGACTGGACCGGATGGTATGCTAGGAGAATTTTATAAATACAGTGTTGACATTATTGTACCTTTCTTGCTTAAATTTTTCAACCACATTTTTGACAATGGCCTGTATCCAGATGAATGGTCCTTGTCAATCTTACACCCTGTATTTAAGAAAGGGGATATGAACGTGCCTGACAACTACAGGGGAATCTCACTGCTGAATGTATGTAGCAAATTGTATAGCTTTGTGTTAAATAAAAGAATTACTAAATGGATCGATGATAACAAAATAATCGGTGAAGAACAAGCTGGATTTAGAGCAAGGCATAGTACCTCTGATCATGTTTTTACGCTCATGGCACTGATTCAGAAACAGCTTGTAAGACATCGGAAATTGTATGTTGCTTTTATCGATTTCCGTAAAGCATTTGATACGGTTCACAGAGAGAAACTATGGAAAACTTTAAGCAACAATGGTATTAAAGGAAAAATTGCCTGGGCAATAGAAAGCATTACGCTGTTGTCAAGACTCGTGTTCGGGCAGGTGATGATCTATCTGAAATTTTCTTCTGCCCGCATGGCCTTAAGCAAGGTGAAGTATGCTCACCTGTCCTGTTCTCATTGTTCATTAATGAACTAACTAAGGATGTCATCAGTAATGGTAGACATGGAATTCAGCTGTATCCTGATATTGTAGAACTTTTTATTTTGCTCTTCGCTGACGATGTAGCATTATTTTCAGATAGCGTGGTAGGTCTGCAGACACAACTAAATTTACTTTACAACACGTCTAAACGCCTAGATCTGATAGTTAACCTGAAGAAATCTAATATAGTTGTTTACAGAAACGGTGGCTATGTTTCCATGAATGAAGAATGGTATTTTGGAGAAGAAAAGTTAAAAATTGTGAGCATGTACAAATATCTAGGAATATATCTAACAACACAGCTATCTTTTCAGCCTACATTACGAGATCTCGCAGATCGCGCTAAAAAGGGTATTTGTGTTATTATTAAACTTCTATGGTCCATTGGAGAACATTCTCCAAACATATATTCTTGAAAATGTTTGATTGCCAGATTCAGCCAATTTTGACGTACGGCTCAGAAATTTGGGGACTGTCACAGGACCAAGAATGCATTGAAAGAGTACATCTGTCTGCTTTGAAAAGGTTTATGGGTGTTCATCCAAAGTCTCCAAGACATTTAGTTTATGGAGAAATTGGAAGGTTTCCCATTTTTGTCAACACATATTCTAGGTGTGTTAAATTTTGGCTGCGGGTGGTATATATGAATGATGATAGGTATCCAAAAAAGGCGTATAAAATGCTTTTGTCCTGCAGAGGCAAAACTATACCACTTGGGCCTGCAAAATTCGTAATGTTTTATATGAATTTGGTTTTGGTGTCGTTTGGGAGGCACAGTGTGTTGGAAGCATTAATTTGTTTATGAGAGAATTCAAACAGAGATTGATAGATTGTTATAAACAGAATCGGCATGCTTCCTTGCAGTCGCACGAATTTTACAGTGTTTATTCGCAGTTCAAGAGCACATTGGTTCTCAGTCCTTATATGTATCTTGTTAAGAACGTACAAATTCGAAGAACATTTGCAAGATTTCGGATTGGAATGTCTCCTCTGAAGTCACATTTCTTACAGTATATAGAGAACAGTGTTAATGATAAATTGTGTCCGTTCTGCTGAAACACACCAGAAACTGAATTACATTTTGTTCTTGTATGTCCACTGTACGATGAAATAAGAAACGAATTTATTCAGCCCAAATATTTCCATAAGCCATGTATGTTTAAATTCTACCTACTTATGTCAAGTGAAAACGAAGGTGTTGTTTTACGGCTATCTAATTTTGTTTACAAAGCGTTAAACTTAAGGATGCAGTTTATTCAATCTAAATGATACTTGTTGTGCTATTGCTCCCATGTTATGGGCCAGAGGCCTGACATTAAAACATTTTTGACTTTGACTTGACTTTGACTCTCTCTCTCTCTCTCTCTCTCTCTCTCTCTCTCTCTCTCTCTCTCTCTCTCTCTCTCTCTCTCTCTCTCTCTCTGGCCTACAGGAGCCTACAGAACATGCAAGAGTATCTACAATACCTGAGTTGGGCCTCCATCCACAAGTACGCCAGTGAAATACTGGTGGCCAACGAGTTTCATCACCTGAACCTCACCTGCGAAGAGAAGCTGCAAGGTATGTGTGTGTGTGTGTGTGTGTGTGTGTGTGTGTGTGTGTGTGTGTGTGTGTGTGTGCGTGCGTGTGCGTGTGTGTGTGTGTGTGTGTGTGTGTGTGTGTGTGTGCACGCGCGTTTGTGTTTGTGTGTTGTATGTGTGCGCGCCTGGTTGTGTGTGTGTGTGTGTGTGTGTGTGTGTGTGTGTGTGTGTGTGTGTGTGTGTGTGTGTGTGTAAGTGCGCGTGTGTGTGTGTGTGTGCTCGCGCACGCGCTTGTATCCGTACGTAAATTTGCATGTGCATGTAGGTTAGTGCATGCGTGCATGCGTGCGTGCATACGTGCTCGTGCGCCTGTGTGTGTGTGTGTGTGTGTGCGTGTGTGTGTGTGTGTGTGTGTGTGTGTGTGTGTGTGTGTGTGTGTGTGTGTATGCGTGAGTGCATGCATGTGTGTGTGTGTGTGTGCACGTCTGTGTGTGTGTGTGTGTGTGTGTGTGTGTGTGTGTGTGTGTGTGTGTGTGTGTGTTCTATGAGAGAGAGAGAGAGAGAGAGAGAGAGAGAGAGAGAGGGAGAGAGAGAGAGAGAGGGGAGAGAGAGAGAGAGAGAGAGAGAGAGAGAGAGAGAGAGAGAGAGGAGAGAGAGGAGAGAGAGGTGAACAGGAAGGAGAGGCCATATCCATGTCAAGACAGTTCTTTTAGCTGCCTTCCCCTCCCCCTCTCCCCGACCGACCCTCCCTCCCTCACCCCTCCCTGCCCTGTTGCTGCTGTTTCAGGCCTGCCTTGTATACCCCAGGGAGACATGTTCATCGACACCAACTACCCCGGGGCCGTGGAGCACATGGCACGCAACTTTGAGATCCTGGCCGGCTTCCTAGTCTTCTTTCAGATCCTGGCCATCCTTGCCTTCAAGATTGTCGGCCTTAAGGCCTCGGCTTGAGGGCCTCCAGGCGGCCTCTGGATCGCTCGCGCCCTTCAGCTCTGTTGAAAGGAACGTCCTGATTGGTCGATCCCGGAGATAGTGCGTGTTGTTAGGCTTGAAAGATGTGTCTTGACTGGTCGTGGGTCATCTTGAGAAAAGCACACGCTGCTCGGTTTGAAGAAGGACGTGTGCTGATTGGTTGTGAGCGATCGTGGGGAAAAAGCACGTGCTGTTCGGTATGAAAGGCATGTGTTGGTTGGTCGTTGGCAGCTCGTGGTGCTCGGCATAGGAGCCTTGACCTGTGTTGTATTGTGTTGGGTTGTGCTGTGTTGTATTGTGTTGTATTGCATTGCAGTGTGTTGCAGTGTGTTGCATTGTGTTATATCGTATCGTATTGTATCGTATGACATCGTATTGTATCGTGTTGTGTTGTGTTGTTTTGCATTGTATTGTATTGTATTGTATTGTATTGTATTGTATTGTATTGTATTGATATCGTCACCACAAATTTGTCTTTATGGGACATGAGTGTTCCTCTCCCGAGGAGATACAATACCACCTGCTTTCTTTGTGCGTTTTCCACTTTGCTGCTTTTCTCTTTTTTCTATGTATTTGTTGTTGTTTTTTCTGACTTAACAAAGTAATGTTTCCCATGGATATTGTCCCAGCAGCAACTCTGTGTAGCCGTGGCAGTCTTTGACGCACGCTAAGTGCATCGATACTTACACAGGGCACCTCAAGTTTATTGATTCATCCGAAAGATTCGCGCTCAGACCACGACAGAACATCTAGTGTGAGGAGAAGTAAGGAGAGAATGTTTCGCCTCAAGGGAGAGTCGGTCACCGGATTTGTGATGATCACACTTCCAGGAGGAGTGAGGTGGGGCGGGGCCACCATTCCATGTTAGCTGTCCTCGAACAACTGGTGAAATGAACACACGAATCATGAGCAAGTTAACAGAGAATTCGACCAATCGCCTTGCTCGGTACATATAGGGATGTAAGCAAATAAAAGAGCGATGAGAACCAGAGACTCTGCCGAAATGAAAGGGCAGGCCAAACGATTTTAGGCGAAATATAAAAACCAATGTCGAAGTGCTGAGCAAGCAGATGAAATGACAAACAACGAAGTAACGGGCCTCTCCGATTAGTCTTCTTCCGGTAAGGCAACAAACAAACAAGCGAACAATGGAGGTAAACGGGGGGGGGGGAAACAAAGTCTGGTGAACGAGTTGTCAGGTACTCGAAATGTAATAAAGTAACAGTTGTTACAATTTGCTCCGCACAAAAAGTAACGTTTTAACCTTTAGCGGTGTTCCTACGTTTTGCGCTGTACCAGTCCGC
>CM031598.1:97301702-97319202 GCA_018398815.1 Conus ventricosus | reverse complement strand
GAGCAGCATTTCTTGCGGACTGGGAAAGCGAGAGGCTGAAACAGGAACGAGAGCCTCGATTTCGATAAAAGGGGGGTTTCCCGATTGATGACGTAGAAAAGCCAAGTCGCTCTTCGTGTTCGGCTGAAGTGAGATGGGGCGAATGTGTGCTGTGTCTGGTTGCGGAATTTCGTCAGGAAATAAGCAAAGAGTAATCGTTCATGCTTTTTCAGGTGCCTCCAGGCAGTTGAGGCGATTGTGGATAAATTTTGTCACCACAACGAGGAAAGATTTTGTTCCTCGGGACAGTTATCATGGCATTTGCGGTCGTCACTTCGAAGAGCACAGTTTCCAAGACCAACACACCTGGAAGGTAAAGGTGGAAGCTGGAATTAGGGTCCGAAGACAGCTGAAAGAGGATGCTGTGCCAACTATTATAGGAGAAAACTGTATTAAAGCACTCTCTGTTCATTCGCCAGCTGCAAGTGCAAGCCTCAAACGCAACAGTGACACCGATTCTGTCAGGAGCAAGAGAGCCAAACTCAGAGACGTAAAGAAGGTAAGGTTTGTGGAATGGGTGGTTGATCTTTTTGTGTTTCATTTCATTCTCAGTGTATGGTTGGTTGTAAAGATAGTTGTTGGTTTTTGTTGAGTGTTGGCATCAAACTGAAACATACATTGTTACTGTCATAGTGGCAGTCAGTCAGTCACACTGCCTGCTGCCACTGAAACTGTTGCATGTTTGTAATTGATTTTTTCCCTGCTGTTACTGTTTCCAACAAAACTGAAGTCACGATTCTTATTAACAAGAAAGTGTCCATGTCCACAAATAACAACTTGTTGGACTCCAGTGAATAATAGTTTGGGTTTTTATTTTTCAGGACATTGCTGAACATCAGGCACCCCTGCAAGTTCAGGTTTCCGCCCAACAACCATATGCTTTAGTAAGTGAGCTATTTAACAGTATTTGGACACAGGATGGTGACTTAGTGTGCATTTTAAGATATAGGCAGGTGTGATATGTCTGTATGCTATAAACTGCCCTGGTGAGTAAGAGAATAATGAGCTTAGATCTGCAGCTTAGATCTGATGTACGGCACGTCACGCATCAGTTTTTAAAATAACAGCCAGAATCTTTGACTGCAATATATTGTAAAAGACCCCTCAGATTCTAATTGTCATTGTGGAACTTCAGAATGTAAGTGGAGAGAGTGAGATTGAAAATGAGGAATGTAAAAAAGGGTGTGTGTTGGGGGGGGGGGGGGGGGGGGGACTGAAAGTGAACAGCAATTGAAAAGATTTCTACAGCAGGGAAGAGAATTAGCGTGATGATGCAGTGGCTGAAAAACTCCTGTTCAAAGGAAAAGGCATTATCTGATAGATCTAAACAACTGAAGGAAAATGTGGTTTATTACATAATCATTTTAAAGTTATTTACATACTACGGTAATATGTGTGTGTGTGTGTGTGTGTGTGTGTGTGTGTGTGTGTGTGTGTGTGTGTGTGAACAGATGTATGTATGTGCATGTGTATATCATGTACTATCTGTGTCGTGCGTATGTGTGTACATGTGCATAATATGGTCAACCTGTAAAAATAATGTCGAACTGCCTGGAAAGAAACACAAGCGTCTGATGGCGAGGGAGGTGGTACTCTACAAGGAGCTGTAGGTTCAAACTGGTACGGCTGAACTCCATATACTTAAGTGAAAATTTCACGTTCGATGTCCTCTTCGTTGGAACTTGACTCGTAGCTGGGAGCATCTGCCATTATCGCCGGAAAATAGTTGAGTTTTACGTCCTCATAGCGAAAGCTTTTAGGGAGATGTCTTTCATTCACGGTAGTCTTGGCATTTATACGTCACTTGCGGAATCCCCGACTCTCGTCTCTTTCCGTACTGTGCTCGGCAATCTCCGTGGCGAGACACGATTTGGCCACTTGCATGACCCGAAACACGGATAGAAGTGAGTTCCAGAAGAAAAGTAACACGTACATCGAAACACGCTCGATCATACTTTTGAACAACCCAAACATGCTATTTAGGGGTGAGGACCCCTTTAATGTTAGAGATGTGTGCGCATCTTTGTTTTTCCGAGACTCGTTTGAATTCAGTTTGAGTTAGTTTTCTCAAATAAAGACGCGTGAAATGTCTGTCAGTACATAACTTAATGGAACCAGATGAATGCCCCTCTCTCTCTCATCTCTCTCTCTCTCTCTCTCTCTCTCTCTCTCTCTCTCTCTCTCTCTCTCTCTCTCTCTCTCTCTCTCTCTCCTCCTCTTCCTTCCCCTATAGACTTATTTCTCTCTGATGTTGTAAAATATTAGCCATGATTTCTGTCTTTGGTTTTGTTCTTCTTCTTTGTCCTTTTTATTTAAGATTCATATAAATGTTAAAATGAAACAAGAAGAAGAAGAGGAGAAGGGGGAGGAGGAAGACGAAGGAGAAAAGAATTTACCAGTTTCTGACATAAGATAGTTTTAGATGTCCTTTGAACTGATTACCTAGTGAAATAATTACGTTTACCAATTCATCCATAACATTTGCTGAAAGAAAGCTACATGATAATTTCTCTAACTTAACGGCATGGCAAAACTTACTCCAAGCAAGATTACGTCATTTCTTCATCTGACGAAGCGTTAGTGATTACACAAGGAACATGCCTGCAAACCCTAGATCCAGAAACGTGACAAATAGTCACGGGGGTGAAGGGAGGGGCGGAGGGGGGGGGGGGGGGGGGCTGAAACAGTCTGGCATGTGAACTTGCTTGAAAACCTGTAGGTATTTCTTCACATATGGTCTTGTAAATTTCATCATTTCTCTTTAGCAGAGCAATGACTGCCATCTGGAATGACGTCATTACTTCCATCCCGCACTAAACGCCACACCCCTGTGTTCTCTCCTCGACTCCGTGCCCACAGTCTTGCGGACACATATGCAAAACAGCTTGTTACAGAGCAAACAGCAACAGCAGCCATGTGCTATTACATTAATGTGTGTGTGCGTGTGGGGGGGGGGGGGGGGGGGGGGAGTAATCCGCCCTTAAGAAATCACACACACACACGCACACACACACACACACACACACACACACACACACACACACACACATATACACACACACACATACACACACACACACACACACACACACACACACACACACACACGCGCGCGCACGCACGCACGCACGCACGTACACACACACACACACACACACACACACACACACACACACACACACACACACACACACACACTCGCACGCACGAACGCGCGCACACATTCACGCAAACACATACACACACAAAACACACACACGCGCGCGCGCGCGCGCGCACACACACACACTCCATGACCAAAGATAAGCCAACATTGAAATGAACAATGAAAGTCTTTTCAACAACGTCATAGTTCACACAATGGTGTTAATCCCGTCAGAAAAGTTATTGGTTGGAAGCAGATGAGCGGTGACATTAAAGGGAAAAAACTCCTAAAACACCTTGGCCTTGTGCTGATTATCTCCCGTTTAGACCCTCACAACAGGTAAACAAGAGCAGCTGTTGTTACCCATTGCAATGAAGGTAACATAATTCGGCAAATTACGAAGCCCGCATATATTTCAATAGTTATGAATAGAAGAGGCTGAGATTTAAAAAAAAATTATACAATCTACACACACGTGTGTGACTTGAAGTTGTCTCCTAAATGCAAAAAAGGCCTATCTGCCATGAAAGGAATGACAGCTAAAGACATTAAACGGCGCCATCTCTACCGACTGTATCACCCAGTGTGACTGATTTTGGATGAGGGCTTACAACACTGTCTAACAGCAATCTTTTTTCAAATTAGAAACAATTCAAAATGAAGCCATGAGATTGATCCTGGGAACCATGAAGGACACACCAGTTGAAACTATGCGATACCTGCTCGACATTCCTTCAATGCAGACAAGACGCAAGCTGGAACAGGTGAAAGCATATTTCAGAGCACTTGAAAATCCCCAAAACCCACTTCATGCGGCGGTCAAGGAAACAAAAGGCACTCGGCTAGGACGTGAAAAATCATGGATGGGACAGGTAGAACACAGCATGCTGCCTGTGTGCCAGTTAGCAGAACTCAAAGAAACAAAGGAATGGGAAAGGTATTCAGACCACTTAAAACACCAGCACCAAACTGCCATCGATCTAGAATTTCGAAAACATTGTCGAGAATAGCCAGAAGGCAAATCCAGTACAGATATTCAGATGCAGGTAGAAGACATTTGCACAAAAGATGTGTAATATACACTGACAGTTCTGTCACCAAAAGTAAGTCAGGCTGGGGATACACAGTGAAGCAAAATGGCCGAACTATCCAGGAAGACAATGGTGCGCACAGTTTAACCACTGAATAAGGTATACAGTGCCGCCTGGTTTGTTAGCAATCGCGGTATCTGTTGATAAGGTTTAACCAGTACATAAGGTATATAATGCCGACTGGTTGTCATACATTACAATAATCACAGAGCTCAGTACATTTGAGGAGTAAATAAGATTTTAATGCTTAATGGTTTCTCACACATTGAATACATCGTAGATTTCAGGTCTATAAAATGTTCATTGCTGACTAGTTTGTGAAACATCGTAAACACCATGGGCTTCCAGTAGGTTTGACAAGTGAAAACGGATGTTCAATACCGACTTATTTGTTTAAGATTTTGAAAGTTTGCTCACACACTATATGCATCACAAAGTCCGAATAGGTTTGACGAATATATAAGATGTTCAGTGCCAACTGTTTTGTTACACATTGTAAACGTCATAGAGTTTAGACAGGTCATGTCAGACCAGTAGATTAGTTTTTCAATGCCGTGTCTGGTTTGTCAAACGTCTTATACACTTTGGAGATTAGATAGGTTTCACCAGTAAACAGCGCTTGTAATGCCGTCTGTTTGTCCAACATTCTACACATCATATTGTTTACAGAGGTTTGACTGGTAACTACGATGCCCAGTGCCGACACATAGGTAGATTTCACCAGATAATAAAGATCCTCAATCTCGACTGCTTTGGCACATATCGTATACACCATCGAGTTTATATAGATTGACCAGGGAATACGATGTTCAGTGCTGTCTGGTTTCTCACTCATCATCAACATCATAGAGTTTAGATGTGTGTCACCAGTTCATAAGGTGTTCAGTGCCGACGGGTTCGCCATAAATCGTATACACCACAGAGTCCAGATAGGTTTGGATAGGATATGCTATATTCACTTCCGACTGGTTTGTCACACATAGTGCCCACTAGAGAGATCAGATCAGCCAAACCAGAAAATAAGATGTTCAATGCCGACAGGTTTGTCACACATCGTATACGTCGATAAATTCATGTAGGCTTGACCGGTATATAAGATGGTTAATGTCGACTGATTTGTCACACATCAAACACACAATAAAAAGAAGCCAGGTAGGTTGTCCACTAAATAAAATGATCAATACTGACTAGTTTATCACATATTCATGCACCTTGTGTAATGATGTCATATACGTTAGATAAATTTAACCCGTAAATAACAAGTTTAATTGTCGCTCGTTTGTGATTCGCTGTATACATCAAGAGTTTCGATAGTTTTGACCAATAAATAAGATGCGTAATGCCAAATATTTTTTTTTCTCTCCACACATTGTGTATTTCTTAGAGTGCAAATGGGTCTGACAAGCTGAAAAAAGATGAATGCAGACAGGTTTGTCACACATCGTATACACCATGGAGTTCAGAAAGCTTTTACCAGTAATACGATATTTCATACTGAATGATTTGTCAGAAATCATATACATCAAAGAGTGTAGACAGGCTTGGCAAGCAAATGATATGTTTAATGCTAGCCACGCAAATGATATGTTTAATGCTAGCCAAGCAAACGATATGTTTAATGCCGATTGATTGATCACACATTGTATATATCATAGAGTTTCGATAGCTTTGGCCGGTGACTGAGACGTTTAATGTTAGATGATTGGTCAAACAATGTATACACCAAGTAATTTACATAATATTTTTTGAATAGGTTTGACCTGTAAAGAAAATGGCTAATATCTACTCAATCGTTTCACATCGTGCAAAGAGTTTGGATAAGCTGCCAGTAAATAAATTGTTCAAGTTATACATTATAGAGCTTAGAATGGATTAACCCGTAAACAAGACAGTTGATGCTAAGAGGATCTTCTCACATTTCACACACAATGGAGATCAGATAAGGTTGACGATATTTAAAATGTTTAAGCCAACTCCTTTATCATGCATCGTATGCATCGTAGGGTTTGGTTAGTTTTGACCGGTAACTAAGATGTTTAATAACGCATCGTTTCCATCATGGCCTTCAATAGGTCTGACAAGTGAATAAGGTGTTTTAAATGCAGACTGGTTTGTCATACCGTGCACTCCAAAAGTTCAGGCAGATTTGACTTGTAAATAAGATGTTCATGCCCAGTGCTTTGGCATAATGTGTATACATCGGCGAGGTTAGGTTGGTTAGATAGTAATTATGCCAGCTGCTTTGTCATACTGTGTATACATTGAAGAGTTAAAATACGTTAGACCAGTAGATAAGATGTAGAACCAACTGGTTTTGTACAACACAGTATACAGCATGGAGTTTAGATAGGTTTGAGCAGTAACGAGGATGTTTGACGCTGACTGGATTGTCGAGCGCCATATCCACTATATAGACAGGTTCAGTCCGTAAATAAGATAGTTTCAAAGTAAGGTGACTGCATGCGGTAACTGAAACAGTTTTAATACAAGAAGTGTGATGAATCCGCCAGACAAAGGGTACAAACAAAGTACAAGACAAAATACGACGCGTTTCGACTTTTTAGGTCTTCTTAAGCATTCAGCATTCAGAACATTTCAGAACAATGAAAACGTTGGAATCGTGATCTCTGTGAGCGCGCGCGCGCGCGCGCGCACACACACACACACACACACACACACACACACACACACACAGAGAGAGGAGAGAGGAGAGAGAGAGAGAGAGAGAGAGAGAGAGAGAGAGAGAGAGAGAGAGTTTTTCTTTGCCCCTCTCTAACACAGTATGTTGAACAAATATGTGGTAGGGGCTAGTGTATAATGTACAAATTGCAGACTATTCTATAATGAACAAATATGTGGTAGGGGCAAGCAAGTGCAGACTAGTGTATAATGTACAAATTGCGGACTATTCTATAATGAACAAATATGTGGTAGGGGCAAGCAAGTGCAGACTAGTGTATAATGTACAAATTGCGGACTATTCTATAATGAACAAATATGTGGTAGGGGCAAGCAAGTGCAGACTAGTGTATAATGTACAAATTGCGGACTATTCTATAATGAACAAATATGTGGTAGGGGCAAGCAAGTGCAGACTAGTGTATAATGTACAAATTGCGGACTATTCTATAATGAACAAATATGTGGTAGGGGCAAGCAAGTGCAGACTAGTGTATAATGTACAAATTGCGGACTATTCTATAATGAACAAATATGTGGTAGGGGCAAGCAAGTGCAGACTAGTGTATAATGTACAAATTGCGGACTATTCTATAATGAACAAATATGTGGTAGGGGCAAGCAAGTGCAGACTAGTGTATAATGTACAAATTGCGGACTATTCTATAATGAACAAATATGTGGTAGGGGCAAGCAAGTGCAGACTAGTGTATAATGTACAAATTGCGGACTATTCTATAATGAACAAATATGTGGTAGGGGCAAGCAAGTGCAGACTAGTGTATAATGTACAAATTGCGGACTATTCTATAATGAACAAATATGTGGTAGGGGCAAGCAAGTGCAGACTAGTGTATAATGTACAAATTGCGGACTATTCTATAATGAACAAATAAGAAGTTGTGGGGAAAAATGCAGGCTAACAATTCCTCCGTCATTACAACAATGATTTAACAAAGATTTAAGAATGTAAAACAAAACTGCGGGGGGGGGGGGGGGGGGGGGTAGGGGGGAGAGAGAAATGGTTTTGGTGGTGGTGGTGGTGAAAGAAAGGTAAAAAGGGCGTTACATCATGATAATCAAATCCTTCACGAGCAGCATAAGGGGACAATCATAGTCCATCTTGAAAACAGAAGCATTCATATCACTTGCTCAGAGGCCCTTCGTCCGCTGATTCAGAACTCATCAGTGAGACATGGCTGATTGCATCGGTCCTCCTTGGCATCAACCAGGGATATATCATAGTCTACAATCCTGTGGTATTCTCACCCTCACCACCAAGGATTCATGGATAGAATCTATGGCACCAAAAAGTAGCCAGTGAACGGAAGAAAATTTAAAAGAGAAAAATGCACTGTTCGGAAATCAGTTGCTCAAAAACTAACAATGGTATGAAAAAAGGTAATGAATACAGGGAGAAACCTTTGAGCCTATGCTTGAAATTCCATTTAAGGATATAAGGAGGTCAAAAGTGTCAACAGACAGTTGGTCAGCTCTGTTGCTTTACATATATATATGTAATAAAGGTGGCAGATTAAGTGCATTAGGCTTAAGCCCTAAAGATAAAGATGAAAATTCTTTCCTTTATAATGTATCAAAGAATTATTTCCTGTTTGTTTACCTATGTGTGCATTTTATTAGCGGTCGCCTTTTTTACCCTCTTAGAACGTAAAGGGTTAAGATACATTCAACTATGAAAGGCTTTACATATATATATGTATATATATGTAAAGCAACAGAATATGAAGGCTCATTTTGAGAAGCATTTATTTTATTTTTCCCATTCACCCACTCAAGCACATACTGTTAGTCCACTGCAGATATGAATGCTTATAACCCCCTATTTCTTCACTCTAAGACATAAGAGCAAGGTTAGTTTATAACTGAATATTTCTTGCAGTCATTGCAACACCAAGCGGCTCTGTAATTTGCTGGAATGGTGCTCGGTACTTATCCTTGGAATTTATTAGTTTATTGTAATTTGGTCCCTTACGGATTGTTTCCAAGAACTGGCCCTCAGCACTTGTGTCTTAAGAGGTTATCTTTTTATGTTTTCTACTTTCGACAAGAAAATGTAGCTTGTTTTGCTCTTTCATGATTTTCTTTTGCTTCTTAGGTGGCACCTTTGGTTGTTTTTTTGAAAACTCAACAAACATACTACGGTATTACACACCAGCATTTTTCTGGGATAGCATTCTTCTTAAAACCAAAAAGGCAGAGGAGTCAAATTACCACTTTCCGCGGTCACTAAGGAGAAACAATCAGGTTTCGAAATATCGGTATCTGACCAGGAGTTATATATTAGTGAGTTTCCTCCCCATTGGAGATTGTCTCCCCCTTGGAGACTATAAGCTTGCTGAAGGCTCATTTTGAGAAGCATTTATTTTATTTTTCCCCATTCACCCACTCAAGCACATACTGTGCTTAGGCAGAATTATTTACCACTGCAGATATGAATGCTTATATCCCCTATTTCTTCACTCTAAGACATAAGAGTAAGGTTTGTTTATAATTGAATATATATAATATATATATATATATATATATATGCGTGCGTGTGTGTTTGTACGGGTGTGTGTGTGTGTGTAACGGACCATTTTTGTCCGGTCCCAAATTCTGGTGGCGAAAGTTTGCCTGTCAGCTACTCGCCCGCGTTTTGTGTCAGTCAGGTGAACGAGGATTTCCTTTTAGTCTCTGCAGATCTGCCGGCCTGGAAACATCACACGGTGCCGAAGAGAGACCGGGAAGCTAGTTGTTGTGGTAATCAGGCGTGTTTGATCAGTTAAATGGGAAGTTAGGGTTGGTACTAATGGAGTCGGTTTTTCCGACAGGTGGTCCTGAATTTTCCAGTTCTTAGTGAAGGCCTAAAATATTTAATTGTTCCCTTGATTGATCTTGTGATTGACAAGGCTTGAGGAGACATAGGGTGACTGTAGGAAGTTGTGGTTTGTGAATGTGTGAGTCGAGAGGTGGATGAGAAGAATGGCGTGAGTGGGTTGAAGAGAGAACATGTATGTTTCTATGTGTTCGGGGGGAAAAGTGATTAGATTAAAGCAGTGTATTATTGGGGGGAAAAACGTTATTCATCTTTTCCCTAAAGTATTATAATGATGTGAGTGTTGGTGAGCTCTGGACGTGAGCAATGAAAGTTATTGTATATAGATTGTTGGAAAATGTATTCTGATCCCTGTTGTGGACACGTCTAGTGATGATAATGTGGACAGACAACACGTCTGGTGATGATAATGTGGACAGACAAAAACGTTCTTTTCTTGATAAAAAAGGGACAAATGGAAATCGTTCCTTTATCTGTAATAACTGTATTCTTATACTTTGAAAAGGGTTACATGAGAAAATCTTTTTCTTCAATGTAATCACTCATGGTGTTAACCGAGGAATTTTTCTATTGTAATGCACCCATCGTATTGAAACTTAGTAGACTATATTATGAGTATTTTCCCCCGAATTCCAGTGAAATGTATTATGTGAAGAGTGACTGCTAGTGACAAACAAGGACGATAGATATGTAGGTAGTAGGCTTGGTAATCAAAGTAGCAATACAGTTTCCCCAGGTGTCGGTGAGGCCCCTGAGTCCGGCCTGGAACTGATTGCCACCGGATGTGGGGATACTGCCCGTGCCCCAGCCGCTGTCTCTGTCCAGATGACGTAGATAGGCTGACCACCTGATCAGTAGAAGACACCTGTGATAAAGGGCCTCAGGATTCTCCGTCACGACGACGTGGAGAAGTTGACCGCCAGGTCTGTGGTTCAACGTGTTTTTGTGTGTGTTTTTCTTCTGCTGTGTGGGTGTTCCCTGGAAGACTCTACGAACTGCATCCGTGAACGGCTCTGCCTACCGTGTGAAGACTATGACTTGGGCTGGACGCAGCCAAGTATATGAACTGTCTGTGAGGACACTGCTGAAGGTGCCAGCGAAGTCTGCGCGGAAAAAAAAAGTCAGATTAGAGAGCGACAGTTAAAAAGCTCCTTGTGTTGTTGCACGCCCTTCCTGGTGGTGGAGTGTATTGATATTTCTTGTGCCTGTTTATTTATATTATGGTAACATGTGTTTGTAGGGTTTTGATGGTTCAGGCAGCATCAAAAAAGAAAGAAACGTAACTTGTGTGTTGCCTGGCTGTCTATGTTCGTGTGGTGTTGGTGTGTGTAGGAAAAAAAGTCGTTACACGCATCCAAACTTTTTCTAGTGAGAGTCAGACAGTAAAGCACGCATTATCACACATTCGTAAGAGTGTGAGTGTGTGTGTGTGTGTGTACAGATGGGGCTTGAAAGGAGTTTTCGAGCCGTGCATTGAGACGGAATCGCTCTGTAATGAATAAGATTTGGAACTTTTGCTCTGACCCCGATTGGAAGGTTTTCTTCTTTGTTGTGTGTACATCTTGACCGCATTGGTGAAACGTGCAGGAAGCATGACCTGGGGGTTATGGTCTAGTCACTGCCTAAAGCTATGAACACAATGGATCGCTGATATGTGAAGTGAGCTAGACTGATGAGTGTTTAAATGCTCACCGACAGAGTAAAAGAACGCTGAAGAGGAGTATGGGTGGGGACGTACGTGGCAGTGACAGATAGAGCCAGTCAGGACACACGAGTGGTGGCTTTCCTCAAGGGTTACAATGCATCGTGTCAAGTGAGTCCATCGTCACGACATTTCTTTTCAAAACGAGGGGGCTGCTTTCCCCTGACAAGAGACATCACTGCACTGGAGTTAAGTGTCACCGGCTGGTATTTTCGCCCGTGCATGGTTTCTTGTTTTACTACCAAAGTGGATTTTCTTCTAGGACGTTGCCGAGGAAAATTCCCATGCCATGGGTTTGTGTGCGTATGCAAAGGGGGGGGGGGGGGGGTGCTGCACATGAACTGTGTTACTGTTTCATCTGAAAGAATTGCGTCTGCATCACCACTTGGAGTTTTATGAAAAGGACAAAGAAACAAACAAATAAAAGCTCACAGTGTGACTCGAACCACCATCCTACACAAATACTTTACACAAGAGGCCACCTTTCGGCATGTGCAGTCTCCGGGTACCTGTGTCAATATTGATACGTGTGTCAATATTGATGCCTTGTTGTTCATGGCTATGTCTGAGGACTGCCTAAGCCCTGTTTTAATCAGAAAAGGTGAGCAAGGACTTAGTAGTGATCTATAGGTGGTCTGAACGGTTTGGGTCCGATTGTCCGACACTTCACGATTCCGACGTTTCGATAGTTCGACAAATCACGATTCCGACGTTTCGACAATCCGACAATTTTGTCGGACCAACGAAACTTGGTTTTGTAATGTTTTATTTTGTGCCAATAGTTCGACACATCACGATTTCGACGTTTCGATAGTCCGACATAATGCACATTTTTTCCGACCAAATGCAATCTTTTTGTACTCTCAGTTTACAACATGTGTGTCGGATTATCGAAACGAGTTGGAATTGTCGGAATCGTGGGATGTCGGACTATCGCTACTTTTTCTTACAGTGTCGGATTATCGAAACATCTGAACGTGGGGTGTCGGACTACCGATGTGTCGGACTATCGAAACGTCGGACTACCGGGCCCAGCCCGGTCTGAACGATGAGGATCCCGCTGACTTGGTCCCTCTGGCCTCTTCGTGCATTGAGAATTCTTGCATTTAGGAGAGTGCACGGGCGAACGTTCATTGAAAAATAATCAGTGTACATCCCTTCTTTCCACAGCTGAATAAGTGAAATGGATTGACTATTCTTTCAGTTCGGAGAGTGCGGCGCGTATGACCTTGGAAAGAAAAAAATTAATCAATGTACCTCCTCTCTCATCACAGGTAGAAATACGCTCGATATTTGTGTCGTAAAGTAGATCGACATTATTTTTCATATGGGTCAAATGTGTCATAAGGTAGATAGAGAGTAGATTGTACATTTGAGTCAATAGATTGTATAGCTTGTGAGCACGCTTCAAACACACACACACACACACACACACACACACACACACACACACACACACACACACACACACACACATACATACAGACAGGGAGAGAGAGACAGAGATAGATAAAGACAGTGAGAGAGAGAGTTTTGGGGGAAAGGGTGTATGCCAATGTGTGTGTGCATGCATCTGTATGCATATGCTTATGCGTGCTAGCGTGCGAGCGTGTGTGAGTGGTGTGTGCGCGCGCGCGCGCGCGTGTGTGTGTGTGTGTGTGTGTGTGTGTGTGTGTGTGTGTGTGTGTGTGTGTGTGTGTGAGGCCTGCATGCATGCGTGCGTGCATACGTGTTGTGTATGTGTGTGTGTGTGTGTGTGTGTGTGTGTGTGTGTGTGTGTGTGTGTGTGTGTGTGAAATCTTCGTGTCTACTGTCGAGGTAGAAAGAACGGTTTTTTTTCTCTCTCATAATCTGTGCCACCTCAATGGCATCTCATTTATCCTGTTTTTCTCTCTGTCTGTCCACGTCTCCCTGGTCTGTCCAACCATAGCCCCGACATACTGTCAAGTTCATGAGGCAACCTACCAGAGGGGGCACTGCACTGTAGCCGAATCACTCAGGTGGTGTTCAGTGGTGCCTGTTCTGCTTCAACACATGCAGGGCACCACCTAATAAGCTTCTTACTGGTGACAACCATCGTAAAATCGCGGAGCCAGCGTAAATGAGCATTCCCTTTAGAGAACGCCACCACATCTGTCCAAAGACAGCCCTCGATGAATTTGCCGATACCAGTGACCCAGACAGAACATCAGCAAGGGAGAGATGTGACCTTTTTAAGGTGATCTGTGTGGATGAGGACTAATGAACATGATGCCACGGATTTTCAGTCTGGTCTGAGACCGCATAACAGGACTGTATTCTACGCCTACTGTCACGATACATCCCGGCATCAACCGAGCCCGAGAATTACAGACAGCTGCAATGTTCGTCAGGAAATCGGAGCAAAGCTTTAAGAGAGGCGTCCAGTAAGTGTATGAAACTTGACTATGTGGGCTAAGTCTTCCTAACTGAGCCCGTGGCAAACTCAACTCAGGATGGGAGCTGCTCGGGGCAGACACGTCCTGCAGATAAATGACTGATGGGAATGTAACGCAGAACCTCCCAACCGGGAGTCTGCGATGCTAACCACTTTGCCACGGCGGCTGGTTTGAAGCAGAGCGTTACAGCAATTATCTGCTGAAGGGTTGTTTTTTTTCGTGTGTGTGTGTGTGTGTGTGTGTGTGTGTGTGTGTGTGTGTGTGCGTGCGTGCGTGCGTGCGTGCGTGCGTGCGTGCGTGCGTGCGTGCATGCGTGTGTGTGTGTGTGTGTGTGTGTGTGTGTGTGTGTGTGTGTGTGTGTGTGTGTGTGTGATCAGTAAAATAACAGCACAACAAATATTGTGTATATTTGGTTTATTCTCTTTGTGTTCGAAAGTATGATAGCACATCGGTTACATTCTGCTTTTGTTTCATCTCCTTTTGAAAGAAGAAGAAGAAGAAGAAGAAGCACTACCACCACCTCCACCACCACCACAATGTCTTTTTAAAGTAAGCTGATTCCCGCTACATAGAATGGGTGTCAGCCATGTCGTTCCAAGCTGAACTAATTACAAAGACCATACGAGAACTGCACAGTTACTGTTACAGGAAACAAAAGAAGAAAGAACAACAACAATCTTTTTTTTCTTTTCCCACGTCAGTTCGACCCGCCCTGGCATTGGAGTTTCTGGCATGCTAACCGGTACAGCACCATGGCAAAAATGGCGGACTTGTACAACAGAACGCCACCCTGGGGCTTCGACCTTCTGGTGAGTTGTCCACGTCTGTATCTGAGAAGCAAAAGCAAGGTATCAAATACGCAAACAAACAGCCGAATGAATGAATTAAAGAAACACAACACAGTTTTTTTTTCTTTCCCCGCATGAGTTCAGTCAGCTTCCGGGCCAAGACAACATCACCACGCCACCGGCGAAAATATACAACAGAAGCTTGGGCCTGTCACCGAGTTGTGTGCGTCTGTGTCTGAAGAGTAATACCAAGGGATACAATAACTGCGTCTGTGTCTGAAGAGTAATACCAAGGGATACAATAACTGCGTCTGTGTCTGAAGAGTAATACCAAGGGATACAATAACTGCGTCTGTGTCTGAAGAGTAATACCAAGGGATACAATAACTGCGTCTGTGTCTGAAGAGTAATGCCAAGGGATACAATAAACAGACAGATAATTGAATAAAAATTGAAATAATTGGACTAATTATTCAGAGAGATAAATGAATTAATGAATATATTAATTAATTAATTCATTCATTAAAACAAATTCATCACAGACATAAATAAACAAGCTTAGTTATGCTGATCTAAATCTCGTGCGCATGCATATACGCGATGATATTCAGAGTAAGAGACAAACATACTGGGAATATGAGACACTCTTCTGACACGCTGATTTTTCATTGTCATTACCAAAGAGGTCTTTTGACAACGGGAAGGGGGTAACAGAACAATAACATTTACCTCTTCCTTTCCTGCAAATAATTAGAACACATTTATCCCCAGTGTGTACCAAATCAAAGGTTAGCAAAAACAAATAAAATCGTAACAGCTCCGTATGTCCTCGCACACAGGAGTAATACAGTAACGTTAAAAGAAAAGGGGGGGGGGGGGGGGAAGCAGAAATTGTAAGACCGACTCGACCGTCCACTCAATCAAATGATGATATTGTATCCTTCACATGCAATGAATGATATTAATTCATTCATATAATTATCTTTCATAATGCATTATCTTATGTTTGACTATCCTTCATCTCTCTCATTTTCAATGCTTCCAGCGATAAATTTCGCAACTGATTTAATTACGAGTTTGTCATCTGATGATAACACGACAGCGACATCTTGTCTTTTAGCTATATCTATCTGGAAAAACATGATATGAGAGAGAGAGAGAGAGAGAGAGAGAGAGAGAGAGAGAGAGAGAGAGAGAGAGAGAGAGAGGGGGGGGGGGGTTCTCATTGATGTAGTTAACGAATATTCGTTAACAAAAAAGATTTGGTTTCGGACTATGTATTCGTTTATAGGCCTTGGCTCTTGACAAAGGGATATGGACATCATATATACAGCTAGCGATGCAAAATTAAAGCACAAAAAGACCTATAAGACAGATATAATCATATCATATGAGACAGAGAGACAGAGACAGAGAGAAAGAGAAAGAGAGAGAGAGAGAGAGAGAGAGAGAGAGAGAGAGAGAGAGAGAGATACAGAGAGAGATACAGAGAGAGAGAGAGAGGGGGTATGATTTCGTCAAGTCTACTCCCGAAACAGGATATTTCTGCGGATTCATAAACTTCATACTGTTGTTACATCACTCAAATAATAAAGAGTACGAGAACAATGTTATGTAATGTTGATTTTACACCCACCCACACACACACACACACGCAGGCACGCACGCACGCACGCACGCTGCACGCACGCACGCACATACACACACACGCACACACACACACACAACACACACACACACACACACACACACACACACACACACACACACACACACACACACTACCCCTTTCGGCAGAATTGTTTATGCCTGCTACGATGGTATTGTGGAACATATTACCTCTTTTGGCAATCGAAAGACCGCTTACAGTGTCTGCCATAATAGAGAGGAAGAGATAGGAGACAAACAACACGGTGAACGCCGCAAATCTGCCCATGGTCCTGTAAAAACACACACACACACACACACACACACACACACACACACACACACACACATACACACACACACACACACACACACACACACACACACACACACACTCACACACACACAGAGTCATGCGCCTGCATGTGCACACTCGCACACGCACGCACGCACGCACGCACGCACGCACGCACGCACGCACGCACGCACGTACGCACGCACGCACGCACGCACGCACGCACTCACGCACGCACGCGCACACACACACACACACACACACACACACACACACACACACACACACACCACACACACGTATGCACGCACGCACGCACGCACGCACGCACACAAGCACGCAATGGCGTTAATTGTAATGAGTGGTGGTCAAACGATTGAATTGAAGCTGCAATTTTTAGAAGAGTGAACTTCATAGAATGCTTTGAACAGGTGATAATCAGAACTAAAGAAATTGTCTAGAACAAGATGCAAAGCATATAAACGTACTCCCAGTTTATCTTAAATATGCGTGAGATATTTCATAAAGAGGAAAAACCGTTTGGGCTGCTATGGCTGTTAGTAACGGCTATTCTGGTAAACATCGGCTATCATATGTGACCCATAATGAACATACCTATAAATTTTCAGAAAGATCGTCCAAGTACTTTCTGAGATTTTCCATAAAGAAGAAAACCGTTATGGGTCTTTATAGACGTTAGTAACGGCTATAACGGTAAGGTTAAACATCGGGCATCATCCGTGACCCATAATGAAGATACCTACAAATTTTCAGAAAGATCGGCCAAGTACTTTCTGAGATATTCCATAAAGAAGAAAAACCGTAATGGGCCGTTTTAGCCGTTAGTAACGGCCATAACGG
>CM031598.1:97271702-97296702 GCA_018398815.1 Conus ventricosus | reverse complement strand
AATAACAGCGACACCATAAGGACACTTTGTATCATTTTGTATCAAGCATTCAGGCGAGAGCGGTCGTTGTATCACAATTTTTTGTCTTGAATGCTGTATATGTATTAATACGACACACTGTCTACTTATTTGTTAATCAATATGCGTTTTTGTACACGCACCTTCTAATGGGACTATGGCCTTTACAAAATATATTCCAGTTCTCTCCCTCCCTCCCTCCCTCCCTCCCCCCACCCCCCCACCCCTCTCTCTCTCTCTCTCTCTCTCTCTCTCTCTCATTGCCACACAAGTATTAATATACTCAGTCTCTTTTATTACATTGTACAAATGCTTCAAATGATTTTTCAATGCGCATAGCATAATATAGATAACAGATACTGTGTTTGAATGGAGGCTTTTCATTTGTTGAGAGTAGGGCAGAGGCAGCGGGGTAGAGCAGCAAAGAAAGAAAAGAGCTATGTCATTATCATGAAACTTGTGCTTTGTAGAATCGGCAAGACCATTTCTTGATGGAATTGCATACTGAACGTGCGCATGAAATATCAACGTGCTCTCTCTGTCTGTTTGTCTTTCTGTCTGTCTGGCTGTCTCTGGTCTTCCGATTACTTGCTTGTCTGCCTACTTCTCTGTAATAGCAGGTTTTGCTGATGACATTAAACTGTATTCATTGTCATTGTCATTGTCATTGTCATTGTCTCTCTCTCTCTCTCTCTCTCTCTCTCTCTCTCTCTCTCTCTCTCTCTCTCTCTCTCTCTCTCTCTCTCTCTCTCTCTCTCTCTCTCTCTCTTGTGCGTACTGCTGTTACTGATGCATTGTTGCTAGTTAATTAAAAACGATGATCGTCGGTAGTATACCAATATTGGAAAAATAAATCATAAAAGCATCTCTCTCTCTCTCTCTCTCTCTCTCTCTCTCTCTCTCTCTCTCTCTCTCTCTCTCTCTCTCTCTCTCTCTCTCTCTCTCCCCTTTGATGACAGGAGGGTCGCTTTGTGTGCGTTTCCTTGTGTGTGTGTGTGTGTGTGTGTGTGTGTGTGTGTGTGTGTGTGTGTGTGTGTGTGTGTGTGTGTTCTTGTCTCCTTTTTTTTTTTCGTAATCTATTCATTTAATCTTGATTGCTGTTTCCGTGTCTTCTTCTTCTTCCTAAAATACTGGTTCACTCAAAAACGAGTAGGTCACCAGCGCGCACCAGTGTGTGTGTGTGTGTGTGTGTGTGTGTGTGTGTGTGTGTGTGTGTGTGTGTGTGTGTGTGTGCGTGTGTGTTTCTTTAAGTTCATCCATACATCAATGTCGATAGAGAAAACAGCTCATCCGAGGTTTTATGTATTTTTTAAAGATAAGTATGTTTGTTTGTAGTAGCTAGTCATGCTTAGATAATTAGATAATCGGTAGTCACTCTTGGTACCTCAGCGGGGCAAGGGCCGGATGTAAAAAAAAAGCGTATATCTGCTTATCCGTTATCCTTGGAAATAAAGATTATCGATCAATCAGTCAATCAAGCAATCTCTCTCTCTCTCTCTCTCTCTCTCTCTCTCTCTCTCTGATTATTTTCTGTATATTCGTCGAATGGGTAAAACTAGACGCTTAAGTTGTCTGTATGCTCTTCAAAACGAAGCATGTGGAGTTGTCTCAGCTAGAGAAAAAAAAAGAAACTCGGTTTGTCGGGCTTTTCCGGTTTGACCGGCTTCGGATCCGTTCTGCCGTCGGTTCAACCCGCGCTCTCATTATCAATCAAGCACAGTCAAAAATTCCGCGCGGGCAGTGGCCTCTGCGATGGTCAAAATGTGGTCGACTGTGGCCATCTTCGCAAGGAAATAAGTGAGATTTGGTTGTAGAAACATTAAGAGCTGAAGTACTATCGTGATTAGTTTCACAATTTTTTTTTCAGTTTGATAGTTTTGATTTCATATTGTCAACATTTTATCTGGACACCTAGATGCGAGTCACGCCCCCTGACTTCGACTGAGGGCTCGCTCACTGAAAGAGCAGACGACAGCATTCCACAGGTGAGAGAAGCTTTTTGTTGGAATCGTTAGTTGAATTGATAAAACTACCAGTTTGTGACCGGCGACCAAGGCGAAGGTCGGGACGTGTAAACTGAATTTCCCTCGGCACTGCACGTTGCCACCAATGTGTTTTCTTGTACTTTTTTTTCCTTCTCAAATTCTTTTTTTTTTTCTTTCTCTTTCTTTCTTTCTTTTTTGTTTTGTTTTCTAAGATAGACTTTTTACAGTCGATTTTTTTTTAAACAAAAGTTTGCCTGGAACTATTCGATCCTTTTCACTGTGGGATTAATGACATGTGCTCCGTATGGTGGGCCACCAAAGGCTGTCCCAGTTGTCAGCTGAGCATATATATATAACAACATTTCTGTTATTAGAATGAATAACACTAACCGGCTGAACATAGTAAAAGAAACGTTTCAGTTGCCACAAAACTAGTTTCCAGATCACCACTTTTTTTTTAAATCCACTTTCTAAAGTCTATCTCAGTGATTCAAGTCCAAATGAGCAAATTAATTTTCAGCTCTGTTCTGCAATTTTAAAAAGTTTCAAGAAAGTTTGTTAAAATTGTATACTTTTTACTTTCCAGTGATGTGCAACTATGTCTGTCCACAATTTCGAAGGCAATGTAAGAAGAAAAACTGTGTATGAGTGTGCAGAACAGTTTGTGTGTACACATAGGCCTATATATGTTTTTTCTCCTTTTTTTTTGTAGCTCTATATAGATCTCTCTCTCTCTCTCTCTCTCTCTCTCTCTCTCTCTCTCTCTCTCTCTCTCTCACACACACACACACACACACACACACACACACAACACAAACACACACACACACACACACACACACACACACACACACACACACACACAAACACACTCACACACTCACACACACACATATTAACTGTCAACATTACACGTTTACACAATACCATAATTATTATTCTTTTCATTTTTCAGATCATCACAAGCACCTGACTATTACCTAGATCTACAGATTTCTTAAAACATGGCATACACACCATTGTTATTCACAGTTTAAGAAGCAGATGATTTGTACTTCAAAGAAAAAACCAGCCTGGCTTGACAATGGCTTCATCAAACCCGAGTGTGGTAGTCACTGTAGATGATGTGACAGTCGATGACAGCACGACAGAGGAGGAACCTGAAAGCAATCCCACTATGAAAGGTAATGAGGAGGAGGTGGTAGAGATCAGTAACACTGTTACAAGTGGAAACACAGCAGAAACCTCCAATGCTGTGCCAGCACATTTGAAACCAAATGGCTCAACGTCTGCTCAGGTGCCTCCCTCTCCAAAACACCAGCACTCCAGACGAAAGGAAGCACCACCTCTTGATGAACTTGTAAGTGGATTCTCTATCTCTTTCTCCTTCTCTCTCTCACTCTCTCTGTCTCCTCCCCTTCTCTCTTTTTTCATATTTTTCATTTTTGATGAACAAATGTGCCCTTTTCATATTCTTATAAATGAAAATGTACCAAAATGACCAACCACTGTTGCGAAGTAGTTATCAACATTGACTTCTGGCTGAGAGGTCATGGGTTTGATTTTCATCAGAGCCATTCATTTGTTGAAATTTTCTGCTCTGACCGGTACCTTGCGAGAGTTGAGTTTGTTATGGGAAGACTGAGACAACACAGTTGAACTTCATCGACATAAAGAATGCATCACTGAGAGTGTTGCTCAAATTTCCTGCCCAAATCTGCAGGTGTCTCACTGTCTGTATCTCTCGGGTCTGGTTAATGCCAGGATATATTAAGAAAGTAAGCATAGAGTACAGCCCTGTCAAGTATCAGGTTCTGTGTACAGCCCTGTCAGTTATCAGGTTCTGTAGTCCTTCATGTCTTAAAGTCATGTAGACCTCAGTTTTAATTTCCTCTCCACATTCATGCCCTGCTGTCATGGTGACCTCAGTTTTGATTTCCTTCTATGTTCTTGGTGAG
The DNA here is from genome assembly GCA_018398815.1 of Conus ventricosus. Classification (NCBI taxonomy): domain Eukaryota; kingdom Metazoa; phylum Mollusca; class Gastropoda; order Neogastropoda; family Conidae; genus Conus; species Conus ventricosus. The sequence continues at coordinate 97,292,741 of CM031598.1, read as the reverse complement.
ATTCTGTCAGGATCACTAATAGCGGCAAATTCACAGGGACTGTGGTTGGACGGACATGGTAGTGCCCTCCAGGAGGAGAGCTCACGCATGCTGGCTCCACGATGAAGCAGTTCCAGTTATCAGCAGTGAGCTTAGTAAGTGATGTGCTGTGTGTGTTGAATCAGAAAAAGCACTTCTGACACCAGTGAAGAGAACAGGTGGCAGTGCAGTGTCTCCTCTGGTAGGTTGCCTTATGGTGGCTTTATATTGACAGCTCCCTGTGGATTGCTAGTGCTGGGGCTATGACACGACAAGCCAGGCTGTGGCTGTAGACAGGGAGCCAGAATGAGCGCCAAAGGTGCTATGCCATTGGAGTAGCACAGAAGATGAGACAACAACAAGTGCCAGTATATATGTATAATGAGCCAGGCGCCATTTATACTAACATTTTAGTATATAGGTCGCGGAATCCCATCAGAGTCATGTGGGTTTTTCTGCCCCGACCGGCTCCTACCCAGAGTTGAGTTTGCTGCGGACTCAGTTGGGTAGACTGGGATCACACAGTCGAGTTTCATCCACTTAATGGATGCGTTTCTGAGAGTGTTGCTCAAATCTCCTGAACACTGCAGGTGCCTGTATCTCTCAGGCCTGGTTGACGCCGGGATATATTATGAAAGGAAGCGTAGAGTACAGCCCTGTCATGTAGTCTCAGACCGAAATGGAAATCCGTAGCATCATCTTACTCATCCTCATTCTCATCGACCAGCATCAAAACAACAAAAAAAAGTCTCAAATTCTGTGGCCCTTCATGCCATGCTCTCATGGTGACCTCAATTTCGATGTCCTCTCCATGTCCATGGCCTTGGTTTGGTTCCGTCGGGTCACCAGTATCGGTGAGTCTATGGGGGCTGTCGTTGGACGGATGTGGTGACGCCCTCCGGAGGGAGAGCTCACTCACGCCGGCTCCGCGACTAAGCAATTATTGTTGTCAGCAGGGGGCTTAGTAGGTGGTGTCCTGCGTATGTTAGATCAGAACAGGCGCCACTGAACACCACTGAAGTGACTCGGCAGCAGTGCAGTGTCTCCTCGGGTGGGTTGCCTCTTGACGACTTGACATTGACTGCTCCTGTGGATTGCTGGTGCCGGGGCTGCGGCGGGGCCGACCGGGCTGTGGCTATGGACTGGTGTCGGAACGAGTGGCGTGGGTTCACTGCCTCTGAGGTAGCACAGGGGTTGGGACAGCAAAAAAAAAAAAAAAAGTTTAGTGTATAGGGCTATAAAGTTGATACCATGTGCGGTGTGTGTGTGTGTGTGTGTGTGTGTGTGTGTGTGTGTGTGTGTGTGGACCACAGGGAAACTCCTGTTGACAGTGGGAAAGACTACAACTTTGGATTCTCTCTTGAGGGCACATAAGACCGTATGGCGAAAGCTTGGCTGTGTCTGGAGTGGCACTGTCTTCGTCTGTCCTTGGGCAGGGGTGGTTGGGTCTGTGGGGTGTGCTCGGCAGCTGGAGGGTGGTGTTTTTCGCCGGTGGGCTCTGCAGTCATGAAATACGGGCTGGTACACCCATGGGGATGCTACTTTAAGGCTGTTATGAGCTGCATCCTGTAGTCTAATTTACCTCTGTTCAGGAGCAGTTATGTCCCTTGATATCTTAATGGAGTGTCCTGTGCGTGCCTGTACCCATCGTCAACACGGCGCAGGCCTCCAAGGGTGGTACAGGACTGCTCTAAGGGCAGGCGAAGACAGTGCTTCTCTGGGTCCTCCCCAGCACCTTCGGGTGTTTCTTTTTCTTTTTTCTATAAAGTTGATACCATGTGCGGTGTGTGTGTGTGTGTGTGTGTGTGTGTGTGTGTGCTTGTGTAATAGTGTGTGTGTGTGTGTGTGTGTGTGTGTGTTGGTATGAGCCTATGAGCATTTATGCATATATTTCTGTGGTGTGTGTGAAGCTTTGCGTCATATATAAGATGTCTTTCATATCAAATTTGAGCGTGAAGAGTTTAAAGAAGATTAAAACACAAGAAATGCACATTCATTAACAACCAAGGATATTGATGATGGTTTTGGTGTGGACTGTGAAATTCAAAAATTGTGCAAGTTCATAAACATTTGAATGTGTTCCTCGATCCAGTCTCTTCTGCTGGCTGCTACTTTGGTGATGGATGCAAAAGCAGGAAGGAACCTCGCTTATGGCACCAGTGAAAGATCTGTCAGGTATCTTCCTTGTTCATTTCTATATATTTGTGTTATTTAGTGGAGATGTTCTCTTTCTTTGCCCTTGAATTGGACTTGTATTTCTGCTTTTCATTTTGTTGTTGTAAAGTGTGTGTGTGTGTGTGTGTGTGTGTGTGTGTGTGTGTGTGTGTGTGTGTGTGTATTTTAAATGGTTGGTTTGCTTCAGTGTCTCATTGTATTTGACAACTGTTTGTAGGTTTCAGGAATGTAAGAAGGGTGTGGGTGAAAATGCTTACTCCCAGGGCTCATAGGCCATTATGGTTCATATTTCTCGCATACAAAAAAATGAAGAAGAAAAAGTGGTCAGTTTTTTTTTTTCTTTTTTTGTTGTTGTAAGTAATGAAAAGTTGTGTATGCATTTCTATAAATTTGATATTTATACAGTCAAGTTGAGTGTGTGCTGTGTATGGTTGTTTTGTATACATGTGCCAGTGTGTGTGTGTGTGTGTATGTGTGTGTGTTGTGTGTGTGTGTGTGTGTGTGTGTGTGTGTGTGTGTGTGTGTGTGTGTGTGCAGTGTTCTGTGCTTTCTCAGTCATGTTACTCCCACATCACTCACAGCATATTCGCTATACACGACAAGTCAACACTTGCCTTTGGCAGCCTTAGTGTTAACAGTCCACAAGCTGTCTTGAGACAACCCATTACGGGAGAACTTCTGCTGAGTCACTACAGTGGTGTTTACTTGAACATACAAGACACCAGTTTGTAAGCCACTTATTGCTTACTTACTGAGCATGCAAGACACCGGTTGAGCTGGTTACAGTTAACTTAATTAACTGCAATATCAGTATGAATGCGTCTGTTTTTTCAAAGGGATGGTGGCACTTCTAAAGCATACAGTCACCATCATCATCCAGTGACAGCCCCATGAATGTTTTTTTCTAGTGAAAAAAAAAGGGTTTAATTTCCAAACTCAGAGAATGTCAACCAGAGATAACGAATACAAATATAAATGCATATTCAACAGCCCCCATGAATTTGCTAATACTGAAGACTATGATGGAAACTCACCACTGCAGTGGGTGTGAAGAGGGAATCCTAACTGAATCATCATGACAACATGGCTTCAGAGTATAATTTTTATTTTTTTTTTTTTTTTTTTTTTTGTTTATTTGTTTGTTGTTGTTTTTTGTTCCCAGGGAAATTAGGAAAATGATGATGTTAGTATAAAGTTTGTTTTGGTTTGTGACTACTTGACAGGACTGTGCTAACATGCAAGAACTCTACACCTCCTTTTCATGATGTGCACCAGGCCTGGGACACACAGACACTGGCTGTGTGGGTTAGGAACTCTGAATAACACTCTCAGAGAAGTACCCATAAAGGGAGTGAAATTTAGCGCTTTTTTTGTTTTTGTTTTTCTCCATTCTTTTCATTCAAGTTCATTTTACACACAACAAGAGTAGGCAGATCCCACAAATATGTGGTTCAAATGAGATTTGAACCCTCAAGTCTTCCAGCTTGCACCATGACCACCATGCCAGTGGCTGGTTTAGAAAATTGAAGATTGTAAGTTAGAATGTAATGGCTGTAATGGTCAACTGACGACTTGGACAAATAAGACAAGAAAAACACCAACAGATGATAGTGCACCAATATAAGCTAATAAACGTTAACTAGTGTCTGGAATTGAAGAAGTAAAATCTACTTCGAGCATGTACCTGACGGAAATGAAATAAGTACAAAATACAAAAACAAAACAGTTTCTTTAATTAGTGTTCATACCAGTGAAATTTAGTTCAAATATGTAGTATGTAAAGAATGTGTTGGGTTTTTTTTCACAGTATTTTTCCAGTGATATGATGTCTTAACAAAATGAAATTCAATTAAAGGTATTCATGACGTTCTCAGTGCAACACCTGTTCTAGGAGCTTACTTCCCCAGATGTTCTGGTAAAATAACTGTGATTGGCATGTTGGTTTTGTTTGTTTTGCTTTTCCTACTAAGTCTGAGTGTATCCAGTTGGGCAAGTTTTTGGAAAACTTATTTCAGAAGGTAGAGAAAATACCTTATACACTACATTACTTCATTTTACCGTTTCTAGTGTGTCTTTACTTCTTGATTTTTGGTGTTTCAGATCATACATTCTGTACCACAAGGTGTACTTACGCTATCTGCTCTACTTCTTCATTTTGTTTGACCTGATGTTGGCACTCTTTGAAAAGCCTGCACTGCAAGGAGCGGAGCTGCCATACTGGGTATGACAGAAACGTGTTTTTCATCTTTTCTTTCATTGTTTATGATTTCATATCACAAGCAATGCACACCAAAATAAAAACAAATATACATAGGCACATACAAATTCATCCAAAGGGACACTTTCAAAGTAAAGGTATGTACACCCAGGAGCATAAAAGTAAATTATATTTTATTGTGAGAGAAAGAGATAATGAAGTAATTGGCACTTATGACCAAATGATAACAATGATAATGATGGTAATGGTAAAGTACAGTTATTGCTTCCAGCTGTTCAAAAAGTTAAAATTGCACCTTCGTTCAATAACAACTTCAAGTCTAACAATGGAGGTAGAAGCAGTGACACACACTCCACTGGCTTACATCCATAAGCCAGTTTCAAACTCAACAAGCCATGATACTGACCAACTCCATGAACCTACTTCAGAAAGTGAAAAGTGGAATGGGAAGCCCTGCTTGGAATGAACTAATGCGCAGCCTTCCATTGGAGAGACTTATATGGATGTACTGCCCTGGACATGCTGGAGTTAAAGGGAACGAGAGAGCAGACACACTGGCTGGCAAGGCAACAATAAGAACTGGATTACTGCTTGGCCGATCTGATGTGATAAGAAATCTGAAGAATCACTTAAGCAAACATGAGCAAAGCCACTATACCATAGACCATCTTTCAGATCTGAACATCAAGAGAGGAAGTGGCCGCACATCCAGACTTAAGGGAAGAGCAAAAAACATCACCGACCAAACAAACATTGGAATAATTTCAAGGCCAACGTTGCGAAGACTGCTAGAGATTGGGGCAAACTCTTACCGGGCCTTTCCAATAACAGACACAAATGATGAAACACATGTCAACTGAGATAAGACTTTGAATCTCTCAGGGTCCCCAGCGTATACTGTAGACGTATGTGCTCTGGTGTGGGTCCATCAGTGGGGTGATGCCAGCATGTTAATTAGAGTGTCCATGGACATCATGAGTGTGCAAGCGTTGGTGTGTGAGTGAGTGAGTGAGTGTGTGTGTATGTGTGTGTGTGTGTGTGTGTGTGTGTGTGTTCAACAGTGGGGTAATACCAGCGTGTTAATTAGAGAGTCCACAGACATGTATGTGGAAGCGTTGGTGTGTGAGTGTGTGTGTGAGAGTGTGTGTGTATGTGTGCTTGTGTGTGTGCATGCGTGCGTGTATGTGTGTGCGCGCGTGCGTGTGTGCGTGGGATGTTTTTGAGGGGGAGGAGTTGTTCTTATTGTTATGTGTGTGCGTGCGCGCGAGAGTGCGCGTGCAAATATATGCTGTAATTGATGGTCTTGTTCTTGTTCACAAGTCATTTTCTGAACATTCACGCACGAAGTCACAACACACACACACACACATACACGTGTACGCGCGCTCTCACACACACACACATACGAACGTGTGTGCGTACGTTTGCTTGCTCTTACCCACACACATATACACATGTGTGCATGTGCACGTCCACACTGACACGCACGCACACACACGCATACACATAAGCGCACAAGTGCACACACGCACATGTACACACGCCCACATACAAAGACACACAGATATGTACAGATATAGCTATTATGCAGATACATGTGCTCACACAAACCCACAAATTACACACACACACACACACACACACACACACACACATACACACACACACACACACACACACACACACACACACACACACACACACACACACACACTCACACACAGAGATGCACATGCACCTCTGCACACCACACACACACACACACACACACACACACACACACACACACACACACACACACACACACACACACACACACGTGCACACGCACACGCGCACACAACACACACACACACACACACACACACACACACACACACACACACTCACATGTGTGCACACGCACACACACACACATGCACACACACACACACACAAAAGCACATACATGCTGCCTGCGCGCGCGCACGCACACACATACACACACACACACACACACACGTGCGCCCACTCACACACATGGGCCCATGCCCACACATCATACACAAACGTGTATATCCACTACACAAAAAAACAAGCAAACAAACAAACAAAAAAATGGTAGGTAGGTATTCAAGGTCTGACCAGCGCGTTGGGCTAATGCGTAGGTCAGACATCCGCTGAGTCATAGCCACGAGACCCTCTTCTTCAATTGTCTCATCTTTGTTGTTAATTCATTTATCCATCAGCTTCAGATCATGCATAGCGTGGTCTCAAAACTTGGCGGATGTGGTGTAGCGTATATGGACTAGTCTGCACGCAGTGACACCACCTTGATGAAACAAACAAACAAACAATCATTTTTGAAGTAACTCTGTATTTGCATGATTATTGAGCGCTGTGCTCATATTCTGACTGGAGTTTATTGATGTGAAGAAAAGTAGCTCTGTCACAGCAGCTTGAATCAGTGCATGTTGACAAACTTGACTCCAGTTTGTCTGTGCAGTTTTAGAGTGATAATATTGTTACAAGAAGAGTGATGCCATTTTTTTCTGTGTTCTGTTCTCTGTTGGTTTCATCTTTGATAAAGATTCTCAAACATGATGATGCTTGACCTGTATGCTGTGCACATTACTGTTAGAGTCATGTCTCTTCTTATGTCTTCTGTACACTGTTGGTTTCTTAATTAGGTTATGAAGATTATCAAACAGGTCGACACTTGTTTCATGTAGCACAGTTGGTTTTTAAGTAAACTGTAGAAAGATATACAAACAAGACACCACTTGATCTACGTTCTGCGCTTTGTTAGATTCATAACTGAATTAAAAGTATATTTTAAAGGGGATTTAAAGTAAATCTGCCAGTTAACTTGGACAAACAAGTCCCAAGACAAAACATGACATGTTTTGATCTCATAGGTCTTCCTCAGAAAAGATAAACAACATTCAGGACAATGGAATACGAAGAACGAGCAGTCATTTATCTTCTCAAATCTGGCACAAGATGGGCGTTCAAGATAAATGATTGGTTGTTCTTTGTTTTCATTGTCCTGAATGTTGTTTATTTTGCCTAAAGTAGATCTAAGAGGTTGAAAACGTGTTGCGTTTTGTCTTGCATCTTATTTGACTATGTTAACTGGTGGATTTACTTTAAATTCCTTTTGAAATTTTTGGTTTCATTTTCCACCTGCAGTTGCCTCACTTTGAAATTAAAGGTAGATAACTCAAACACAATAGCATAGTTGTAGTAATGGTTATGGTGTGCCATTGATAAAAATGATGAAAACATTAGCACAGATGTACTGATAATCATGGTGCATTATGGTTAGCAACACTGAAATCACACCAGCTTAGCCGTTATAGTAATTATGGTGCATACTGTTTCTATATTAGAAACGATGAATCCTGATAATGCTGTTAGTGATAGGAATTATGCAGCTGCTGAGGATGATGCTTGTGTATGTAGATTTCCTCAATATTTTATCTTTGGATTTTAAAAAGCAACACAGACCTTTATATAAACTTAGATTCTCTTACACATTTTGTCTGTAAAAGATTAGTTTCATTTGAATATGATTGGTTGAAAAAAAAATAGTACACGTAATTTACAATTTCAACGATTCATGGTTTGATGTGTGCTTATTGGTCTCTGCACAGCGAATTGGTCGTGTTGCTCCCATGAATACACACTCTTGATGTTCTTGATTTGCAGGCTACCATGCTCATGGAACTGGTGTGCCTAGGGTACTTCACATTTCGCAAACTGCATGTGTTTCGCTTCCAAGAACGCAGGATGTTCTTGCAAGACACAAAGAACTACATGGTCATGGGCACCATTATCGTGAGTGTTTGTGCTGAACAGTTGCCTGATTACAGTGTCGTTTTAACTTCAAATTACCCCTTTTTTGCTTCATTTCACAGATTCTGTTGGAAGTAAAAAGATGGTTGCTTTGCAATTATCTGTATCTATCTGTCAATCTATCTATCTCTCTGTCTATCTATCTATCTATCTGCCTTTTATCTATCTGTTTATCTGTCTGTCTGTCTGTCTATATCTGTGTGTGTGTGCGTGTGTGTGTGTGTGTGTGTGTTTTCAAACAACAGTCTTTCTGCTGATCTCTGTTTATTACATTTCACCATAACTGCCGGATCAAGATGATTTTTTTTCATTATTATGCTTATGTCAAAGCTTTTGTATTGTGTGACTGAGTTTAAGTGTTTGTCAAAATGTTTGTATTATTGTGACAGAATCAAACTGTAAAGAAATGTTTGCATTATTTTGCTTGAGTCGAATGATACTTATCATGATTAAATCATAATATTTGTGTTATTTGGATTGAGTCAGAGTGTTGGCTTTTTTCCTTCAAATTGAATCAAAATAGTAGTGGTATTTGGATCGAGTCAAAATGTTTGTGTTGGATTGAGTCAAAATGTTGATTGAGTCAAAGTGTTAGTGTTACTGTGCTCGAGTCAGTGTTTGAGTTTATCATGATTGAGTCAAAGTATTTGTGTTACTGTGATTGAGCCGCGGTGTTCCCATTTGTGCAGCTGACAGTGATTGACATGGTCACCTACATCGTGTGGCTTAATGTGGCTCCACATACAAATCCTGTGCGCTGGTCCCGTCCTCTCCGACCTCTCTTCATCATCAACTTCTCTGATGGGAAGCAGGTGTGATTTGCAACTTATTTTTAGAGCGTGCATTAGTGTACAATTGTGTTTGTGCACGGATACATACACCACGTGTGTGTGAGTGTGCTTGTGTTCAGTTGTTTCAGGGTTCCTTCATTATTGCTGGTAAAAGGGTGGATTCACCATGTACCTGAAATTTTACAGGGCAGTTCCACCCTCGTTTTCAGTTTTAGAAAATGTGATTTTTAAGTACTTCAAGTGTGAGACAAAACCTGCCGAAAAAGAAATTCTTCAACACCTTACTGCTTCAAACGAGACAGTATGCCTGTTTCTTTTGTATGTCAGTTTTCCTTTTTCATCCATTCATTTATCCATGACATGTGTACGTGTGGATGGAACAGAAATACTTATTGCAGTTCTGCAGAAACTTCTACACTCTATTTCCCAACATAATCATTTAGGGCATCACTGTTCAGAGATGAATGACTATGCTACTAGCAGTGATCATTTTATGTCCGCGCCTTGTGCCATTGGCACATAAATTAAGAAAATGACCCATAAAAATCTTAAGCTGTGCGCCGATCGGCGCATCATTATAAAGTTTCGACACAGAGTGCTGTGCGCTCAGTCTGTAGACTCCCCAACAAAATTTGTCTGCTACCCAGCGACAGCTAATGTGACGTAAAATGTCATTGGATGAGACTACAATCAGGCGGTCTGGTCAGCCCAGTCAGAAGAAATCTTTTGTCTACCACAGAGCCTCTTTTTGGAGCGCTTTTCACACACGAAAAGTTGTGTGCGCATTGCCGTTTTTCTGTCTGAAGAAGAAAACACCATGCCTCCTAAAAAGAGGAAGTTATTAATTCCTGACAGAATGACCCATAAAATTTGGAAATAGCCCATAGAAGTTGGTCACAGTGGGCCATTTGAGCCATAGATTTTCAACCAAAAATGATCACTATACTAGTCTCTGCCTTTGCTCATTTAAAAATGTACTGGTGAATTATGGTGAATAAGTGAGGCTACTCTGGGCGCACATGGTTCTGGTATTTCTTTCCTCATGATGTTAACGACCATTGACTCCAAGTCGGATGTGCCTGTCAGGATCTTTTGGTCTGAAGCTCCTGTAGCTTTCAATTTGAACAGGTAAGTCCGTGCGTGAGATGTGATTCTAGGAAGTGACACATGGATGATACATGTTGATGACCTACGCGCCGTGGGGAGCCATGCGTTTGTAAATGTAAGACCATGAGAGCTGTCTTGTACAACACATCTCACTATCCAATCTTCTTGTTGGTGGTTAAAACAGTTTCATGTTCAGGAGTTGAGAATGACATATGTTATTCAAAAATTAGGCTTTTCGATGCTTATTTTACAATATACATGTATTGATTTTTTTTTGCATGTAGCATCTAGAATGGGAATGCTGTGACGTTTTAGATGCTGCATTCATAGATAAAGTGGATAATGTGCTACATGGCTGAAGTGATGCATCATGGGCATTCCTGTATCACAGATTAAGGGCAGTCTGCATCATGGGCATGCCTGTATCACAGATTAAGGGCAGTGCAGAGAAATAATGGTTAATGTATCATATTTTTAGCGTAATACTACAAAAATATCGGTGAAGACATCAGAAAGGGAAGCTACAGCATCACACAGAGACTGTTCTTTGGATGATTTTCTTTCAACGTACGAGGGAATTCTGTTATATGAAAAATTCCCTCACAACCCCCCCGCCCTTTCTGATTCTCTCCAGTCATCTTGGCTGATCACCAGGTTAACTGGCAACACCTGCAGATCTGTCCCTGTGATACAGGGCTCTGACCTTTCAGCAGATTCACGGATTTCAGAGATCTGCGATGACGAGAAAGTGCAATCAGAACTCAGGACAGCGGCAGTGGAAGTAACGAGGGCTGGTCAGGTTTTTGGTGTGGTGTTAGATGATACCGACGTCACAAGATTTTATGTGAACTTCTTTGCAAGAGCTGGCAACATCGTGAGAGCGAGCGGTCACCAGTTTGTCTTTCTTCAAAAGTGGAGGAGACTGGTAAGAGCGGTATGAACAAACGGCCCGTCTTGGTTAGATGGGAAGGTGGAATATAATCACATCACTCAGATTTTCTTAAAGCGAGTTTCAAATTTGCCCCATTCCCCACCTTGCCCTGCCCTAAATATCCCCCTTACTTCTCCAGAATTTTTTTTTTTTTTGGGGGGGGTGCATTTTTGCAAGTCAAGTGAGAGCACAGATGGTAATATATTATGCTTTTAACTTGGGAGAGTCTTTAGGCATGACTGAACATGACCTTGTGAGTGTAACTATAGCTGCACAGCTTAGTGATTGTAACTTAACTCCTCCCTCTCCCTGTGTGTGTGTGTGGGTTTGTTTGTTTTTTTACTAGATCTGTGTGTGTGTGTGTATGTGTGTGTGTGTGTGTGTGTGTGTGTGTGATCACTGAAGCGAGCAAAGCTTACACTTCATCAGAGACTTTATGCTACCAAACCAACAAGAAAGAGGCAGATTCTGATTGTTGGCTAAACAACTATCATGTTACCATGACTAAGAAACAGCTTGGGCTCCAGAAAAATGCCATGTCCCAAAACATTCTTCTTAAGTATCTACAGACTTCAATTTTGATCTTTCTGTATTTCCACTGTTGGTGTTTGTTTCATGGGTTTGTTTGTTGTTCTTTTTTCAAACAGTCAAACCATATATTGATTGTCCTCGTTCTTTTTTCAAACAGTCAAACCATATATTGATTGTCCTCATTAAAACAACAACAAAAATTTGTAAAGCCTATCTTAAATAAATGTTAGCGAACCGCCCAGAGAACGTGGACAAACGAGTCACAAGACAAAACACAACGCGTTTCGACCTCTTAGGTCTTCGTCGGATGATAAATAAACGAATAAAACAACGAAAATTCACTTAGCTTGCACTGAACCCTAAGCGATCTGAAGCGATCAAAGCTAAGTGAATTTTCGTTGTTTTATTCGTTTATTTATCACCCGACGAAGACCTAAGAGGTCGAAACGCATTGTGTTTTGTCTTGTGACTCGTTTGTCCACGTTCTCTGGGCGGTTCGCTAACATTTATTTAAGATTTGTTTAGATTTCCGCCTGCAGTCGTCTCGCTTTGTAACTAGATCTTGTAAAGCCTATGACAATTCTGAGAAATAGATTTTTTTTTAGATAAGAAAACGTGGGAAAGAATTTTTTTTTTCCCTTTTGTCTGTCATTCATAGAGTGATGATATGCAGGCTTTCAAATGGGAAGGTTGTTTCAGAAACAAAGAGTGTAGGATGCAAAACAATAATTTCTGTGTGTAGATAGATTGTACTCAAACATTTTGTTAAAAGAATTTCAATGCAATTAATTTTTTTACTTCCAAGTCTTCTCAGCAGTGTATTGTGTTCAAAGATAGCATTTTACTGTGTGCTGTCATCTGAGTGTGGACTTTGAAAAAGAATGGATTGACAGCGCTGATTAGCGTGAACGATGCCAGTGCAGGCAGGAGAACTGCCCCGGATCTTTGGCTACTGCTGCTGCTGCTATCGCTGCCTTTCTCCACTCTTGGGCTTCTGCATGCTGTGACCCTGACTGTTTTGAAGCTGTTGGTTACTCGCTCTTTTTTTTTTTTTTCTTTTTCAGTACACTGATGAGTCTGTAAAGTGTTGAAGTCATGTGTGTATAATGGAGTGGCTAGACTTCAATTATTTACCACATTTTATCAACAACAAAAAAGTGTTGTTTTATTTCAGTAACTTTATGTCAATGCTTGTGTGATTTTAGGGTTGTTATTGTTTTTCTTTTTTTTCAGAAAATATTTATTGAGCCACTTATTGCGTAAGGAGCGGATGGTCAACAATATTCAAGTGTCAATACTTTCTCTCTTTAACTCTCTTTTCTCTCTCTCTCTCTCTCTCTCTCTCTCTCCTCTCTCTTCTCTCTCTCTCTGCTTGTCAGTCTGTCTGTCTCTCTTTCTATCACTGTCTCTCTTTCTCACTAGCTCTCTCCTCTCTCTTTCACTCTTTTGCTTCCTCTGTCCCCTTTTTTGTCTTTTTGTCTGTCAGTCTCATTGCATCCCCTGCTTTGTTCCGTCTTCTTCCACACTGAAACTCTCCCATTCTCCATTGTTTATCAGTCCCTCTGTCTCTTTCCATCCTTATCCTCCCACTCCCCACGGCTGGGCTATGGGCAACAATTTCTCTCTCTCCCACTGCCCACTCTCACTCCTTCCCTGCTTTGTATACCAACTAAGCAGGTCATGACATTTGTGACAAAACACATTGTATCAGCATGCATACAGGCACATGCATTCATTCACATGTTTTAACATGCACACATTTACATATTACACATGTATGTGTGTATTCATATGTGTATGCACTGCTAAAAGGCGAGCATGCTTTTGTTTAGTAAGGAATACACTGGTATATTATTTGCTAGAATAAAACAAGAAAAGCCTTTTTCTGTGTGTAGATGATGAACCATTCTGTTGGAAATAAACATGCACACACGCACAAACACACAAACACATGCACACACACACACACACACACACACACACACACACATACACACACACACTCATGTACGCATGCACACACGCACGCACACATGCGCACATGCACACACACATACACATGAATTTGTATGCCTTTTGGAGCCTACCCACCCTGTACGTAATATCATCTTCATCCCTGCACTTGTGACTTCCTAAGTCCATTTTTTGTTTGTTTAACCCCCTCCCCCAACCCATCTCTCCTTCCCTTCCACATCCATATCATCTCTCTCTCAGTCTCTCTCTCTTTCTGTCTCCCTCTCTCTCTCCCTCTCTCAACCCCCCACCTCAGTTCTGAAGCATGAGTGTTAGAGAGATTAAAGTGAAGGAAGAAGAAACTGTCATGGTGTTGGGTTCATACATCTTGTTCCAGGTAAGAGTTGAAATTCCACTTCGCACAGGCTTTTATTGAAATGCACCCATCACCATCCCAAACCTTCCCCACCATTTTTCCTTTGTCCTCTCCCCTTCCACTCGTCTCCCCTCCCTCATCTTCTGTTTCCTCCCCCACCTCAGTAAACGTGTTGAGGAAAATGTTGGGTCAAGAGCATACAAATGGCTGTTTGTGATCGGTTCTGTTCTATGCAAGTGTGTTTGTGCCCATGGCTGTTAAAAAAACCTCCAATAAATCATGGGCAGTATCTTCCTTTATCCTTGCAGTACTTGAAAACAGGTTTACAGTCCCAGAGTTACAGATATTTACAAGCATTATCTATTAGGGTCAGGAGCTTGAGTCTCCCCCATCAAGAACATGTATTGTTTTGTCCGTGTCTGTCTGCCACACTCATGGACCTATGGATTGGAGTGACTCGGTGTGTGTCCCCTCTCTGTCCCTCACGTCCAGTTAAAATGACACCCCCTTTTTTTTTGTTTTTAATGAAATGAATGGCAACATCAGTAATGTCTTCCTCTGTCATATGCTGATAAAATTTAGCATCCTGAAGCTCCAGGAATACATATAGTTTGATGCTGAACTCAGAATCTAGAGCAGTATTACAGCTTACAAATGCTGCGACAGATTCCTACTTTTTCTGTTTATACACATAAGAATCTTCTTAAACTCCCTCATGAAGCCTAAAGCTCAGACTGTGTGAACAGGAAAGTTTGTTCATTTCCTTGCAGGATTACAAGTAGCAGAGAAAAATGCTCAGTAGTATGGTGACGGAGTAGATAGTGCATGAAGAAAAAAAAAGAAAAAGGAATTATCCCTCTGTAATAAAATGCCCCTGTGGAGATTCGAACTGCAACCCAGGATCACTAGGATCATGAGTCTGGTGCTCTTCCGACTGAGCTATTCCAGCACCTTTCTTTGCATTTCTGCTGTTCTTTCTGAGACCTGTCTTTCCCATCCATTTTCAATTTGTCCTATCATATGGCACAGCCGTTTTCTTTGCTTTCTTTTTTTTTTCTGTCTTCTTTTCTACCATGACTTCAGCCATCTTTCATTCCTTCAACATTGCCAACATCACCCAGTTATTCTGTGGGATTCAGACTCTTTCAGTGGCATTTCTCTTTTGACCTGAAAAATAACATTATCTTTTCCAAACCCAGCTGGATTTAGCCGAAAGCTGCTGTAGGCCCATGTTCACCCATATCCAAACTTTTTGCCAGACTGCATAAAGGGCAGCGTCCTCTTGTCGCATCCTGAGCACACTCTGTCGCATCTTGACCTTGTGTCCATTCTATGGGGTCATCCCGATAGATCCCCGCACCGATAGATCCCTGCACCGAACCGATAGATCCCCGCACCGATAGATCCCCGCATCGGTAGATCCCCGCAAAGGGATAGGGTTAGGGTTCGGGTTAGGGATCTATCGGTGCGGGGATCTATCGGGGTGCACCCCATTCTATATCTCAAAAATCACAGTTACAAACCATCATATTTTCTATAATCTGCTATAATAAAACAAAAAATATCAGAACTTGGTCACTTCTCACCACCTTTCTGAAGTGACCAGATCCATGCCTGCAAGTGATTCCACAAAACCAGGACATCCAGATAACCCCCACTCCACCACCAATTTTGTTTCAGCTCGTAATGTGACCACTTCTACCCCACTTCAGGACATTTTATTCTTCTAAGACTTCCAGCTATCACCCCTCCTACCCCTTCTGCTTCAGCTCCCAGCAGGACCATGTTCACCATCCCAAGGTGTCCCACTACACCAGGTCTTCCAGCTGTCGCCCCAACCACCACTTCCAGTGCCGGCTCCTAGTGTAAAAGCATGCCACTCAGGCTTTCATACTGTGTCCAAGACTTCCTGCTGTTACCCTACCGACCAGCCAGGCTCTTTCGCCTGGGCTCAAACAGCCCCACTTCTGTTCAGCCTCCTTCGTAAGGATGTGGCTGTCTCCATTCCTGTGGAGTCAGCAAGCCCTCTTCCTGTAGACCCAACCGGCTCTTCTCCACTGTTTTATGAGTTGGTGCGGCGTACCGCCTCAGGTCTTCCTCTCTGCGGATCAGAGATGTCCATGCTTTCAAGAGATCTGACATTTGTTCCCAGGAAACTGACCATCAGCAAGCCCGACATCGTCTGTGCTTGCCAACTTCGAAATTCTGAGGTGGATGGCTGTCTTGGGCTGTCGTCCCAAATGTCAGGCTATGATGATGACTTGTTTCAGAACATTTTCTGCACACCTATCAAAAGGGAACCACCCCATGGAAAGAATGCTTAGGTGAAATGTTACACGAGAATGTGTCTGACTTACTCAAACTTAGATCCTGTGTTTGTCCTTTCACATGCACATACACATACACCAACACACACACACACACACACACACACACACACACACACACACACATACACACACATGCACACAAACATGTTCAGAAGTGCACACACACACACACACACACACACACACACACACACACACACACACACACACACACACACACACTGCGTGCTCACATACAAGGACACTTGTACACCACTCAGTCATTAAGATACACCCTGCGTACAGTACACACTTTTTAATGTGTGCTCGTAAGATGCTTAAGATGAGAGTGAGTCATACAAACTATTCACTGGAGCATGAAAGATCTCAGTCATGCGTGAACACTTCCCTTTTACACCAATTCTTGCATTTCTTTGTGTCCACAATATCCTACTACTCTGAATCAAATCTGAATGAATGGGTTTCTGAAGTGAAAAAATCTTTCCGTCTCTCTTGCCACCAGCCCTACCCTCTCCCTCCCCCCCTCCCCCCCCCTTTATTATTTTTTTTATGATGGAAAGGGGAGGAAGGTGGGGAATATGCAGCTATTTCCATATGAGATGCTTTTTTTTTCCCTCGCCTGTGTTTGCTAGGTTAGGGCTATCTGCCCTGGGGTGAAACATTAACTGCCTGCTGTAGATGATCAATTGTCTGTCCAGGTGTTTGAGGATTCAGCACTGTTGTTTGTTTTTTTTCATAGTGTTTAAGTTGTTGATGAAACGGCAAAAATTATGAAGGATGCTTTCTACTGCTGTTAATTGCATCACCATTTTCTTAGACTGTAACACACTGAGCTGTTTGTGTTTCTTCCTTCTGTGGAAATGAGGGGTGAGGGGGAGTGGAGGAGTCTACTGTGGGAAAAACTTTGTGATTCCAGTTGTGTTCTCAGATCCCTGTGATACTCGTGGATGGAAGCAGTACGCAAAATGGCAGCGCAGTTTTTGCCAGCTTGATTGTTTTAACCACCTGCATATGGCCTTTGGGCCTTCTTGAACAGAGACCTCTTGTGAATTCCTTTGATCCCTAAACATGACATGCCTCATTGCAGACAACTTTTAGAGTGTTGGGACTTGCGTGATGTGAGACATAAACATTTAACAGCAGACTCCTTGAAAACTTTGTTCAGACTAGAGATGTCCCGCCTGATCTGATCTTTGAATTTCTGAAAGAGATTAACATTTTATCTCATCTAAGATTTTACAGAGAAAAGATTTTTTTAACAAAATTTTTTGTGTGTTTTTTAGAAGGTGTGTTTTAAAGGGTGGTGTGAATGATTTTTTTGGTTTTATTATTTTTTTTAGTAGCTGTGAGTTACCTGTGAGTTGACTTCAACAGAGTGGCAGCCCTGATATGACCCTTTGTGGTCAGCTGGGCTATAAGCAACATTACCTTACTATTGCAGACAGCAACAA
The DNA here is from genome assembly GCA_018398815.1 of Conus ventricosus. Lineage (NCBI taxonomy): Eukaryota > Metazoa > Mollusca > Gastropoda > Neogastropoda > Conidae > Conus > Conus ventricosus. Next base: position 97,275,023 of record CM031598.1, on the reverse strand, counting down.
AACGACATCCTAATTAGCACATCATCTTCAATAGCGTTGGGAACTTCATATTTAGATGTAACAATGTTTCAGATTCGTCGAGCCTTCCGTAACATCCGCCGTACTGTGCCTGATATCATGCACGTTCTGATTCTGTTCTTCATGTGTGTACTGCTGTTTGGCCTGATGGGACTGAAACTCTTCTACAAACGGTGAGACCACTAGGAGTAACACTGATGATAATAATAATGTTAACAATAATGATAATCACAATTATACAGAACAAAGCCTTAAAGTGCACCATGCATTCGTGCACCTAGACACTAAATGATTCTACATCTGTAAACATGGAACAGTTCGGTGCATTCTGCTCTGGTTGATAAGTTAAATCATAACTTTTCAGAAAAAGTCCATAATTAAGTTCAGTTGTGAAAGCGTTCATGTATGAATGTTTGTGAGAGATCATGACAAAGAGTTTTAAGAATAAATTTGATACTGTTTGTGTTTTATTTGAATTACAAGATTATGTTAATGTATTTCAACAAGTGGAATGATATGTCGAGTTGAAGTAATCATGATTCCACAGAAGCAGATGATTTAGGAATTGCTATAAGCAATGCTCAGTCCTTTATGCTAATATATAGATTATCCTCTGATAAAGTCCCAGACTGTCATTAGACGTACCGAATTTCATTTCTTTGCTTTTGTGGTGTTTTGTTCTTGTCTTTTTGTTTGTGTTTGTTACATTCAATAATGCTGTGTAATACATTGTATCCATGGGATTAGAAAACAGACTTCTTGTCTTTTTGTTTGTGTTTGTTACATTCAATAATGCTGTGTAATACATTGTATCCATGGATTAGAAAACAGACTTCTTGTCTTTTTGTTTGTGTTGTTACATTCAATAATGCTGTGTAATACATTGTATCCATGGGATTAGAACACAGACTTCTTGTCTTTTTGTTTGTGTTTGTTACATTCAATAATGCTGTGTAATACATTGTATCCATGGGATTAGAACACAGACTTCTTGTCTTTTTGTTTGTGTTTGTTACATTCAATAATGCTGTGTAATACATTGTATCCATGGGATTAGAACACAGACTTCTTGTCTTTTTGTTTGTGTTTGTTACATTCAATAATGCTGTGTAATACATTGTATCCATGGGATTAGAACACAGACTTCTTGTCTTTTTGTTTGTGTTTGTTACATTCAATAATGCTGTGTAATACATTGTATCCATGGGATTAGAACACAGACTTCTTGTCTTTTTTGTTTGTGTTTGTTACATTCAATAATGCTGTGTAATACATTGTATCCATGGGATTAGAACACAGACTTCTTGTCTTTTTGTTTGTGTTTGTTACATTCAATAATGCTGTGTAATACATTGTATCCATGGGGTTAGAACACAGACTTCTTGTCTTTTTGTTTGTGTTTGTTACATTCAATAATGCTGTGTAATACATTGTATCCATGGGATTAGAACACAGACTTCTTGTCTTTTTGTTTGTGTTTGTTACATTCAATAATGCTGTGTAATACATTGTATCCATGGGATTAGAACACAGACTTCTTGTCTTTTTGTTTGTGTTTGTTACATTCAATAATGCTGTGTAATACATTGTATCCATGGGATTAGAAAACAGACTTCTTGTCTTTTTGTTTGTGTTTGTTACATTCAACAATGCTGTGTAATACATTGTATCCATGGATTAGAAAACAGACTTCTTGTCTTTTTGTTTGTGTTTGTTACATTCAATAATGCTGTGTAATACATTGTATCCATGGGATTAGAACACAGACTTCTTGTCTTTTTGTTTGTGTTTGTTACATTCAATAATGCTGTGTAATACATTGTATCCATGGGATTAGAACACAGACTTCTTGTCTTTTTGTTTGTGTTTGTTACATTCAATAATGCTGTGTAATACATTGTATCCATGGGATTAGAAAACAGACTTCTTGTCTTTTTGTTTGTGTTTGTTACATTCAATAATGCTGTGTAATACATTGTATCCATGGGGTTAGAAAACAGACTTCTTGTCTTTTTGTTTGTGTTTGTTACATTCAATAATGCTGTGTAATACATTGTATCCATGGGTTAGAAAACAGACTTCTTGTCTTTTTGTTTGTGTTTGTTACATTCAATAATGCTGTGTAATACATTGTATCCATGGGGTTAGAAAACAGACTTTTTGTCTTTTTGTTTGTGTTTGTTACATTCAATAATGCTGTGTAATACATTGTATCCATGGGGTTAGAAAACAGACTTTTTGTCTTTTTGTTTGTGTTTGTTACATTCAATAATGCTGTGTAATACATTGTATCCATGGGTTAGAAAACAGACTTCTTGTCTTTTTGTTTGTGTTTGTTACATTCAATAATGCTGTGTAATACATTGTATCCATGGGTTAGAAAACAGACTTCTTGTCTTTTTGTTTGTGTTTGTTACATTCAATAATGCTGTGTAATACATTGTATCCATGGATTAGAAAACAGACTTCTTGTCTTTTTGTTTGTGTTTGTTACATTCAATAATGCTGTGTAATACATTGTATCCATGGGGTTAGAAAACAGACTTCTTGTCTTTTTGTTTGTGTTTGTTACATTCAATAATGCTGTGTAATACATTGTATCCATGGGATTAGAAAACAGACTTCTTGTCTTTTTGTTTGTGTTTGTTACATTCAATAATGCTGTGTAATACATTGTATCCATGGGATTAGAAAACAGACTTCTTGTCTTTTTGTTTGTGTTTGTTACATTCAATAATGCTGTGTAATACATTGTATCTATGGGATTAGAAAACAGACTTCTTGTCTTTTTGTTTGTGTTTGTTACATTCAATAATGCTGTGTAATACATTGTATCCATGGGGTTAGAAAACAGACTTCTTGTCTTTTTGTTTGTGTTTGTTACATTCAATAATGCTGTGTAATACATTGTATCCATGGGATTAGAAAACAGACTTCTTGTCTTTTTGTTTGTGTTTGTTACATTCAATAATGCTGTGTAATACATTGTATCCATGGGATTAGAAAACAGACTTTTTGTCTTTTTGTTTGTGTTTGTTACATTCAATAATGCTGTGTAATACATTGTATCCATGGGATTAGAAAACAGACTTCTTGTCTTTTTGTTTGTGTTTGTTACATTCAATAATGCTGTGTAATACATTGTATCCATGGGATTAGAAAGCAGACTTCCCTTTTTTTCTCAGGTGTGAGCACAACTGTATGATGAGTTGCTTAAAATGTATTGATACGTTGTACTTTTTGACAGTTATGCAAATCTGTTGTATTAAAAAAAGTTTATGCAGCTCGACAGTTACATAGAGA
>CM031598.1:97219202-97266702 GCA_018398815.1 Conus ventricosus | reverse complement strand
AAGTCTAAAATTCTGTAGCCCTTTATGCCCTGCTGTCATGGTGACCTCAGTTTTGATGTCGTCTCCACGTCTGTGGCCTTGATTTGATTCCGTCGGGGTCACCAGTATCGACAAGTCCATGGGGTCTGTAATTGGACAGACGTGGTGGCGCCCTCTAGAAAGAGAGCTCACTCACGCCGGCTCCGCGACTAAGCAATTATTGTCGTCAGTAGGGGGCTTAGTATGTGGTGTCCTGCGTATGTCGGATCAGAGCAGAAGTGACTCGATGGTAGTGCAGTGTCTCCTCCGTGTGTTGCCACTTGACATCGATTGCTCCCTGTGGATTGCTGGTGCAGGGGCTGCGGCGGGACTGACCAGGCTGTGGTTGTGGACAAGGTGTTGGAATGAGCAGCTTGGGTGCACTGCCACTGAAGTGGCACAGAAGATGGGACAGCAAAAAAAGAAGTAAAAAAAACCCAACTTAGTTGCTTTGGGGATGTCCCCATGAATTGCTAATACTGAAGACTTTGATGCAGAATGAGTTTGGATCTGGTGAAGAAATCAAAACTAAAACACAATGAAGGTGGGATACAAAGGGCCGAGAAGTTGAGACTTTTTATTTGTTTTTTGTTTCGTAAATTGTGATATTCTAGAACCGTGAAGATGATGCTGAGGAGTCCCATTTTGGTCATAGACTAAACGACAGGACTGTATTCTATGCTTGCTTTCGTAATATATACTGGCATCTTCCAGACCTAGGAGACACAGACACTTGCTGTGTTCCTCAAAACTTGTGCCACACTCTTGGAGACAGAACCGTTATGTGGATGCAGTTTGATACTGTGGTCCCTGTTGTCTGATTTTAGCTTCTAGCAGATGCAACAAATCATCATAGTAGTCGGCAATGGTCGAAGAATCCCACAAGATAAAAGGCTGTGATGAGACAGCAACCTACAATGCAAACCACTGCACAACAATAGTAGGGACTTCTTCTTCAATGTCCTTTAGATTGTAAGGATCCCAGACTGAGCAACCATATTCCAGTACTGGTCTAACCAGTGTTTTATAGCAGTCGTCCTTAACCTTTTGGGGGCAGTCGTTGATATTCCTGTATAAGAAAGCTAAGATGTTGTTTGCTTTCTTACATTCTAAATTGTAATGTTCTTTCCATTTGAGACAACTATCTATTTCTTTTGGTTGTAAATTATGATATTTTAGAACCGTGAAGATGATGCTGAACTTTCCTGGAAGTTTTGACTAGTGTTCCTGATATCTGACACTATGTGGGTGTTCATTTACACATTTTGTATGGAAGGGTAAATGTTAAAGAAAACATCTTGTTTTATTCAACAGAGAGAGAGAAATCTGTGTGTATGTGCATGATTACATATGAGAGACAGAGAAAGAGAGAGAGAGAGTGTGTATGTGTGTGTGTGTGTGTGTGTGTGTGTGTTGAGCGCCCTCGATGCTGACCTCCCCTGTGTGCCATGCCAGAACGAGATCAAGACGGCAGTGTATAGCAAGCGACAGAAGTTGGCTCAGGCCTTCGGCATCCTCAAGGTGGACCGTGATGGCAAAGAAATCATCACACGAAACCGCTGGGTCCAGCTGATGGAAGTTGTACTGTCCAGCAAGAGTGCTGCTCAGGTGGACCTCCTGATGCAAGTCTTGGACATCAACGGAGACAACTTTATCTGTGAGAGTCACTGTTGTCCTTCTGTGTCTTGGTGTTTGTTTCTCTCCTATCCCAAGCCCCATCTCACTCTCTTTTTGTTTCTTTCTTTCCTCTCCTATACCAAGCGTTATCTCTCTTTTCCTCCCCCCCCCCCCCCCCCACCCCCCCAGCTCCCTCTTCCTGTCCCCCTGTGCTTCATTATTCCTCTTCTCCCTCTACCTCTTTCTGTCTCTGTTTGTCTGCCTGTCTGTCCCTCTCTCTCTTTCTCCCCCCCCCCCCCCCCCCCCCCTCCAAATAATAAACCCAGAAGCTGAGCAGTGTACTATTTAATATATGGGAAGCTATTAATCTGACTCAGATCTCACTTGCTGTGCTGCTATATTGAACATGAACATTTGAAAACCATAAGGAACTGTGTTAGATGTTTAAGAACACGGTTACTGCAGTGTGTTACAGTGCACATAATCTTTGGGATTGAAACTAACATCTTCAAAAACGATTTTCAAATCAGACATATGCCTAAATACTCGGTTATAGATCCAGCGTTAAAACAAACTGCAGTCTTTACTGCTTACAGGGAAAAAAAGGAAATAAAGATGGAGGGATTTTCATACCCCCAGATATATTTTTACAGTTATTTAGACCCTAAAATTTGAAAGGGTTTCTTACTCAAACAGTTGTCATTTTCTTGAGAAATGAAAAAAGTAATGGAACAAGGTGCTTTGTTTCATTTTGTAAAGTATGTCAGTTTTAACAGATCGTTACTCTGTTTCCCATAAAGTTATGTGTGTCAGTTGTGTACTTTATTTGCGGTGTTATTTAAGGCATCAGTTAGCCGATCTTTGACTGAAATCAATGTATATAATGAGATATCTTGCTGTGAATTCTCTTACCCTTGTGGATTACATCTCTGTGCACATGCAGACGCTATTTTGTCAATGATTTCCAGATTCCAAAGAGACATAGCCCCATTTGTACTTACTGTGAAACCCTTCACTCAGCCATTCTCCTTCATGAATGACTGACCCCGCACAGAGGCTCTGCTTTCACAACCGTGTGTTGATGAACTAGCTGCAAGGCATTCAGACCTGTGTGTTACCTTTTGCCTTTTCATGTTGATGGGGCAATGCAGGAACACTCTTCCATACTTTGAGTTTCATCAGCTTCTCTCTCAGCCTTTGTGTGTGTGTGTGTTGTGTGTATGTGTTTGAGAGAGAGAGAAAGACAGAGAGAGAGTGTGTGTGTGTGTGTGAGAGAGAGAGAGAGAGAAAAAACTGCATTGATTATAAGTAACTTACACACATTCTAACTATATTTGCACTGAATTGTCAATTTGTCAGTCGGAGTCCTAAACAGCATCATTTGTATTCTCTCTACAAAGTTTTGAACTGGTTTTAAATAACAACACATTCACATGCTACTTCCATTGAAACACTACTGCTCAAATGATGCTAAGCAACAGCAAAGTGTTATGCTGTTTGTGTTAAAGAACTACCATGCAACTGTTGACTTGTGAGTTGATTTTAACGTGGTGACAGCCCTGATGTGGCCCTTTGCGGTTGGCTGGGCTATAAGCAACATTATCTTATCTTATCCTAACTGTTGAAACCTATGCAGTTGATTTTAAACGGCAGGTTATGCTGACTGCCTTGATGGGCTGTGTAAGTGATTCTGAAGATGTCTTGATGTGAACAGACCAAGCTGAGTTCATGAATCTGGCTGACTTGCTGCATGTGGAACTCACCGAGGTGAAGGACCGACAGACGTTCCTGGAGATGCGGATACCTCGCATCTACAACTCGATAGCCAGCCACTACATCAAGCTGATGGTCAGGCATAGGTATGCCACTCTTGTTATGTCATGTCTAGTACCGATTGTAGTCTGTTGTTGTGTTAGTATAGATGCTGTTTTTGTTGTTGCTTTTTGTTCTTTGGTGATGGTTTCTGTTGTTGTTGTTTTTTGATGTCATAGGTTTTGTGTAAAAAGTTGTTGCTGTCAGAACAGTGAATGAGGCAGTAACATAATACAGCCGGTGAGAACAAAGAAAAAAAGAAATTGAAACAGTAAATGTTTGTAACACTGAACAGAAGTCCATCACAACTTCGTTTGGTGATGTGTTAAGTTTGACTAACTCGCAGGAGCCCACCTTCATTTGGGGCTGTTACCTTATGCTCCAAAACGACATGCATCGTTAGTTACTGGTCTATCTTTGTGCTTATTAAAGCAACTATCACAGAGAGTGTTTGTATAGTACAATTCACCCAGACAGCATCACTCACAGATAGAAGGAGATGATTTGTGCAAGTTGAGTTATTGTGCACTGTATTGTGATAGCCACAAGATGCGTGAGGTGGTGACCTGGTTAGAACATTTCCAGACAATTTTTCTGTTTTTGAGATGATTGTAGGATTGGTATCGACCAAAAACTTAATATGTTTTTAAGTAAATAATCTTGTAGTGCATTGTTCTTGGCAAATTAGTCCTCAGAAACATGTATTGCCTTTTTCTGATATATGAATTTGCCCTTTTTTAATTCATGAATTTGCGTATGTGTTGCAAACTATCTGAACCTGTTTTGTTTTTCAGGTATTTCCGTTACCTGTTTGATCTGCTGATCTTCGTCAATGCGTTTTTCATTGGATTTGACGTGGACGAGGCGGACTGGTTCTTCCTGGCAGTGTTCACCCTGGAGATCCTCCTCAAGCTGTACGTCCATGGACCGCGCCAGTTTGCTGCCAGACTCTGGAACATGTCAGTGACAGGGCTTTCCTGGTGTTACTTCAGATGTTTGCTTGCTTTGTTGTGTTGACAGTTGTGTTTCTTGCGTTAGGTGAGCAAGTGGAGGTTACAGAAAAAAAAGGGTTGTGGAGCTGTTGATGTTTAACATGCATACATGCGCGCGCGCACATTCACACTCACACTCACACACACACACACACACACACACACACACACACACATTTTCACATTCACACACACCACACTCACACACACACACACACACACACACACACACACACACACACACACTCACACACTCACACACTCGCACACACATTTTCACATTCACACACACACACACACACACACACACACACACACACACACACACACACACACACACACACACACACACACACACACACACACACACACACACACACACACACACACACTCACACACACACACACACACATATGTGACTATGTTATTGATTAGGGTTGCAGCATTCTTGTTTTTTGTCTCTTTTTAATTGTAATCAGCATGGAAAAGACGATAGCATCAATAATACACCAGCATTCACTTCACTGATCTGAAAGTTAGAAATGCTGTTGGAATGTGCAGTGTGTAAATAAGATAGCTGTTACAAAAACTGCCAGTCATGAGAAATCTGACAGTCAAAGAATTCAACTGTCCAAGCAATGAAAGAACACAGGAAACATCATTTGTGTTTTTAACCCAACAGATCCAAGTCATTTTGGCTGCTCTTTGTTGCCTTGTCAGTTAATGTGAAACTAGTTTGCCAGCTTTCTAAGGAGCAGTGACTTGATTATCTGTTTGCAGGTTTGATTTCTTTGTGATTGGAGCTGCTATTATCGCCACAGCCATTGAAGCCATCACTGGAGAGTGTGAGTGTCTGTGGTTTTGTCATCAGTGGGTGGGGAGGGGGTGAAGTGCTGTGTTCAATGATTTGTCGGAAATGACCGATTTCATGCTGTGTTTTCTTAACATTGGAAATACAAGAAAAGATACTTTGGCATATTCACTGTACTGTTTGTTTTCAAAGGATAAGTTCTTTAGTATCACAATAGGCCTATCGGCCACCGCTTCAGTCAAAGGTTTGCGGCTGTATATCATTCATTATTTTATGTTCATATTTTAGAGTTTAGACACTGAATTCCCAATAAAGAAACATCCAGTTTAGAGTTTAGACACTGAATTCCCAAAAAAGAATCATCCAGTTTATACTCTTTCCTTTTGAAGAAATAGACTCATTTTTCTGGAGGTTTTTTTTCTGTTTGTCTGTGCCAGATTTACCTCCCAGTTTAGACTTCTATGTGAAGACCCCTTTCCTAAGAATGCCTAAAGTCCCTATGAAGAGGTTCCACTGTCTTTTCTTTCCTCTGTTTGGCCTTTGTTTAAAGCATTGCTTCACAAAGAGTGTTGCTTGCTGTGTTGCAGCCAATGAGGAGTTCAGCACTATTGACATCATCCTTGTTCTGAGAGTGCTTCGATTGTTCAAGCTGTTCGGAAGCATCATGAGGTAATTTGGGAATATTTAGAGGTTCTTGTGGATGAATGAAATGGTTTTCATCGTGATTATTTGTACCTGATATAATTGAATTAGCTCAGCATATGGAATACATTTGGAATGACGTCTGAAAACTACAAGATTGAACACTGTTCCCTGCCTCTCTTCTTTCTCAATTTACAAGATTGAACATTCGTTTATTCTTTATTTATTTGACCATAAGTACAAATCAGAAGGATTTGTCAAGCGTTTACAAGAATAGTCAGTTTTTTTTTGCTGCTGATGACTTGAAATCATTAATGTGTGCAGACGTGTGCGTGATTTTGGTGACGTGTGTTTTTATCTCGGTGTCTTCATGAAAAGTGAGATGATGAATGTTTTTTTTCACACCCTTTGTTGTCTCTTTCCAGATTTAAGGTCATCATTCAGACGTTAATCAACATAGGCCCCTCAATTGCCACCTATGGAGGAGTCATATTTGTGAGTAGTTTTGATTTCTTGTTCTTTAGTTCAAGGGAACCATACATGTCAGCAGAGCCATTTAACGATACCTTGTTCAACTGTTTTCCACATACTGCCAGCCTACCTGCTCCGGAGTTGTGCTTTGCTCTCAGTGTCCCACCCAGCACTGGGCTTCACTGTCCAAGTACATAGCAACACACAAAAAACTTTTTTTAATGAATGAAACTGGTCTTAGACATTAAACATCTAATAATATGTATCCCTAAACTCTGATTACCTAACTAGGGTGGTGTTCTGACACAGAAATTATAAAAACAAGCAAGTTACTAAACAGGCTATGTAGGTTGTGCCTCAACACACAGTACATGTGCACAGAGAAAGACCGTCAGCTCTGCTGGTGTACGTATGGAAAGAGCTTATTAGCTTTGACATTCAGTACTTGCCTGTTTTGGTGGGGTTCAGACATTCCTTATTCAAGCAGTTCGTGCATTAGGAATAGTAGATGCCAGTGAATAGACTCAGTGCATAGATATCAACTCTCAGTATTCATAAAGAAGAAGAAAAGATAGTAACTAATTACATTCTGCACGTGATGCCAGTTTTATTTACACATGATTTTTTTTTTTCATCCTAAGATTATGATCCAGTTAAATGTCTTCGACCTTCCTGAATCGCATCTACGTTGCTCATATGGCTGTATCCATGTTTTCTCCTGGAAGAGAAGATAAATTTCACAAAAACGAGAGCTTCTTTTAGTAGGTCATATTCTGTTTTCAGGGAGAAATGTGGCTATAGCCACATACATTTTTAAGTTTGGCATTCTGGGTTTTATATGTCCAGATGCAGTAACAAATTAACAGAAAGGAATTTCTCAGTCATAAATATTTCCTGCAAACAACTATGCAGTTTGATTTGTCCTATAATCTCTCAACAGAGCTGAAAATGGGCGTTTTGTTGCCTCTTTGTTTTTTTCCTTGATACTTTGGAAAATATTGTATGTTTTTCTTCACAATAATGACAGCCCTTATTTTGTATCTTAGGAACAGTTGAGTTCAAGGATGGCAATCATTGCCAATTCTTCTGTATATATTTGAAGTGCATGTATAGGCAAGGAATGTGTTGTGAATCATTTTACAGGCATAAAACATGGTAAAAACTTGGACACTTAAAAAAAAGAAAAAAACGTAACATCTACCCCCACACATACTTTACTCATAAGTACACATACATACATAAATGCACACACATGTGCACACCTACATTTGTAAAGATGTTCTTTTTCAAAATACACAGCTTAGTCAGCCTTTCTAAGTACTAGTTAAGATGGAAATTTTTTAGCTGTTTAGTCATTGAACTTACGGTTTTCTTGTCAGTGGCCAAATTTTTTTTTTTTTTTTTTTTGTTGTTGTTTTTTTTTTTGCTGTCCCAACCTCTGCGCCACTTCAGAGGCAGTGCACCCATGCCGCTCATTCCGACACCCCGTCCACAGCCATAGCCCGGCTGGCCCCGCCGCAGCCCCGGCACCGGCAATCCACAGGGAGCAGTCAATGTCAAGTCGTCAAGAGGCAACCCACCGGAGGAGACACTGCACTGCTGCCGAGTCACTTCGGTGGTGTTCAGTGGCGCCTGTTCTGATCTAACATACGCAGGACGCCACCTACTAAGCCCCCTACTGACGACAATAATTGCTTAGTCACGGAGCCGGCGTGAGTGAGCTCTCCCTCCGGAGGGCGCCACCACGTCTGTCCAACGACAGCCCCCATGGACTCGCCGATACCGGTGACCCCAACGGAAGCAAACCAAGGCCACAGACGCGGAGAGGACATCGAAATTGAGGTCACCATGAGAGCAGGGCATGAAGGGCCACAGAAAATTGAGACATCTTTTTTTTAATGCTGATCGATGAGAATGAGGATGATTAAGATGATGCTACGGATTTCCATTTCGGTCTGAGACTACATGACAGGGCTGTACTCTACGCTTCCTTTCATAATATATCCCAGCGTCAACCAGGCCCGAGAGATACAGGCACCTGCAGTGTTGGTCAGGAAATTTGAGCAACACTCTCAGAAACGCATCCATTAAGTGGATGAAACTCGACTGTGTGGTCCCAGTCTTCCCAACTGAGTCCGCAGCAAACTCAACTCTGGGTAGGAGCCGGTCGGGGCAGAAAAACCCACATGACTCTGATGGGATTCGAACCCATGACCTCCCAGCCGGGAGTCCGCGACGCTAACCACTTCGCCACGGCGGCTGGTGTCAGTGGCCAAATTAGTAAGAGATGCACATATGAATGTTTGACCAATGTCCAGTTGATCTGTTAAAAGTACTCAGAGGGTAAGGTGAGCACCATTGCTGTTAGGGGTGGAAGGGCGTGTGCAAATTTGATGATTTTGTGATTTGTGCAAAATATAGCTTCATTTGTGGGTAATCCGTTGAACTCTGTAAAGAGGCCTGATTTATCACTTATCTCAGTGCCCAACTTGCACAGAATTTGAGAAGCTAAGTGATTGCTTGTTCTTTGTTTTCGTTGTCCTGAATGTTGTTTATCTTGCCTGAAGAAGACCAAAGAGGCCAAAATGTTCTGTCGTATAAATTGTTTGCCCCTGTTATTTGGCAGACTCTCTAATTTTTTGAAATCAGTTTTAGTATGGTTACATGTACTGAGGGATCTGTGTCAGTCACTCTCCTGTTCGTAGCAACATGATGAAAACCTTTATCCTCCATAAATAGTTTAGCCGGATTTTAGAGTTAGTAATCATACTTTTATTTATTGTAAACCGCAGTCCTTTAAAAAAAAAAAAAGGTCTGTGTTATGGATGATTTCAAGGGAGCAGGTCATGTACACTTAACATGGACACAAAAACTATTTACAAAATATGGTTGGCAATGAACACATCAGTATTCAAATAGATCTACATACATTATATTAATCCTTGTCGTTGAGAGCCAGCAAGACTTTATGCATTTATTTATATATAATATTATATGTTTTTTTGTGTTTTGCATTTTGCTGCAGGTATTCTACTACTTCTTTGCCATCATTGGTATGGAAGTCTTCCAGTACAAGGTCAGTTTTCATGGGTACAATGAGAGTTCCACTGACACTAAGAATCTGTGGTGTGGCAATACAGCTCTACAGAACAGCACCTTCTATTACCTGCGCTACTGCAGCAACAACTTCAATAACATCATCAAGTCTTTTGTCGTTCTCTTGGAGCTGACTGTGGTGAATCAGTGGCACGATATCCTTTGATGATAACATACAAGATAAAGCTATTTCACATGTGTGAATCAAGTGAGTCTGTGTAAACACCTTGTTCAGATGCCTGTGTGTGTTTGTGTTTTTTCCGTTTGTGTGTCTGTGGTAACTTTAAACAGCATTTTCACTGCAGTTGAAAATGCGAGCATGACCGAACTTGGCAAAGTGATGAGTATTAATAAAACTTTTGCAGCCATTGGCTGCCTGATGTCACCCAATGGTAATGGCTGTAAATCTGTGATGATATTTTAAGCAATGTTTTCGGTGTTACAGAACTGATGTGTCCTTTATTAAAATGGTGATTTTTAAAAAAATTTTTACAGTTACTGTTTCATATACTGAGAAAAGGACACGTTATATGGTATTGTATGCCAATATTGTAACAAATGTTAAGTTACATCTTATCCGGATTAGATCTTTTTATGCAATGAATATCAAAGGTGCATCTTGCCAGTTTCAACAATAGAAAATCTTTACAAATGTTGTAGGAGTATGTTGTATATTTTACATTCATGGAAAAAAAATTGAAATGTGTACATCAAATACAATAAGATGCCATGTATGTTACGTAAAATAAAACTGATATGATGCACACTTGGGACACACAAGCATCCTGTCTAACAAGGTGTTGGTACCAAAGTGTTTGAACTGGTTGACTTATCATTTCATTTTCAGCCTGGTTAAGGAAAATGCAGGAAAGAAGACTTTGCAGGAATGACCCGTGCAGCAGGTGTCTGTTGTGTAATGAGAGAGAAAGTGAGAAAGAGGTATATTTACCCCACTAGCCACTGCTCGTCAGCAGATAGCTGAAGTGTTCTGTGCCTTACATCAGGGAGGATTTGGAAGGGGAGAGGGCTAGGGGAGTGGGAAAGGACAGTGAGTAAAATGAGCATCATTGAAATAGCTCAGCAGCCAGATAGTCTAGCAGTTTTTTTTCTCTTAATTCCCAGCCCTGCCCATAGGTGATCATGTCCATGGAGAAAGTGAAACCTCTAATCAGAAAATGTATGAATTCTGAAATTAGGTCTTGAATGAATGAGGGAGTTGGGAGGCTTATTTAGCGTACTGGGAGAGAAGTTTCAATTTCATTTAAGAGGCGCCACTGTGAACAGATTAGTCCATAAACACTAAACCTTATCTGCTATGTCACAAAACTAGAGTGTGCAGGATATACAGCTGAAATAATGAGTAAGTTAATAACTGAGATCAAAGGGAGTAAGACAAGGGTCTTTTGGACGTAACTTAGTCGACACCTGACCTATACATTAGCCCAACATGCTGGTGAGATCTTGGGTACCTACTTATCGTCATCTACCATACTACTATAGTTTAGTGTGTGTTTGTATGCATGCATGTGTGGGAGCATGCTTTGTGTTTGTCTGTGAGTGTGTGTGTAGGATTATAATTATGGAATGGCTATTCAGAAGATGACACTTATTATTGATCAATAATGATAAAACATAATGATCATAATAATCGCATTAATAATAACAGTTACAATAACGATGATAGTGGTAATGATAACGGTGGCAAAATAATATGATAGTAGTAAAAAATAATTCAGGGATGAAAATGCAAACTGTTACACTGATTAACATGAAAGACAAATGTTTGAAGAATGTTGAATGTTAGGATTTCACTACCAGGTCTCACTGAATGCGTGTGTTCCTTAACAGCCTTACTGATCACATCTGGCTTTGTCTTAGTCTCTGGCAGCAAGATGGTGAGGATTTATTTCTTCCTGTTCCACCTCTGCTGTGTGGTGCTAGTTCTCAAGTGAGTTCATGTTCATTAACGTAATGGTGTACTTGTCTGTCTTTCAAACGTTTGCTTCGGATGTGTTTTGGAGATGGGTGCTTGCGACCAAAATGTGAGAGTTGTCTTTCTTCTTCCCTCTTTTTCCCCCTTTGCATCTCTCTTTTTCCTTCGTATGCTTTACACCCTCACTCTTTCTCCGTCTTTCATTTTATCCATCATCCTCCACTCTCTCTCTCTCTCTCTCTCTCTCTCTCTCTCTCTCTCTCTCTCTCTCTCACCGTCTCTTTCTCTCTCTCTCTCTCTCTCTCTCTCTCTCTGTCTCATTCAGGGTGTGTGCGGTGTGCTGCGTTAACGAGAAGACGTGTTGCGTGACCTCTGACTTGCAAGAGTGTTTTCGTACGGATTAAGTCTACTGTGTGCACTGATGATTGTCACTGATATTGTTTAACTACCATGCCTTCAACTGCTGTGCAAATCAGGACTGTGTGTGGCCGTTTCTTGCTGATATACGTTGGCTTTATGCTGAAACGGGCCAAGAAAAATCTTTCCGCGAGGGTCGCCATTTTTACGCTGTGTCGTCGTGTGGACGGTGTTACCTTTGGTTTGCTGCTCTCCTACCTGTTTTGGGGCAGCCTTTTATTGCGATGTGGTGACATCAAAAGCAACCCAGGACCCAACACTAACCCGAACAAGGGAAGACAGTTACGGTTGGGTAGTTCAGCCACTGTGCCAGACCCGGAGCCGACCAACAGCGACATTATGGATACCTTGAAGAACTTGCAGACCGTGAGTGAACAGATGAACGCCAAACTGGAAGAAGTGAAGCAGGAAGTTAACGATCTGCGAGCGGACTGTGCGTCCCTTCAAGGTGAGGTGAGGAGTCTAAAGGAGGAAGTCACCGATCTCCGAACCAAAAATCTGGATCTTCAAAACAGCAACAGTGAGTTAATGTCGAAAATGAATGATTACGAAAACAGACTTGACGATCTAGAGGGACGTTCTAAACGAAACAACTTGCTTTTCTATGGTCTGCCCAAGAGCGAGAATGAGACGAGTGCTGACTGTGAGGGCGTGCTCCGCGATCTGTGTACGGACAAGCTGGAACTGACGGAAGACTTTGAATTCGACAGGGTCCATCGTCTTTGTCACGACCGACCCCTAGAGGTCTGCCCTGACAGGATCGGTTTAGATGGGAGTGAAGGGAGTGACTAACCTCACACGCCTCGCAAGAGCCCACACAAGAAAGATTACGATACAACACCCCATTTATTCACATCAACACACAAAATCACAAATAAATATTTCAACACACGCACCATGCACAATCACAATCAAGCATTCCAACACACACAACATGCACAATCACAATCAAGCATCTCAATACACGACATACACAATCACGATCAAGCATTTCAACAAAATATGACATATACACAATTATAAATAAACATTTCCAGCACCCATCCCTTTCCATGTCAGGTAGTGCCCTCACACCCCTGCCCTCTCCAAGGTCCACTGGGAGCACCCTGTCGCACTAGGTGCTCCAAACCGGGTCGGTTCTTGAAGAGAGTCGTTCAAGACTGACACCCTTGACACAAACACACAGACGGTGGAGAGCGCATCCCGTGGGACGGGGCACTGTCGCTGGAGGTCCTGGACGGGGATCAGGACCGTCCATCCAAGTTCACAGGCTTTTCCATCAGTACGTGGCCCCAACCAGTGCGTGGTCCCAACCAGTGCGTGGCCCCAACCAGTGCGCGGCACCAACCAGTGCGCGGTCCCAACCAGTGCGTGGCCCCAACCAGTGCGTGGCCCCAACCAGTGCGCGGCACCAACCAGTGCGCGGCACCAACCAGTGCGTGACCCCAACCAGTGCGCGGCACCAACCAGTGCGCGGTCCCAACCAGTGCGTGGCACCAACCAGTCCAAGCTCCGGGTGAAGCCCCCGGGAGGAGGGAAAAGGTAACTGGGAGGAAAGAAGAGAGGAGGGAAGGAGGGTACTGGAACCCCGCAGTCAGTACAGTCTGACCCATGCTGTTAAATCCTAACAGCCACTCGCATGATGGGCGAGGGAAGGTCTACTAAATACACCAACAACACCAGCTCAACACAGCCCTGAGCATAACACAGCAAACCAACCAAATCAGGAATATTCGTTAAAGTCTTCTCATACGAAGCAGGTAAGAGACTGCATTAAATTAACAGGCTATAAACAAATATGAATTATCTTCATCCTTCTCTCACTCACGTTTAACATTTTCCTTTCTTAGGAACTGAACTAATTGCTTTACATCTGCCACCACATTTGCAAATAATAATAATTCAATGGCACAATTATCCCCACATTTTATATCAACATTTCAAAAATAAGACAAATCTCCAACCACACATCCAAACGACAAATCATGCGTACGCACGCTCGCGAACATAAAACTCGTTCTCCTTGCACACACAAACAGACGGTGGCCGAAGAATAAGAGTCCGGCGAATGTGACGGGCGGACGAGCGAGACCAAGTAAGTACCAACCCTGAATCACCAGGTTCTCTCCCATCCCCACCGACTACCGCATCACCAGATGCATAAAAAGGAGAAAGAATTCTGGATATAATTTAGAATGGCCAGGTTAAAGATTGAATTAACCAGAAAAAGGTGGTCTCAAACAATATTTCTTTATAATTTTGAAAACAAAAAGAAATTGCGCAAAAGAGAAGAATAAGCCGGCTAACAACAAAAAACCAAAACAAACAAACCACGAAACTGATGCTTACCAGCTACCCGTGGGTGACCCAGAAGAGGCGGGTCAAACGACTCTCTCTGCCCTCTGTCCAGTCGAGAGGACAGCAGCGCAGATGCGGAAAAAAGATGAAGTGATGTCCCCCCCTACAGGCCGACTGTAGGAAATGAAGGTACCGACTGTACCTTCGACGAAATGGCGAAGAACCAGGACCGGAGCAGGCGCTCCCAGAGACATCTTCCGCTCGAGTGAAGAGAAAACCTGCCTAAGCGATGGCGGCCAACATGCCATGCTACGTCACAGAGTGAGCATACCTCAAGCTAAAAGAAATGAAGCACGTGCGACAGGTAAAAAGACAGGCGAGAGGCCGATAGACAGCAAGTCCGAGAGAAAGGTACCAGCCACCCGTGAACCTGCAGGATGAATTGCACGGGCAGTGGAATTAGAGAGAGAGAGAGAAAAAGCCAACCTAACCTGAGCTGAACTACACCAAGGTGCAACCGCACCACAAGCCACACCAAGGGACGGACACGCGACGACAACAACGACAATAAACAAATGAACAATTCCACCACCCTAGATGGGTCAATCGTCGTAGGCCTCGAGACAAACTCGTGACAGTCTTCATGGCAGAGCGGACTCTCCTGTTATCGCTCGTTGCGTTTTTTATAAACAGAAACTGAAGATCCTACATTCAAAACGGAAATTACAAGGCACAAACATTTTCATTGGTGAGGACTTCTCGAGACGTGTAAGGGACATTCGAAAAAGACTGACTCCACACATGAAAAAGGTGAGACAAGATGGCAAGAGAGCTTCCCTGTGTGTTCAACTACTTGTTGATCGATGGGAACAAATATTCCATCGATAGTGACGACTGTCTCACAGAGTTAAAATAGGGAATCGGCCAGCCCAAATACCATCCTTACTGTGACGTTTATTTTCACGAGGGTGCACATTTTAACCGAACACCGGTGTTGCTTTCCAGCGAAACTCCTGTGAACACTGCACGTGAATTTGAAGATGTGATTCCCCTAGTTATTGTTGAGAACAGTCCGTGTTGTGATGTGCTTCATGCTGTAATGCACAGGATAACCTGGAACGTGACATAGATGTGTCGGAAGATGTAATGTGTGACAGGCACCCGATGTTTAGTAATAAGGATGATGATGATGATGATGTAAATAATACTGTTAATGAAAGACCAAAACATTTTTCTTTTTTACATTGGAATATAAATGGATTGGTATCTAAATTAACAGACAATGATTTCATCTTGTTTGTCAAATCGTTTGATTTTATTTGTTTTGTTGAAACTTTTGTGGAAGAATTTGTTTCTTCTATTTTTCTGACTATACCAATATCTGTATTCCAGCAGTAAAGTTCACTAAACAGGGAAGGCACTCAGGCGGCCTAATATGTTTGATTAAAAATGAATTGGTACCCTACGTTAAACAAGTAGACATTAAGTCTCACAATTTTGGTGCGTTTGTTTTAAACAAAGTGATATTCAACACTGACAAAGATGTGCTGTTTGTATATTGTTACGTACATCCTGAGGGTTCTCCATATTATGCACATTATGATTGTGAAAACGGCATTGCTTTATTAGAAGAATACTTAACTGATTGCTTATTGATTTATGGTGATATTCATCTATTTGTATGTGGTGACCTTAACAGCAGGATTTCGAATGTGTCTCATCACTGTGAGGGATGTAACAGCAATGGATTCGTTGATTTTCAGTACACCAGTCATTCTTTAAATGGAGGCAGATGCTCACAAGACCTATCAGTTAATAACTATGGTAAATTGTTAATTAATCTGTGCACTACAATGGATTTATGTGTTCTCAACGGAATGTGTCATGGTGACCGCCAAGGTCACTACACGTTCATGTCAGACAGCGGGTGTAGTGTGGTTGACTACTTTATGATGTCTTGTAATCTGTTTTCTTTATTATGTGATTGCTGTGAGTTAAGCGTATGCGAGAGAATTGAATCTGATCACATGCCTGTGTCTTTTCATATAAACTGTTCGAACGACGTGGAAGACAATGCGACAAACGTTAATGACATGGTTGTAGAGAAGTATGTGTGGAAAGAAGATGTTGCTGATGTTTATTATAACAATATATCTAAATCAGAATTTGAGAGGAAAATGGTTTACGCCATTAGCCTAATTGAAACTGACATTAATGCTGCTTTAATGATTTTTAATGAATGTATTAAGGAAGCTGCAGAATGTATGAAAATACGAATACACAGTGAGAAACAATATAAAGATAAAGACTGGTTCGATATGGAATGCAAGTTCATAAAAAGAAAGTACAAAATTTATTAAGCAAATTTAAACGTACGCTAAAGGATGATGATCGTAACTGTTATCGTTGTGCAAGGCGTGAATACAAGCATTTACTAAAGAGGAAGGAAAAGGAATTTAACGATGCCTTGTTAAATGAACTACTGACATCTATGAAAAGTCAGAAACAGTTCTGGAACGCAGTGCATAAAATATCCGTAAAAAGAAAACAACCTCTAAATACGATTAATATTGATAGTTGGTACGACCACTTCAAAGCACTCTTAACAAGAGATATTAATACCGATGACGCACTTCAATGCGAAGATGATGTAGAGGAAGAAAGTAATTTAAACCGTCCAATCTCCATAGACGAAGTGATGTTTGCGATTCGGAAAATTAAAAATTGTAAGGCTGCTGGGCCGGACGGTATTATTGGTGAGTTTTTAAAAGTTAGTTGTAAATCGGAAATCGTTTTGGATTTTCTTGTTAGATTTATGAATTCACTTTTTGACAGTGGCACTTACCCAGAGCAGTGGACCGAATCAATTGTTCTTCCCATCTATAAAAAGGGTAGCGTAAACAATCCTGACAACTATCGAGGTATTTCTCTTTGTGATGTAACTAGTAAGATATACAGTACTATTATAAATCGTCGACTGCAGGAATGGGTGGAAGAAAACAATCTTACAGGTGAATACCAGGCTGGTTTTAAACGTAATTATTCCACAGTAGATCACATGTTTACTCTAATGGCCTTTGTTCAAAAGCAGTTTTCTTTAAATCGCAAATTATATGTTGCTTTCATCGATTTTGAGAAAGCCTTTGATTCTATAAACAGAAGTATTTTATGGCCTATTCTACTAAAAAACGGGGTCCGAGGGAAATTGTTCAGATGCATAATGAGCATGTATAATAGTGTGAAGGCCAAAGTCAGATGTGGAGGGAAATTAACAGATTATATCCAATGTACTAGCGGAGTAAAACAAGATGTGTGCAGCCCAATACTATTTTCCCTGTTTATCAATGAATTAACTTCTGAAGTTGTTAATAATGGGAGGCATGGTGCACAGTTTACAACAGAAATTCTACAGTTATTTATCCTTCTTTTGGCAGATGATGTAGTTCTGATCTCTGAAACAGTGATTGGCCTTCAAACGCAATTAAATAGTCTAAATCGCTCTGCTACTTCACTTCAGTTACGGGTAAACATGTTGAAAAGTAATATAATCGTGTTCAGAAAGGGTGGATATTTAGGTGTTCGAGAACAGTGGACTTACGATGGAATCCGGATGCCAGTGGTTAACATCTATAAATACCTCGGAATATATTTTTCAACACGGTTAAGTTTTTCTGCCACTTGTAAAGATCTTTCGAGCAGAGCTAAACATGCTTTGTTGTGTATTATGCAAAGATTATCTAGGTTAGGAAATAAATCTTTTCATGTATTCATCAAACTATTTGATTCCCAAATCCAACCTATTGCACAGTATGGTGCTGAAATATGGGGCTTAGAAAATGCTGCGCTACACTGTGAAAAAGTCCATTTATTTGCCCTGAAAAAATTTCTAGGTGTGTCTGTGCAGACACCAAACGATTTGATTTATGGGGAAACAAGTAGATATCCAATTTATTTAAATTCTGTTATTAGATGTATTGCTTATTGGTTAAAGTTACTTGAAATGGAAGATGCAAGATTACCGAAGAAAGCCTATAAGATGTTATTTGGTTTAGATATGAGGGGCAAGGTGAACTGGGTGACAAAAGTCAAAATGAGATTATATGAATTAGGGCTGGGATATGCGTGGGTTAACCAGTGTGTCGGAAACAAGACTGCATTTTTGAAAATGCTTCGTACCAGGCTTATCGATTGTAGATGGCAAGACTGGAATGCTCACATTCAAGATAGTAGTAGATTTGATTTATACAGACACTTCAACCCCTTACATCGTATCCCAACCTACTTATCTATACAAATGGACTGCCATTTAAAGTACATAATGACTAGATTTAGATTTGGATTGTCTGATATTAACGTTCATCGATATCGTTATCGTAAAGAGTGTACGGAGATTGAACTTGTGTGTCCTCTGTGTAAAAAGGCTCGTGAAAACGAGGTTCATTTTGTGTTTTGCTGTCCCGCCTTGGAAACACTTAGAACCCAGTTTATCCCATCAAAATATCATAGACACCCTTCTGCATTTAGGCTTATCTTACTGGTCACTTCTGCTCGCGAAGATGTTATAAGACAATTTGCCATCTATTTGTATAAGGCGTTCAAAATCCGCTCCATTTGCTGTGCATGATTGATATCTTTCTCCTTTCCTTGGCGTTGAATGTTCGATTTCTTGTATTCATATGAGTTTGTTCTCCTTTTAGTTGCATTACGTGTATGATTCTTGAATTCATGCATTGCATGTATATACCACCCCCTTCAAGAGGGGCTATGGCCTTTTTGAATAAATTATCCGCATCCGCATCCGCATCTCTGTCTCATTCATGTCTGTGCTTGTGTTTCTGCATTCATGCTTTAAAAAAAAGGACACAATGTAATCAGAAACTGTGTGAGAAAGCCCAAGATTACCTGTATGATAGCAGTATTTGTCTTTTCTTCCATAATTTTTACTCATTAGCTCATGATAAATTTTACTCGTTAAGTACTATCTTTAAGTTTATGTTCAGAGCTGCAGAGCAGTGTCTCCTCTGTTGGGTGGCCACATGGTGACTTGATACCAAATGCAGGTGATGTGACAGGACAAACTGGGTGTGGCTGTGCAGGGGGTGTGTGTGTGAGGATAATGCCACTACTGGAGCAGGCAGGGAAGCTAAGAGGAGAAGACAGCCTTAAAAGAAAAATAAAGTAGAATATTAACAATGAAGAAACATACTGCTCAAACAGGACAGCCTAAAATGAAAAGAATAGACCATTAACATTGAAAAGGTAAATCCTATTGAAACAGAAAAAAATTAGAACCTGAAATACCCTTCGAATGTGAGAACGTTACTGATGAGTATGTACAGTGCCTATGTGAAAACTGGACGTTGGGTGCGTTTCAGCATCTTCACAGCCTTCATCCTGGAAGCCTTCATTCTGGAGTACTCCCTGCGCACTGCACCCAAACTGGAATCAGCCGTGGAGGCCAAAATCAAACAGCTAGGATTGGGCATTGGCATGTGAGTTCATTTTCAACTATTGTACTGCTCTGCAAACCCTTTTGTCTATTTTTTTTTTTTCTCATTGAATGCTTGAAGCGGATTTTTATGTTTGTAACAGAAGTATGTAGAAAAGCAAGCTTGAAGATCCATATTGTTCATAGTTTGTGTGTGTGTGTGTGTGTGTGTACATATGCAACTTTTAGTCCTCATCAAAATCTATGCTTTGTGTGTTTCATTTTTTTTTTTTTTCAGGTTTGTTTTCTAAAGTACCCTTATTAGAGTTCAGTTTCCTGTCGACCATCTCTCCATAATTTGGCGAATTTCAAATTTTTTTTTTTACATATGCATATCAGTTGAATTTGTTTTTATTTGACTTGCTGAAAGAAAGTGAAATAAAGATTAGGCGAAAGGAAAGCTTGGGTTAAAAATGATGTGGTGAAAAGCTGACATTTTCATAAGCAGGATTTGGAGCATAGAACTGCTCTGTTGGCCTCTTGTCATGATCACTCACGTGAGGGTCATCGCCCACATTCCATGTTGTCTGACTGTGGGGAAATGACTTGTGACCAGGACACCAAAGAAGAGAGGACCCCCAGAAGTAGACGAACTGGAGCTGGTGTCGCAGGAACAGCCCCCTGCCCGCTCTGAGGAGCCGGAGGAGGAAGAGTCGGAGTCTGACACCGACAGCCTGCCAGATCTGTCCAGGGAAACTGGTCTTCGTTTCCACCTCAAGAAGAGAAGTGAGTCGTCAACTGGAGTTTCCTTCTCTTTCCTGTGTCCCTCTCGTCTGCATGAGTGCCACTTGCAAAGTGAGGTAACTGCAGGTGGAAATCTAAACAAATCTTACAAAGTTAAAGTACTATATCCGCCAGACATGAACAAACGAATCACAAGACGAAACATTTGTTCATGTTTGGCGGATATAGCACTTTAACTTTTTAAGATGTGCATGAATGCTAATTGAAAGAGTAGTATCTGCTGCATTGGCTCGGATTTCTGTGCCTCAGTTACTATACTTTTATGTTATTTAAGCAGTTTGGTTAAGATTGCCTGTTGCTTGATATGTTCATGGGAATGATGGGTAGTGTGTAAGCTTAAAGAAAACGCTGTGCATATTCTGCCCATGCTGTTGTGCAGGAGGAGGCATAAATCACAACCTTTGCAAAAACCTACTCTGAAACTTCCAGGTGTTGCAAATATCATGACCAGTGTCATCCTTTGAAATTATTGTTGAGGTTTTCTTTAGGGGAAAAAATGACTTTGTAAGCCAGGGTTTTTAAAAAAGAATTAAATAAACATTTTTTGGACTGGAAAATGAATTATTCGAGCAGAAAATGAAAGGACAGAGAGATGTCTGGATTACGTGTCAATTTTTTGTGTGGAATCATTTTGTTCAAAACCGTTTTATTCTGTCTTGTTTTCTGTGTTGCCATGGAAGCATTGCTGTTTCACCACTCTTTCCCACAGTCACTCTCAAGCTTGTTCTGTCACTGTGCCAGCACCGACACTCGGCAAGGAGCAGTCTGTTTCAGATCATGTGAGGCAGCCCACCAGAAGAGACCCTGCACTGCTATTGAGTGATTGGTGGTATTCAGTAATGCCTGTTCTGATCCAGTATATGTTGGACTCCACCGATGACAGTCCCCATTCCAGACACAGAAAACAGTAATACTGCACATTGTATACACATTTTTTCCATGGTAATGGTCAAATTTCAGAAAAGCTAATTAGCTGTTTCGCTCGGCTCAAATGGTGTCACTGTAATTAATAATGTCCCAATATTGTTTTCAGCTCGAAAGAAGACTGAAGTGCTACTGCAGCAGATGTTTCAATCGGAGATTGATGCCGAAGATATTGGACCAGAGAACTTGGACGAAGGGACGGTCCATAGCCTGCGGAAACGAAAGCTGACCCTGGACGTTGTGGCATGATTATGTGCTGCTGGTGAATGACTCTGCAAATACGCTAAATAATCATTGGTTGGTTGTAAACAAACAAACAAACAACGCGTCTGTCGTGAACTTCTTCCAAAGCTGTTCTTCAGAATTGTCATGAAACATGAGGAGGAGATGTGAGTGTGTGAACAGTGAAACATGAGGAGGAGTTGTGAGTGTGTGAACAATGAAACATGAGGAGGAGTTGTGAGTGTGTGAACAACTTTGGTGTGGTGCTGTGTACTTTAATTATATGTCTGGCCGTACAACAGAGCAAGTAACCCTAACCTGAATACTAATCACCATGCGGTCAACAGGGAATGGCTGTATGCCTGAAATGAGCAGTTTTTGAAATAGAACACTGGATTATATGTGCAAATATCCATTGACCACAGTATCAATGATAAAGAACTGGACTGAAGATGAATAGGGTCATTACAGGTGTGTGGCCACTGTGCAAGAGACAACTGTGGTATGAGATGCTGTGCAGGAAATACAAGTTTTGCTGTGGTGTTCAGGGTGTGCGTTGTGTGGGGTAAATGTGATGCTGAATGCAGTGTCAAAAGAAACAAGATTTGGTGTGCTGTTCATCTCTGGTGTTTGCCAAAGGAGGAAAGGGGGGAGGGGGGGGGGTAAATCTCCTGGATCAAGCTGCACGTTGATTATCATGATTGTGTCAGTGAGTACTTACAATTCTAGCTAACCTCTTAATGTCAAGGTCATTATATGATCATTGAATTTGATTTCCTGACTGGATTTTGATGTATGTATATGATTTCCCAGTTGGAGTGATAAATTTGTTTTCCTGATTGAGGTTAATTGGGGAATCTGCTTTCTTGAGAAGATCAGTTGAAAGGTGAGTGATAAATGGTCAAGAACCGATTGTGTTAGAGGTCAAAGGTGAGTGGTGAAGGGACATTTTCATGAATGATGCTCAGTGATGATGAACAAGATGTTTGTACAGATTGTTATAAAAATACATGGCTGTCAGCAAGGATATATTTTTCTTCTGTTGTATTCTCACAAAATTGATGGTTGAAACAAAAAAAGGCATCCTCATTTGTATCAGATGTATTGTTATTAATTCAGCAAAGTGTAGTTTGAAAATGACGAATCAAAGTTAAATATTGATATTTTCATTAGCAGGTTATTTATACCTAAAGTTCATCTGTCATCTCTTGTCATTGTGAATTGTGTATTTGATGAGAAAAAACACTAGCGTCCCATCTTCTTTAACACATAAACGAATACTTACTTGTAAGTTGATGTTTGTGTGTAGTTTCCTGAGTGTAGGTTTCCGTAAACGGAGGGATATTTGCGTCCCATCTTCCTTGCTTATCATCTCTTTTTTTTTTACAGGTCTTTTTTCCAGATACAGATCCGTATATGAAGAAAGTGTCTTCTGAGTAAAAGATCCATAAAGCAAAAAAAAAAAAAAAAGAAAATACGAAACTGAATTGAGAACACTGAATAGATAGATGAGCTGTGGCAATTAGATCAAATTATTAATTGAAGCCATGTACACAGCAATGTTCAGCTGTGAGTTCTTACAGGATGTACCAACCTGGTTGTAAGATTCAGATGAAAAGACACAGAGGTGTATAGCGTTGATGTTCTAAGCAAGGATTCATGCCAACCATCACCACCACCTGCAGTGAAATCAAAGACCTCCAATATTTTCCTTAATGGCTGGACAAGAAGTGTGCACATGATGGAGATGGAAAGAACAGCTGAAGGTGACTAAGCATGTTACAGTCGGTCTTGTTCACAGCGGATGAATTCAGTCACTGTCAGCTTTGGACTCCATTGCTTACGTTAGAATCCTCTGCCCCCCCCCCCCCCCCCCCACCCTTGCCCTCTCTCTTTTTCACCCCCCCCCCTCTTCTACCCCTTCCACACCCCCACTCCCCTCTCTCTCACTTCCACCCCACTCTTTCCCACCTACCACTTCCACCAACCTGGCCTGGTCTTGGATCGAGTAGTCATATCCCCACTCCGCTACATGCTCCTATGTTTTCTTACCGCCCTGTTCTGTGCAGGACTGCTCACTGTGTACAGATGGGGCACCTCCTGTGTTGGAGGATTGTTGTTTGCTTGATCTGTCCATATTAATTGATGTTTGTTGATTTCTGAACGCTCAAAGGACTGGTCACCTTCGGCAGGTGAGATTGTTCAGAAAACTAGATACATAAAGTAGTCGGTATTGGACGGTCCCGTCTCCCCGGGGTTTTAATTATCAGGTTCCAGTCAAAGTACGTCTGCTGTCCATTTTTCCTTCACAATCCAGGTGACGGCTGTCGTATTTCAACAACATTGTTCACAGCATCAGTGTGTGGAGTACAAGACTGTGGAACCTCTGAACAATCCCCATGGATAAAGAATTCGGTCTTAAGGGAGAAGGAGAATTGGTTGGGAGGTAGGTGGAACAAGACCAAGGTAAAATGAACAAGGTGGAGTAATCAGTCCCTCTGGACAGATGAACAAGGATTCAGTAGGACAGAATCTTGGTTTGGGGTGGGGTGGGGTGGGGGGGGGGGCTGTCTTTTAGTGACTGTAACTCATTTGAACTGAACATGTCCATTCTGTTCAAAATTTATGGAGATCATGTCTCTTTAGTCACTATTTTGCATTCATGGTGGTTCCAGCATTTTTACATAGAGTGGGTCTGCCATTTTAAGCAGGACCTTTCCTCCTCCTCCCCACCCCCTCCATGACTTTTCTGCCCCTAAAAAAAGAAAAAGAAAAAAAGTATCTCGTACCTTGCAAACATGAATACAACACTCGCTTGGCCACCAAACAAGGCACTTTTTCCATAACCTTGATCTAGTTACGTGATTCATATAGTCTTATACAGTTTTTGTGATGAGCTGTATTTTCTTCTAAAAAAAAAAAAAAGGCTTCAGGGCATATCCCAGTTTAAGTTATTGTGCACACGTTTCCTTTGATCCTGGACATAAATGCGCCAGACTGGCGATGATTGAACAAGTCCATCCACAGTGGAAGTCTTAATGATGAGGTTCCACTGTACGTTGTTCCCTTCTCTTCTGTCTCGACCTGATTCAGTGTTGTAAGGGGGCGAAGGAGATGAGTTTGTTGTAATGACAATTACTAAGGTATGGTGGGTGCTACAATTCATGTCGAGTTTCTTACTCATAGGCTGCTCAGATTATTCCAGACTTGTGGCGTTGTTTTCTTGGCTTATCAACGACTATGATCGTAAGTGTGAGGAGAATAGTATTACGGAATCATACATGTGAAGTATTGGTGTTATTAATCAATTAATCCATTTTATGATAAACTGGCAATATTTATGGATCATACTGGTATTACTCGGTCACAACTGATCAATTTGATATTACTTTTATGTCTGCTGCTGTGTGATAACATCCTGATACCTCAAGAATAAAACTGATTATTGTTTAGAAAGAGAGGAGGTTAGTTACCGCCAAGGACGTAGACAAAGTGCAGAACAAACTTTGCGTGTCTGTGTCCTTGGCGGTAACTAAACCCCTCTCTTTCTGAATTTTGCTTCATTTTCCACCCTCAGTCTCTCCGTTTTGAAACTTTACCAATTGTTATGTCTGTGAGACATTGATTTTAATTTAACATCATTGTCGAGGCTGGCTTAATGAAACACGTTTGGCTTTGCTTTTATTTGTTTTGCCTTTTGTATATCATTGATCAAAATGACTGCTTATTATCAATCCTTAATGTTGGAACTGAGTATGTTTAGTACTTTGGTAAGTACTTTTGGAATTGGCATCATTATAGGCTAAGTTATTCAAAACTAAAATGGCTGTATTCATGATTATCATGTATTCATGATAAGCATATATCCACGTCATTCTTTATATTTATGTGGCCAGAACTGATATCATCAATTTCAGAGATTTTCTACTTAAAATAAAAGCTTTAAGTATTAGTATTAGTCTTTTATATAATGCGTAGACCTGCATATTTCAAAAATGTTCCTGTGCCATTCCTGATATATTTGTGGCCAGAAGTGTTACAATCATGAGGTATTTTTCCAGAGAACTGTGGTTTGTGACTTTTCTTTTGGTTTTTATCCTATGTTCATTTGAACAGAAACTGACAGATTTTTTTTTTCTATCTATCTTTTATTGTATAAAGAAACTGGCGTGTGATCATTCATAATCCTGCTGAATTTATTATCAAAGATTTTTTTTTTTTCATGTTCTCTTTGCAGAGTTTAAGTCTGTTATGTTGATTCATGTTTTCATTTAACCCAAGTATTATTGAGGAAATTTTTCAGACAACCACAGTCATATAGGGGTAATAATATTGATAAAAATGATAATAATAATAATAATAATAATGAAAAGGTACGATTTATGTTCTGTTACGAAATAATTAACTTGTGATTGATATTTATTCTATTTTGGTTATTTGACAGAAATTGTTGGTATTGTGCATAGATCTACTGATAGTGAATATGGAGTTTTGACAGAATTACTGTACTTACAGTTTATTTGCACTTCTTCAGTATGCAGTATGTATTTGAGGTTACTGTTGCGTGTGTGTGTATGCATGAGCACTTTTTTTTTCATTTTGTTTAAATGTAGTCAATAATGAATTTCAAAAGCAGAATTAATCAGAAATAAAGAAGACGATTGCAGCTTACATTTTTAAAAACTTATTTTGTGTGCTTTGTGCAATAAGACAAAATTATGTGATGGGATGTCTTTTATCATAAAAGAAACATGACATTTGTGTTTTGAGCAGTTTCCTGATAATATGATTTCAAGACCAGTGCAATGATGTTTGATAGGTATATTGTAGACATATCACAAAAAGATGTGACTCCAGAGCTGGCACAATTACGTTTGATAGATGTACACATTACAAGGAACGATATGAACTTAAGACTAGTGCAATGGTGTTCCTTGGAACTGGACATATCAGAATACGATAGGACAATAAGTGCATTAGTGTTATGATATCTGACATATAAAGTCAATGCAAAATTGTAACACAAAAGTTACAAGGAAATACTGGGGGCATGAATTGTATGTAAGTCAATCAAGTCAAAGGCTATTCTAATGTCTTTTTTTTTTCTTTTCTTTTCTTTTCTTTTTTTTTACAGATGAATATTCTATTCTCCTTGCTTTTTTTGTGTTCTTGTTTAGATTTTATGTGTGCTTACTGATTCTCTTCACAGGGTTTTACATCAAGTTCATTGTTCTACGTTTATTTTTGTTTCACACATTCGTTTTGTGGAATACATTACCAATGTATGATGTTAATGTTACCTGTTATAACCAGTCATTTTGATACATGAAGTTTTTTCTTCAATTTCTTTTCTAAGCCAGATTTTTTTTTCGTTTAGAATTAACATTTTGTTACTATTGAGCAGTCAGTACTATTGTTGTTGTAATGTTCATGTTGGGGTTAAAGTGAATTGAATGAAGGTTGTGTTTTGTCATGGGGTTTTTTCTCAAGTGAATAATCAGATTGTTATAATAACCAGATTCAACTTTTTCAGCTTGGTGTGAATGTTATTGCAACTAGCAACATAGTGCTTAGCACTGCGAGCGGATCCACAGCACATGGCCAAAAACGATTGCAGTAAAACTTTCTGCAGAAAAATCTGAGCTCCATTTCATACAGTATTCGCATGCTTAAGGTTCCATGTACGCCCTCCCTCCCTCCTTTCCATGGCACATGCCTTCAGTAGCAAGTGCTCTGGTGATGTGCAGTTTCATTTGAAGAGAGGACAGCTAACCCATGCCTTGCTTTGGACACACTGTTCTCGCCAGGTAATGGCAGGATGGTAGGTTTTTAGTGCTGCTGCGGCCAGAGAGGTTTGTGTTGGGCAAGGATGCCGAAGATGGAAGAGTCAGTCAGTCCAGCGGTTGTGACAGTCTTAAAAATGAAGGTTTTTACTGCTCTAGTCCAGAAGATAACAGAAATCATTCTGTTGAATGCGACTGTGACACAAAATCAAGTGTCAGCAGTGAACATGTGCGACCAGCTTATGTAGTAGAGAGAAGGTTGTGAGTGAATTTAGATTATTTTGTCAGCCATCAGAATGAAGTCGTCATAAACATTCTGATGTATTAATTACACATCATTCAGTGGTAGTATGAAGAGTTACTCAGGGTTAATATGTAGATACATAGCCACTTTCTGTCGAAAAAAGATTGAATGTAAATATAAACAAAAATATTGGTGTTGGGTCTGCAGCATTCTATCTGTAGAGAAAGTGTATATGTTTTGATAATGTTTCACCACATAAGCAGTTTTGCTAGTTCCATCTCTCTCTCCGACTCCCTCCCTCCCCCCTCTTTCTCTCTCTCTCTCCATGTTAAACCACATGAGCAGTTTGGATTGCCCACTCTCTCTCTCTCTCTCTCCCTTTCTGTGACTCTCTCTCTCTCTCTCTCTCTCTCTCTGTGTTAAACCACGTGAGCATTTTGGGTTGCTCACTCTCTCTCTGTGACTGTCTCTCTTTTAAATATCAGAAATAAGGTTATTTTTAGTAAATAGACCATTTATACTCACTCACTTCGCTTTATGGTATCTGGATGTGTGTGGTGCGGTATCTGTTTCCACATGAGAATAGCTTGTTTACAAATTTGACTGTTTTCTGTTATCCCATTTTGTATCTGTTTCCACATGAGAATAGCTTGTTTACAAATTTGACTGTTTTCTGTTATCCCATTTTGTATCTGTTTCCACATGAGAATGCTTGTTTACAAATTTGGCTGTTTTCTGTTATCCCATTTTGCTCAAAACAAACTGGCAGAAATGTTTATTTGAAATATACACCTAATAGCATAGTAATAATCAGAATTCAGTTTTCAGGAAAAAATTTCACTTGTGTTTTTATCAAGTAAGTATGTACATATATGTTTTATACTAAATGACACTGCTTTATGACTTTGGCATGTCTGGTTCTGCCTGTTATGTGTACAGATGTGTACAGTTGGGTACATTAACCCCAGTATCAGTATAGTGCCATTGCATCAATGTTCATGACTTCACACAGTTAGATCAGATTTTTGTACGGTCCTTTGTCAAACATACTGCATAATTTATCACAATTCATCCTAACCAGATGTTTTAAGGTAGAAAATGTAAAGCTCGGTACATACCTGATCTACAATTTAAACATGATTTGGAGGAACTTTACCTCACAGATTGAACAAATGTACTGTAACAGGTGCAGAGGTAAGCATCACAGACTTGCTGGGTTGGAAGGGTATGGGGTCCAGTTTGCTCCAGAGGCATTTATGAGTTGGATTTAAAAAAAAAAATTTTCTTTCCCCTCCTGCCTCGTACTTAGAGCTGAGTATGGTATTGACTCAGATATGAAGACCAACAAGCCCCAGTCAAGTTTTATCCACTAAGGGACACCACTCTAACTAGTCTTAGAGTGTTCCTCAAATTTCATTACTAGTACTGCTGGGGTCAGTTATCTGAGGCCTGGTTGATGCCTGGATAGAGTACAACGTGAGTGTAGAGTACAGACATGTCATGCAGTCTCCGACCAGGATGGAACTGCACGGCAAGATCTTCATCCTCATCCTCCCCCTTATTGATCATCATTAAAAGGGGGGGGAAAAATCACCTCACACCCTCAAAAAAAAGAAAGAAAGAAGAAAAAAAAAAAAAGAAAGAAAAGAGAATATTTACGTAGAAACTGCAGTGGCCTTATAGCCTTGAAGTCATAACTTACCATAAGCCTAGGAGAATATGGGTTACATGTGATGTTGATTCTATTTTATACATGCTCTTTATTCCCAGAACTAGCTTAAAAGCCAAACTGGAGAATTAACAAAGAAAGGAGGAAACAGGAAAGGCTGTGAGGAGAGCGCAGACCTCGCACCAGGGTCCAACAGGTGTGTTAGCTTTACTCCTGTCCTACCTCAGATTCCATCCCAAAGCTGCCAAACTGGTCACAAGATCCACACCAAATTGTTAATGAGTTTGTCCTTGGCTTGCATTCTGTTATTTTCTAAGAAGTTTTATCAAAATCGGTGCGATAGTTTTTGAATGATCTTGCTGACAGACAGAACAACCAGCAAACAGACACAGGTGGAAACACAAACCGCCTTGGTGGAGGTGAAATGTGGAAGTGATGTCTGTTGTGATTACGATCACCAGGGAAGAAGATTGTGGCATTTCAGGGTGTGGGGGGGGGGGGGGGGGGGGGAGCATTGTTCACTTTGGCAATAAAAAAAGCAAGCATGAAGCTGGATTTGGGCAGTTTGTGATTGAGCCTATTGTTAAAAACAAACAGGAAGCTGAAACTAAGCACTTTATTATTATTTTATTGTAAGATACAAACACATGAGACTGAATTCGGGGGGGGGGGGGGGCTTTCTTCTATTCTATGACAGGATAGGGAGGCCAGTAAACAATGGTAAGAGCATTTGCCTGCGATGACAGTCATAAGTTCGAATCACATTTGCCTGCGATGACAGTCATAAGTTCCAATCACATTTGGGGTTAACATTTTTTTTAGGCTTGAAAACCTTTGCTGTCCACGCAGCAGCAAACGGGTTCCTGATTCAATTCAGGGAAGGTTAAAGGCAGTAGAAGGAGAGGGATGGGCTTTGCTTTCCATCATGCAACGTCCTAGACATGACGAACCTCTGACAGTTCACTGGCTCTACAACCAGTAGGCTACGGGAACCTTAACCTTTAACCTAGATATACAGTTGGAGCAACATGGAAGACTTGTAGGCAGTCCAAGATCACCACATTCCTCCCTTGATCATGTGCCACAGGTTAGAAGTCTTGTAGCCAGTATAGTCTTGTGTGTTGCCTGTCCAAGATGTCTTTGGTCTGACTCTGGGATTTCCACCCTGCACAATGGCCGTGGACAGGGTATCATGGCCAAGTCCATGCCTGTCCTAGGCAAGCTTACAATGCTAGGTAACTGACTGTTGGGAAATTTTGAAAAGTAATTATAATGACCGAACAGCATGAACAAACGAATCACAAGACAAAAGATGACAAGTTTCAACCTTGTAGGTCTTCTTCAGGCAAGATACACAACACTCAGAACGACGAAAATGAAGAACAAACTTGCTTAGCTTTGTCGAATTCCATATCTTTATCTTGCCTTAAGAAGAACTAAGAGGTCAAAACGTGTTGTGTTTTGTCTTGTGATTCGTTTGTCCATGTTGTTCGGTGAGTCGTTATAATTACTTTTTAAAATTTGTTTAGATCTCTGTCTGCAGTCGCCGCCTCACTTTGCAGCTAACTGTAAGGAGACGTTAATATGCGCATTAAGACTATGGAATGATCCTTACTGAGTGGATGGAAGGATATTCCAGTTCACTATGTTACGCCAGTGGTATGGTGCACACAAATAGTGCACAGATTAACTGATTCAGGATAGTGTCATTGTCTTTTCATGAGTTCCTAGCAAACTGTTAACTTACCAACATGCATTTTATGTTTGGATGTTGCAGGAGTCGCGTAAGTACAAGTCTTTTGAATCCGAATGGAAATGGCATAGTCTTTTTGCCAGTGTCTGAGTGTGTATTTCTTTATTAGAAACTGTCAATGGAGCATATTCATTGTTGGCACAGACTGTGTATTCGTAAAGAATCACTGTGTGTGTGTGCAAAAGAATCCAAGTTTGAATTACAATGGTATCTAGTCTAAATTAAGACGTGGTCACGCTTAACCATGTTAAAAGGTCTCGAGTTATGAGAATACCTGCTTCAAGTGTTGGTCAGGACCCAAATCATTAATCAAATCAGATAATGATAATATTAGTTGAAATGTTCTTTTGTCACTTTTTTTTCATTCTCTGTCACAGCGACATATTGTCTCCTTATACCTCTTATACCTGCTCCATCTCTCACCCACAAATGATTGACATTTTCATCTTTGCATGTCAGAATTTCATATAACAGTATGTCTCGTTTGCTAACCAGTCATGTTTTATTTGTTCATTGCTGCATGAATCCACCTACTTTTACCACCAAAAAAAAACAAAAAACATTCCGTTAAAACACTTTTGAGTATTTGCCTTTTCCTTGCCCTTTTTACACTACTGTGCGAATAACTTTCATAAATCAGATATTATGTTTCCATTCAATGAAAGACCATCGTTTTTTTTTCTTCATATATGTCATTTCTTTCTTTGGTGATTTGAAGGCAGTGTTCTCAACCTTTCATGATGGTAAGCATACATGTTTTAAAAGATTACATATTCCAGGATACTATTGATTTAACTGGGAAGCTGATGCTAGTCTGGACAAGGCCAGGAATGATTAAATGGATATTAAAAAGAAAAAGGGATAAAATGTGTTATGGACCCATGTAACTTTTTAAATTTTAAGTAAGTCTACGGTTCTACGCATGTCTTTGCACATTGCTGGTTTTTAGTTTGGTGTTGGAAATGTTGTGTTCGTGGATGTGAACAGGCATGCTATTCTTTTTCCTTTTTTTTTTTTTGTCAATGTGTATTTTCTATTACAAAGCTGAAATTTTGGTAAATCATTTGTATCGTGTGCATGCTCTATTGGTGGACAAGGTTCATACCAGTCACGAAATATTGCCAGCAATGACAGTGCCTTTCTAAACAAGGGATTTTTTCGCATGTTACCAAGATGTCGGTGCTTACAGTCTGGATGTTCATTGTCAGTGTTATGTTCTCATTAAAATATTTTAAAGTACAGATTATGGTATACAGAATGTGTGCCAACGAAAAATGCACACAATAACTGATTGTTTTACATGAGACTTGAATAAGGTGTATACATGAAGTTTACAAAACACGTCCCTACAAAAGTCGCACATTATGTCCGATTGTTTTACATGAGACTTGAATAAGGTTTAAACATGAAGAGATACGCAAAGTATACTTTTTTTTCAAAAATAGATTTCTCACTTTTGAAAATACTGATTTTACATTTACCAACACTATACATGGCTTTATGTTGAGAGTCAATCATAGATAGATTGGGGGAATTTTTCTAATAGCTTTTAACATTTTCTTGTTTT
The DNA here is from genome assembly GCA_018398815.1 of Conus ventricosus. Taxonomy (NCBI): domain Eukaryota; kingdom Metazoa; phylum Mollusca; class Gastropoda; order Neogastropoda; family Conidae; genus Conus; species Conus ventricosus. Next base: position 97,234,200 of record CM031598.1, on the reverse strand, counting down.
TAATTCTACAGTTTTGTTGTTGTTGTTGTGTGTGTACGTGTTTTTCTCTGTGTGTGTGTGTGTGTTCCCTTAGCCTTGGCATTGTGTCAGTCACAGGAAAGAGAGCAGACTTTGCAATTTTACGGTCAGTTATGTACATTCCAATATCCTTGCAATATCGTTCATGCTACTTATATACTATGTACATGTAGTGTATCAAGCTTAAGATTGGTTTTCTTACTAGATCACTTTTAAAAATTTTAAATACCCAATATACATGCAAGTATTTTTAAACTGACATTTTACTTGCTGCACATAATTCTTTATTGTGTAGAATTTTGTGTAGCACACGACAGCCCTGATGTGGCCCTTTGCGGTCGGCTGGGCTATAAGCAACATTATCTTATCTTATCCTGTATTGTTTTTCATTTCCTCGTTTATGATGTATTTTGCTTGGCAAGGATGGTTTATTTTGGGAGGAAATTTTACCAGATATGGATCACCTGCTACAATAAATGCACTGCTGGAAGAATGCATATCTTGATGCCTATGTCTGCGAGTTTTACTGTGTGTATGAGTGTGTGTGTGTGTGCACGCGTGCACGTGCTAACATATGTAAGATATATATGTTCATCTCAATCTAATCATAGTATTGATTGGAAACAGCAAATGTAAAACATTTTTACATTCAAGCACACTGCAACTTTTCTTCATTTTTTGCTGCCCGATCTCCCATACCCTCTTGCACATAATGCCACCATGCACAGCTGCATCCGGAGCACCCTACAGCATTCCCAACACCAGAAGTCCAAAGGGAGCTACCAATATCAGGTTATCCAAAGGCAGCCCACTGCTGCTGTCATGGTCGTCACTGGTGCCTGTTCTGATTCAGCCGCAGACCCAGTATCACTGTGGGAGTGGCGCTGCCACTCAAAAGTTCACATGAACTTGCACATTCATCAAAGCAGACGAGATATGGAGACAAAGCAAATGTTAGATCTCATGATAAGATAGTTTCACAAAAGATTTTTTCTTTTCATATTGACAACAAAAATTAGCATTTAGAATGGGGCAGTATTGTTGCCCATCCGTACCTATAAAAAAAAAACACACACACACTGAAAAACAACAACAAAAATACAAAGATGCACAACAAAATTTCTAAGGAAATACATGATGCATAATTGAATGTTCATTCACATATTGTTTTGCCACTGCTTCATTACATTTAAAGATTTTCAAAAGATAGTCAAGACATCACAGAAAACAAGAAAATCTGGTGGACGGATGTTTATTGACTTATTGTAAACATAGCAAACAAGTTTCCATTCACAAGAGTTACTGGAACCCCCTTTCTAAGGATAAAAGTTGTCACCCTCAGCTAATTGAATCAAAATCTCAAACTTGACAACCACTGAGAATATTGAATTCATAATCCATGATTGCAGCCATGGATAGTCAATTCTTTTTATAACTGAAAGCTAAACCATGCCAAAGAGCACAACCAATGCCTGATCAAGTGTGTTCTCAACACAGGCCTGGACACTGGAACAGACAAAACTCAGTCCTACGCCACCACCCCCTCCCCCAACCCTGCTACTCTTGCCACTCGCTGAATGAGTCCTTGTTGCAGGAGTAGGTACAAGCTGTATGGTTAAATTTCCAAGGTGCCAGCAAAGCTGGTAACTTGGCACATATACAATAATCATTTATTTCCTTTGAACATCTATTGTTTTACTGTCACCAACACTGGTACACTATACTTTACATATACAATAATCATTTATTTCCTTTGAACATCTATTGTTTTACTGTCACCAACACTGGTACACTATACTTTACATATACAATAATCATTTATTTCCTTTGAACATCTATTGTTTTACTGTCACCAACACTGGTACACTATACTTTCATGATCATGTAGATTCGTGTACCAACATTTTTACTGTGTGCTTTTTTTTTTCGTTCTTGTTTGAAAATCCAGTCACTTTGTTTCAACACAATAATGATAACAATACTCCAAACTGCGCGATATATATGATCCAATCTGTTTTGTAATCCAATTGTGCAACAGGTAGCGCATATCAGCATGAAATGTACGATCAAATAAAATGTGCATCTAACACAGAAAAATAAATTGTGTATCTGAAAACATTGCACATTACTATATACTGACAATCCAAGTCTCGACGACAAGCCCCTCCTCCCAACTTCTTCCCATGTATCTTTTTTTTTTTTCATTTAGTTGTTGACCCTTCACACTGAAGTCATATGGCTTAGGAGATATAGTGCAGCATCTATGGACTGTCCACATGCTTCCTCAGTGAAACTGACAGTACAATACACTTGACGGTCACACACACTCTCCGATGCCGAAGATCATCAACAGTGTGAACAGTGACACTATCTCTTTCAATGCCAGTGTCCTTGCTCTGTGTGTATGACATTGAATTCATTCAAGATGAAAGCTGAACAAGAAACTAGCAACTTAAAAGATGTTTTGTGGATGGTAACGGTTACACCAGCAGGTCAGCAGTGGAGAAAGAAAGAAGATGCCGCTAACCTCTCCCAAAGGCAGCAGACAAGATGGCAAGAGCTTGAGAGGAAGTCTGAAACTCTGGGTTTGTATGTATCAAAATTTGTCAAACCTAAATTTTCAAGCATATCGTTTGAAGATTTTTTTCCCCTTATATATCAAGGGCTGCTACTAACAATATGATTGTAGTTGCAAAATTATGGTATGGATCTATTCCATCTGCGATATTTCAAGATCAAAATATGACACAAATGATCCAGTCAATCAAAATCTTATACACAAAATGCAAACTCCCAACACCATACATCACTGTGACAACTTCACCTCATTCCACAAATTGGAGCCACGTAATATATTATGACAAACTTAGGCATACTATACCTCGTTAGCTAGCTCAAGCCAATTTCTTTTTTTTTTTTCCATGGCAAATATAAAGAAGATAAGCAGACCACCTCACCCTTCCAATCTACCCCACAAAGCTGCAACCATTTTCTTTGTTCCCTGTGTTTTATCATTTCATCAGTATACGTTTGATGACTTCTCTTCATTAACAGTAATGTGAGTATGTCAGGAGAGACCCAGTTCGTGGTGAGCACTTTGTGCTTCAATATCACTTCCACAAACTGTGGCTCCAATCACTGGTAAATCAAGAAACATACAGGTAAACTATGTACATATCACACGTGACTGTAAAAATAAATAGAGGAATTTTCCTACTAAAAGTAGTTTTTATGATATACTTTTTTGTCTAAACATATGCCGTATCTCCTACTATATGAAACACAATAACATCAGGAATGTACAATTATGATAAAGGCTGCGCCAAGCCATCAATAAATACATAAACTTGCATCTCTTTAATAGCACAGCTAACATTTCTTCAATAGAAAAACTGACATTCAGCACAAACTGCGTCCCTTGAATGACACCTTGGACATTCCATCAACCAGGCATGGGAATTGTCAGCGAAAACGCTGATTTCCGCGGCAGTAAAATTTGCTTTCCGCGAAAACGAAATTGCGTCCGCGAAAAAAAAAATCTGGGGTACAAAAAATATAAAGCACCGGTTTTAGCTGTTGCTGAACTGGTCTCGGCTGGCCTAGACCAAGTTATACTAACGCGAGCGTTATCTCGTTCTCTGTTCTCGTTCTCGCGGAAGTTTGGGTATGGACGATCGAGACTATTGCGGAACGCGAGCGTACTGTGTTTGCGTGCTGCGAACGCCTGCCTCAGTTACCCGAATCGCCAGCAACAGCAGCTATTAACTCTCGCGGGCAGCCCAAATTTGTGAATGTCGTGACTTTCTGCGCATGCGCAAACTTTGAACAGGCGAGTTTTCAACATGGCGTGCCTTGGTCGTGTGGTAAACTTCGGCGATCCGTTCGAAGACAAGTGCCCAAATAAATGGAAATGGGAGCGGATATTTGTAGTTGTGGAGGTGGAAATCGGAGATGTAGTAAAGAAGGAGCGCCTTGGGACGCGCTTTCGCAAGATAAATATCAGTGGAGCTGCACGGTGTATTGTCTGCAACAAAGACGTATCTTACGCCAGTCGTGGTGTTTCAACACTGACTGACCATCTCCGCTCAAAGAAGCATCTGGATAAGTGTGCATCTCTGGAAAGTAATCAACGTTTGCCAGGTAAGATTCTTCTCAGTGACAGCAGTAAACAAGGGAGCTGCTTGTGTGACATTCTTCTCAGTGACAGCAGTAAACAAGCTCAGTGACAGCAGTAAACAAGGGAGCTGCTTGTATGACATTCTTCTCAGTGACAGCAGTAAACAAGCTCAGTGACAGCAGTAAACAAGGGAGCTGCTTGTATGACATTCTTCTCAGTGACAGCAGTAAACAGGGGAGCTGCTTGTATGACATTCTTCTCAGTGACAGCAGTAAACAGGGGAGCTGCTTGTGTGACATTCTTCTCAGTGACAGCAGTAAACAGGGGAGCTGCTTGTGTGACAGTCTTCTCAGTGACAGCAGTAAACAGGAGAGCTGCTTGTGTGACAGTCTTCTCAGCAGTAAACTTCAAATACCTTCCTGTTTTCTCTTCAGAGATACTTGCCTCAGCTCTAGAGGTAATGCCTGGTGCCAGTGTCTGTAACCAGTTTCAAGTGAATGTGTGCAGGCTTAACTTTTCTTTTGTGTGTGTGGGGGTGTTTCTTGTTTGGTTGGTTGACCAGTTGGTTGGTTGGTTGATTGGTGATTGGTTGGGTTGGTTGATTGTTGTTTTGTTTTTGTTGTTTGTTTTGTTTGTTTTTTGAGCCTGTGTGATCTTTGTAGTCAGCTGGAGATAAACTCATAGAACTGAATAAAAACATTTTGTGTGAAAATTGTTTTTGTTTGTTGTTTTAATGCTAATTTACTTCATTTTTTTTTACGTTCATAAATCCATAAAAATGAAGTCAGGATAGCCCAGATTGCACAGATTTTGATCTTGAAAAAAAAAATTTCCGGGGGGGCATGCCCCCGGACCCCCTAGATTTCAGAGTTTTCCCTTTCAGTCAATTCCCATGCCTGATCAACACAACTTCCACAATGGACTTCTCTTCTATAAAAGATAGAATAGGATTTAACATGCATGCCATTTCTTCTGGGGGTTTTTCATGCAATCATACATGAAACCTCACTGCAAAGTTTCAGCTGATGAACTTTGAGGGTGTTTGTGTCTATACAAATATTGATTCTGAAGAGACAACCTTTTATCTGGCCCTCAAGAAGGAACTGAAACCACAACCTGTGGAGAAAGAGAACAACATTCAATAAGCAAACATGGCCACAAAATACAAAAGATCAACATTTTCCTTTAAAAAAACAGCACAAAAAACAACAGATTTAAAAAAAACTCCAAATCCTTTTCTGATCACAGAAGCATTTACACATGAATCCACTCAAGTCTGAATTTACCCAGAAGAAAAATGAGCCTTGAAACAATTCAAAATCTTTTTGCATAACCAAGTCCCTTTGTCTCTCTCTCTCTCTCACACACACACACACACACACACACACACATGCACTCACACAACCACACACACATACACACATGCACACCCACACATACACACATACATACACACACACACACACACACACACACACACATACACATGCACTCACACACACACGCTAATGAAATAAAGGAAGGCATCGAGAAAGGCTTTGACGATAGTAATGAGGGTATCAGATTCTGAACTGGTACTAGCAGCACTGTTAGCCGGCCGCGTCGAGTGGTGGTGAGAGTCAGGAGCAAGGTGATTATAATGATGACGCAGCACTGTTAGCCGGCTGTGTCGAGTGATGGTGAGAGTTAGGAGCAAGGTGATTATAATGATGACGCAGCACTGTTAGCCGGCCGCGTCGAGTGGTGGTGAGAGTCAGGAGCAAGGTGATTACAATGATGACGCAGCACTGTTAGCCGCGTCGAGTGATGGTGAGAGTCAGGAGCAAGGTGATTACAATGATGACGCAGCACTGTCAGCCGCGTCGAGTGATGGTGAGAGTCAGGAGCAAGGTGATTACAATGATGACGCAGCACTGTTAGCCGCGTCGAGTGATGGTGAGAGTCAGGAGCAAGGTGATTACAATGATGACGCAGCACTGTTAGCCGCGTCGAGTGATGGTGAGAGTCAGGAGCAAGGTGATTATAATGATGACGCAGCACTGTTAGCCGGCCGTGTCGAGTGATGGTGAGAGTTAGGAGCAAGGTGATTATAATGATGACGCAGCACTGTTAGCCGGCCGCGTCGAGTGGTGGTGAGAGTCAGGAGCAAGGTGATTACAATGATGACGCAGCACTGTTAGCCGCGTCGAGTGATGGTGAGAGTCAGGAGCAAGGTGATTACAATGATGACGCAGCACTGTTAGCCGCGCCGAGTGATGGTGAGAGTCAGGAGCAAGGTGATTACAATGATGACGCAGCACTGTTAGCCGCGTCGAGTGATGGTGAGAGTCAGGAGCAAGGTGATTACAATGATGACGCAGCACTGTTAGCCGCGTCGAGTGATGGTGAGAGTCAGGAGCAAGGTGATTACAATGATGACGCAGCACTGTTAGCCGCGTCGAGTGATGGTGAGAGTCAGGAGCAAGGTGATTATAATGATGATGCAGCACAGGCCCAGCAGTGAGGAGGGCATGTGCCGGGCATGACAAAGGATGTTTTTGCAGTTCATGATGCAAGACTGGCACTAAGATTTTCGATTTGTTCATGGACTTGGAGATAAAAAAAATCAACTATGAGATCACTACTTGAACAGAACATGAGGGAGCATGCGAAAGCTTTCGTAGCTATCCTGATGAAGTTCACTCGCTGTGCGACGGCTTGCATAACAGGAACATTGGAATGTGGTCATTGTAAAAGACAAATGATAAACAAATCAACTTGTTAACACTCAAAAACCACTACTTCAGTCTGAGTGCTTTCCCATCAAGTGCTGAGCTCGAAATGTCTGGTCCAAGAACAAAACAATCTGATGTGTCACATTTCAAATCTAGAAATGTCGGCTATGCTGCTAGTCGTAGAAATCAAAATCATCCTTGTCCTCTTCAGCTGCAGGTTTCTTGCTGCTCCCCAGTATGGCTGGCTCCATTTCAGAGTCTGTCTCAAAGTCCGAACCCAGACGCAGACCTGAAAAATTAATCATTAAGAATGGAGATATGATACTCGGCTTTTCATCACAAATTTACCCAACTTGCTTGTCAAGTTAAGGCATAGTGGGAATGAAAAGAGAGTGGTAGTGTTCTTGAACAGCATTATGTGAGAGGTTTTCATGCTGCACTAACAGTAAGATTTTTGCTCAACACTGTGGGTGAGGTTTTTATACAACATTGTCTATCTATCCATCTATTTATATATATATACATGTATACATATACATGTGTGCGTGTGTGTGTGTGTGTGTGTGTGTGTGTGTGTGTGTGTGTGTGTGTGTGTGTGTATCTGCGTGTGTGTGTGTTCATGTGCGTGTGTGTGTACACGTGCGTGTGTGTGTACATGTGCGTGTGTGTGTGCGTACACTCCACAGTTCTGCTTGGCACCACACCTGCCAAACACATGCATGGCTACAACGTTAATAAAATATAAAACCACAATGGTGTATCACCTCACATATATTCACTCCTCTGAACTTTCTCAGGCTGTCACACAGAGTGAAAACCACACACGGATCCCTTTATGAACAGACGGGCTGCTCACACACTTAGTTCACACAGCAGTCTTACAAATCATGTGCATGGTTGATCAATCATTTTTCTTTTGACCTGCCAAGGGGAGCTGGTTGACAAATTTTTACCTGCCCCCATGCAAAACCACTTGCCCATCAACTGGCGATAACTTTACAATCTGTGAAGTACCAAGTAACAGGGAAACAGGAAAACACAATTCATCTTTGCCTGCCATTTCATCAACAGGTGGACAAAACTAGACAACCGGTCTGCTCCATTCTGACTGGACAATGCCTCCTGACTCAGCCAATCGACCTGGCAAAATAGATAATAATGTCAACGTCACAGACAGCAACTTAAAAGGATTGTTTCAAACAGCAACGTTTCCTGCTTCACTATGATTATTCCATATCAGTAAAATGATGCTGAACTTCTATTTCTCCACAGCAGATGACTGAAAAATACCACTCTCGCTCACTGGGCAAGTCATAGCATTCACCACATGCCCAATGCCCTGGGCAATCGGGCAGCCATTACTATCCTACCATGATGTGAGAATCGCACAGAGCCATTACTGTCCTACCATGATGTGAGAATCGCACAGAGCCATTACTGTCCTACCATGATGTGAGAATCGCACAGATGTGATGTAAAGTTCCTGTGTCCATCCATTTCCCATCCTGTACACTCTCTCAAACCATGCTGACCAGTGGAGAAATCAGAAAAATGCGCCCTATGCTTTTACCCTGCAGGTGCGACCAGGACTCCACAACACAGAGACACAAGTAGGGAATGCTACTGATCAGATTGTTCAACTCACCTGTCCGCCGCTGAGCTTGACTGGAAGCAGTAGAACCGAACACTGACCTGCAATAAAGAAATTCAATGTCTTTCAATTCCATCATTTCAGGGCAGCTGTGAACTGAAAAGTGTTGCGCTGCACATTTTCTATGTCTGTCATATGTGACACATAAAGAAGTCAAGCGTAGAAATTCTATGTCTGTCATATGTGACACATAAAGAAGTCAAGCATAGAAATTCTATGTCTGTCATATGTGACACATAAAGAAGTCAAGCGTAGAAATTCTATGTCTGTCATATGTGACACATAAAGAAGTCAAGCGTAGAAATTCACTTGTCTGTTTTGTATTATGTAGTAAACAAGCTTTGCTTTGCGCTCTAATTTTCAAGTTAATTCATTCTGGCCTTTAACGCTGGCAATTATGCTGACCTCAGAAATAAAATCAGATGCCTAAAGCTCAGCACCCAATGCTGAAAATTGAATCTGTAGAAGTGACCGAACTGAACCTCATCATCTTACAACACAGCATGCGCAGAAGGTAAAACTGATAAATATACCAAATTAAACTAACATCCTAGCGCTGTGTGAAACACCAGTACTTTTCTTTCTTTCTTCGTTCCTTGGCAAGAACACTGAGGTTTGCCATTGGTCAGATTTTTGCATACATGAATATCTATCATCTCACCATTCACATAGCCACATTCCATCTTCACATGTAATGGCAAACACTCCATGTTGTCATTATTGAGCTAAGCATTAAATAAAACATCCATTACATCATGTCACACACACACACACACACACACACACACACACACACACACACACACACACACACAAAACAGGGGGAAACAGAACAAATATTTACAGGAACATCTTGTAAAAATTTTTTACTGGATTCAAACATCTCATGTAATTGATTCACCTGTAATTTTTTCAATTTAAGTTTCATCACAATGAACCATGAGGCACGATATGCCAGGGCTTACAGCTGAATAAAGAATAGGTATAAATGATTTTGAGATGCATTTCACATAATTAGCCTCCGATGAAAATGATCACGTCCCAGAAACTAGTGCATGGCTGGTTTCAGAATGACCTATGTTTCTATACTTTATGTTATCACTTATCTTCATATACTTCACACTGCCATTCAGTTTTATATACTCCCTGTTATGACTTACCTTTACATATTTCTCTTTATACATTTAATGTTATCACTCTTCTTTATGTACTTCACATTAGCATTTACCTTCATAAACTTCACACAATCACTTACCATTTTATACTACGTGTTATCACTTATATTCCATCACTTAATGTTATCATTTACCTTTATATGCTTCACAATCATCACCTACCTTTTTTTTTCTCTTATTTTTTGTGCTACCTCAGGGGCATTGCACCCACGCTGTTCATTCTGGCTTACAAACTACAGCCATTGTTTGGCTTGTCCCGCCACAGCTCTGTATCCAGGACTTACTTCTGGTCCACAGCTGTCGGTAATTAGATAGAGGACTTACTTCTGGTCCATAGCTGTGGGCACACAGACAGAGGACTTACGTCTGGTCCATAGCTGTGGGCACAAAGACAGATGACTTACTTCTGGTCCATAGCTGTGGGCACACAGACAGAGGACTTACTTCTGGTCCATAGCTGTGGGCACATAGACAGAAGACTTACTTCTGGTCCATAGCTGTGGGCACATAGACAGAGGACTTACTTCTGGTCCATAGCTGTGCTCACATAGACAGAGGACTTACTTCTGGTCCATAGCTGTGGGCACACAGACAGAGGACTTACTTCTGGTCCATAGCTGTGGGCACATAGACAGAAGACTTACTTCTGGTCCATAGCTGTGGGAACATAGACAGAGGACTTACTTCTGGTCCATAGCTGTGGGCACATAGACAGAGGACTTACTTTGGTCCATAACAGTGGGCACATAGACAGAGGACTTACTTTGGTCCATAGCTGTGGGCACATAGACAGAGGACTTACTTCTGGTCCATAGCTGTGGGCACATAGACAGAGGACTTACTTCTGGTCCACAGCAGTGGGCACATAGACAGAGGACTTACTTCTGGTCCATAGCTGTGGGCACATAGACAGATGACTTACCTCTGGTCCATAGCTGTGGGCACATAGACAGAAGACTTACTTCTGGTCCATAGCTGTGGGCACATAGACAGAAGACTTACTTCTGGTCCATAGCTGTGGGCACATAGACAGAGGACTTACTTCTGGTCCATAGCTGTGGGCACACAGACAGAGGACTTACTTCTGGTCCATAGCTGTGGGCACACAGACCGAGGACTTACTTCTGGTCCATAGCTGTGGGCACATAGACAGAGGACTTACTTCTGGTCCATAGCTGTGGGCACATAGACAGAGGACTTACTTCTGGTCCATAGCTGTGGGCACATAGACAGAGGACTTACTTCTGGTCCATAGCTGTGGGCACATAGACAGAGGACTTACTTCTGGTCCATAGCTGTGGGCACATAGACAGAGGACTTACTTCTGGTCCATAGCTGTGGGCACATAGACAGAGGACTTACTTCTGGTCATGCTGTGGGCACATAGACAGAGGACTTACTTCTGGTCCATAGCTGTGGGCACATAGACAGAGGACTTACTTCTGGTCCATAGCTGTGGGCACATAGACAGAGGACTTACTTCTGGTCCATAGCTGTGGGCACATAGACAGAGGACTTTCTTCTGGTCCATAGCTGTGGGCCATAGACAGAGGACTTTCTTCTGGTCCATAGCTGTGGGCACATAGACAGATGACTTACTTCTGGTCCATAGCTGTGGGCACATAGACAGAGGACTTACTTCTGGTCCATAGCTGTGCTCACATAGACAGAGGACTTACTTCTGGTCCATAACTGTGCTCACATAGACAGAGGACTTACTTCTGGTCCATAGCTGTGGGCACATAGAGGACTTACTTCTGGTCCATAGCTGTGCTAACATAGACAGAGGACTTACTTCTGGTCCATAGCTGTGGGCACATTGACAGAGGACTTACTTTGGTCCATAGCTGTGGGCACATAGACAGAGGACTTACTTCTGGTCCATAGCTGTGGGCACATAGACAGAGGACTTACTTCTGGTCCATAACTGTGCTCACATAGACAGAGGACTTACTTCTGGTCCATAGCTGTGGGCACATAGACAGGAGATTTGGGTCCAGGGAGACTGGGTTCAATGTCAGACGGACTCTCCGGATCTGATGTTGGCTGGGGCACCACTTTGGGTGATGGCTGCTTGGCTCTGTTTACCAAACCAAGAAAGTCGTTTGAAAACAGTTTACCTACTACATTTTTGCGGTTTATTTACAAAACAAACTTCTTGTCCTTCCTTCAATATATTCTGCCAGATGTATTTAAAGGTTGTGTGTTGTGCATGTGCGTGTGTGTGTGTGTGTGTGTGTGTGTGTGTGTGTGCGTTTGTGAGTGTAAGTTAAACAACCAAGGTGAGAATACACATAAAATGAAGAGATGTAAGGAAATATTTTTTCCTCACAGTTTAAGACTCACACGGAACCATTTTCTCCCTAAAAGCAAATCCAGCGATTAAAACTGATCTATTTTAAAACAAGAATTAGAAAAACTCACTCATTTCTTTCATGCACCACAGAATCTATGACCAAATCAAGACCTGAAAAAAAAAAAATCAAAAAAGGGTAAAAGGGGCAGCTAACTAACAAACGAAACACAGTGACTAAATCAAAAGGAAAATGCAAACAATATGATTATGTAATGATGACAAAGATACTCACGGGACAGTTTTGGGGGAAAGGACATTGGCAAACTCTTTCTCCACATCATCATCAGTGTCATCTGAAGTAACTGGGGCTCTCTGCTGACTGCGGGAAAAGGTTCCAGACAGCATCTGCTTGTACGCTGACGTTTCTGCAAAACACATGAAACACTCCATCACCGCAACATGATATGGCCCTTTGCAGTCGGCTGGGCTATAAGCAACATTACCATTTATTTGATTACCATCACCACAATTACATCTACAACATACACACAAGTGAACATCAATCATTCAAATTATGGACAGAATATGAAACTGGTGTCCCTGAAATTCCCTACTGGTGTCTTTCTCATCAAAGCTTAGGAGTTATCTTCTGCAGACTTGGTGCATTTTTTTGAAAATTCTTTCGTTCTCAATAGTTTCATCTTAAAGCTAATGGTTCCCTTGCAAAGCGTTTTGCATCTCTGCATAATCTAAAATGAATTGTACACATAACCTTAATTTTCTGAATGCATCAGTGCAAAAGTCTGCTGACATCTTCAGTCAATGGTGCAGTACAAGTCAATATCAACAATAACATTATCTCCTATTCCACACAGTCTTGAAAACCTTAAAAACCAATCTTGCTATATGAACGAGAATATTGAATTAGACTATATGCAGGTATACTTGAACGTGACTGCCTCACGAATCAAAGTTCATTCCTCCTCGGGCCATGCTGATGGTACTAGTTTGGTCACTGATGCTTCTAGATCCTCTTTCATATAGGAATATTATATGATACATAGTTGTGTGTGTGTGTGTGTGTGTGTGTGTGTGTGTGTGTGTGTGTGTGTGTGTGTGTGTTGTGTGTTGTGTGTGTGTGTCCCTCTGTGTGTGTGTGTGTGTGTGTGTGTGTGTGTGTGTGTGGTGTCAATCAATCGATCACTCCTTCCCTCTCTCTCTCTCTCTCCGCACTCCCTCTCTGTCCATACCGTTAAGAGGCACAGCAGGTTCCTTGGGCATGCTCTGGTCAAAGAAGCTAGACTCTTCGTCACTGAGAGGTTTGTCCACCAGGCTGCCAAACTTCAGAGGGGGCACTGCAACACAACAGCACGTTCTGTGATGGGGGGTAAATGTGGATATAATGGAGCTGCACCATAACCAAAACTGATTTTTTTTTTCTCCTTCTTCTTCTCCTTCTTCTTCTTCTTCTTCGTTTTCTTCTTCGTCTTCTTCTTCTTCTCCCTTTTTTTCTTTTACCTTTGGTCAGCTAAAGGAAAGAATCAATCAGGAATGATCAACCAATCTAATCATGCCACCTAAAATTATAACGGATCCATTTCAGATGAAATACATGACTGTAAAAGTCATCCTCTTATCCTACGCAATGCACCCAATGACTTGGCACTGATTTGGCCAGGATGCACAATACAGACACTGTTTAGCCAGGTAACACAGGCAAACAACCAGAATCATCCACCAAAACTCCCACCTCTGCCATCCTCCATCAGACTGTTGGAGTTGCCCAGGTGACTGGCTTGTTGCCGTGGTGACACAATGCTTGAGGCGTCAGTGGCATCATCCCCTTCCAGTAAGTTGGCCAGCAGTGTGAAGGCCTGTCACAGTCACAGACAAGACGCTGCTGCAGCTGTCAGAATTTTCTGTGTTAAGATTTAAACTTTAAAAGAAGAGGTGTGCTTTGTTAATTCACGTTTTAAAAGGTTGACTATTTCTTTTTCCATGCCTCTGCAGCAAATAAAGTATGAGAGAATGATTGCATCAAAATAAGCAAACAGATGCAGTATGTTAAACGTTATCATAACAACAAATGTCTTTCAACAACAAGCGGGCCTTTGGGCAAGAACGCTACATGCTCACTTGTCTTTTTTTTTTTTAACTGTATTAGATGCAATTCTAAGATTCACTAAATTTTATTGCTGTGTCCCACTTTAACTGTTTCTATGCAGGGTGCAAATGCACATTCAGATCTAGCATAACTGCATACTTCTATTACACATGCTTGGCATATCATGTCAATTTTGTGGACTTGAATCATCAACTTCAACATCCATTCTGCACCCAATTTGAGGACATAAGTGACTGTTCGTGCTTTGTTTTCATTGTCTTGAACAAGATCAAAGAGGCTGAAATGTATTGCGTTTGTCTTTTGATTTGTTTGTTTTCTTAATTCAGCGAAATAGTAATTTTTTCCTTTATGTTTGCATCAGGATCAATAATTGAAAGACGTGCTTCTACTTCGTATCATTAATTTTTATCATATGTTTTGTTTCAGTATACACGTGAGTTACACAGAGCAAGTTTAAGGCAGAAAAAGGATCACTCATTTTGCAGATTTTTATCCAAGCAAGGACAAGTAAGGATAAACACCTAACACAGTAACACCAAAATTTATGCCGGACTTGTGTATGCAAGACTTTATGTCTAGATTTTACATATGTGATATACCTTGCAAATGCTGTTAAGTACTATCAAATATCAGCCAATAAATAAAAAATCTTGGCATGCAATACAATGAAATCATGACTTTCGTCAGTTTCAAATGTTTCACATCCAAACAGATATTTTCGTACAGCTGGAGACTCAAATTTCACTGTTCATCATTTACATAACTCTGCATGTCTCTCCGGAAACGGCTGACATAAGACAACCTTCAAAAACACACGCTGGATGTTTTCATTGCGATGATGATGATGATGCTCTGACCTTGTCCAAGTATGGAGACTGGTCAGCCACTAGGCAAGGCACAAA
>CM031598.1:97201702-97214202 GCA_018398815.1 Conus ventricosus | reverse complement strand
TGCCGTGAGGTTCCTGCGCACAGATCCAGATCAAACCATGGATCGAGGATCTGCCAGCAAGATTACGGACCAGATTTTCACAAAAGCTTGTTGGAAATATGGAATGTGTCCCGAGGATGAAAGTCATGCATTTTGGTGTGGATCCGTGGTGAGGATCCAGACCAAAGGGAAGATCCAGGATCTGTTCAACCTTGGCGGGGGTCTGCTGTCTCCTGCGTGACCTTCTAGTTATTACTGCTGGTGTCGTTTCCATAATCAGTGCCAGTAATGAAGCTTATGATGTTTGTCTTTATCAGCACAACACACACGCACACCACACAACACAGACACACACCAAACTGCACAAACACATACACACAAACACACACATGCACATACAAAAACATGCATGCAAGCGTGCACACACACACACACACACACACACACACACACACACACACACATACCCATACACACACACACACGCACGCACATGCACATACACAAGCACCCACATTCGTACATGCACGCATACATGCACGCACACACGTACACACACACACTGAAAGAGACCACACCAACATTCCCACTCACGCAATGCTGCTAACTGTAATGTTTGCCCGGGACTGTGTAAGCAGCTGTTCCCCAATGAGGCACTCTTCGGGGAGGTTGCGCACCACATGGGACATCTGCTCCAGGACCAGGTGACTGGCTGTCGTGCCTGACACCCCTTGCAGGGCCCCTCCAGCATTGGCACGCCTGAGATAGTAAAATGGTGTGTGTGTGTGTGTGTGTGTGTTTCATTTTCGGCAAACCAGATTAAACTACTGTAATCATTATTCTTATTTTCTCTTTCACAGGATGATTCAAAGTGATCTCAATGATATCCACAATCACAAACCATGCAAATAAAACAAACAAGAAGCATTACACATTTCAGTCATCACAAAATGTCTGTAATATACCACACACTGTCTTGATAAGAGCAGGCAACAGTAGCATTACATACAAGACTGACATACAATACATTAGTATTAGAGAACAATGACTGATAGTTTGCATATGTTTCTTGCAATGCCCAATTTCTCTGTGTTATGTGAGTGTGTGTGTTTGTGTGTGTGTGTCTGTGCCTGTGTGTTTCTTTTCTTCTTTATGTGTGTGCATGCATGTGTGCGTGTGTGCGTGCGTGCACGCATGCATGTCTGCGTGCATGTGTGTGTGCGTGCGTGTGTGTGTGTGTGTGTGTGGTGTGTGTGTGTGTGCATGTGTGCTTGTGTGTTTGTATGTATTTGTGTGCATGTGTGTCCCTTGCACAGAAAGTGAAATCCGCATTTACAAGTACACCAAAAAATTTAGTATTATATAGGCATAACTGCACTGTCCAATATTGATCTTCTACCTATGTGTTGATTCAAAATACTGAAAACAGATCATAATTTTTCCCACAGTTCTGCTTCTTCAGATGCCATGAAAATTATCTCCCCTTTCAGATTTTGATGGCTCACCAAAAATCAGATGTTAGACTTTGTTTTCCCTCAATACCTTCCATTTTTCTTTTCTTACTTTCATTCATTCTTCCCTTTCTCTTTTTTTTTTTTCTCTTCTTTTCCCCCAATTCTGAAGAACAAGTTGTAGGGACAGCACAAAAAAAAAAAGAAAATAAAAGGATTGGCTGGAACACTGTAACCATAACTACAAAACTACTTTTTGGAGGGACCTTAGCACTCTGATCAGCAATTAATGTCTCGTGGAAATGGAAGGAAAAAAACAAAAAAAAAAGAGAAAGAAAACCTGCCAGATGCAGGACTTGAACCCCAGATCAGGGATCACCTTATCTCTCTCATAAGTGCAACATCCTGTGGGCCACCACTCCACAGAGTAACACTGTATGATTAATTTATTGTCTCTACAATCACAGGGTGCCAGCACAGATCCCAACCATTTGTCATGGACACACCCCCTGTCTTTTGTCAACAAAAGTAACTATAATACTAAGTGAGAATCACTAGAGTGCCGCCAAACAGACAGGGCAACTTAAGGGATGTCAACATGTACAGAAAAAAAGATCACACCCTGAGAAAGGGGACGAAAAAAGGTTGCATGATGAAACAGTAACAAACAACATACATACGATGCACATGTAATTAATAACAAGGGAGCTAATTCATTGATATCCTGACAGTGGATGATACCAAGTCATGCTGAGAACACCAGCTATTCAGCTTAATTCATCACTGTCAGATGAAGAACAATGGAGATGTAATAAAAACAAAACATAACAAAACAAAACAAAATCCAGAAAGTATACACTTACTGTATGAAATCAATCTTTTCATCAACGTTCAGGATAGGAGTACCGTAATACTCCACACCTTGTTTGCCACGGCTGATGTCAACCTCTATGTGGTGCAGAAGACGGATCAGTCCATCGACAGTCAGTTCAGGCAGCAAAGAACTGGAACAGAGCAATAAAAACAGCTCTCAGTGCGGGGCGGGTGGTGGAAGAGTCCATATGCAGATAGCTCAGGCCGCACAGAACGGAAAGAAAACAATAAAAACAAGCCTCAATATGTGTGTAGGTGATGGATGATCCCATCAACAGTCAGCTCTGACGACTAAAGCACTGTGAGAGTGACCTGAATCCCTTGCACTGATAAATTCCACTCGAACATGAAGACAGACTACGGTGTCAGGCATGATTCGGTTCTTTGGCATGTCGTCAGTGCTGAACCAACAGATCCTGCCACAGTCGTAGAGAGATCACAGGATGGTGTAAATCTGTGACAACTAGAATTACAAGCTACTATGACAAAACTTCTCTGACAGATGTTGTTTCTGCATGCAACCTTGTACAGCTTGGTCAAGATCTGGGTTGAGGGTTGATATTGTGCTGCGAGAGGATGTACTTTGAACTTTCCATGAAATCCCAAATAGCTTCACCATCTGCATGTGCAGATGGCAGGCTGTGAATCTGCTATTAGCTTGAAATGAAACCTGTCCCACCCTCTGTTTTTGAATTATCTTTCTGTAGACAGATACACAAACAATGCCCATAGCTCTAGCATCTGCTCTTGCCAAGTCGTCTTGTCATGAATCTAATATCAGCTTGAAATAAAACCTCCCATCCTAAAGGTTTTGCGTTATCTTGCTGATACACAGATACACAAACAATAGACAGGTACACGAGCAATAGACAGATACACAAACAGTAGACAATTACACAAACAAATGATGATAAAAAAGCAGATACACAAACACACAAACAATAGACTGAAACACAAACATTAGAGAATCAAAATACACAAACAACAGGGAAATGAACAAACAAAAGACAGACACACAAACAAAAGACAGACACACAAACAAAAGACAGACACACAAACAAAAGACAGACACACAAACAAAAGACAGACACACAAACAAAAGACACACAAACAAAAGACAGACACACAAACAAACAAAAGACAGACACACAAACAAAAGACAGACACACAAACAAACAAAAGACAGACACACAAACAAACAAAAGACAGACACACAAACAAAAGACAGACACACAAACAAAAGACAGACACACAAACAAAAGACAGACACACAAACAAAAGACAGACACACAAACAAAAGACAGACACACAAACAAAAGACAGACAAACAAACAAAAGACAGACACACAAACAAAAGACAGACACACAAACAAAAGACAGACACACAAACAAAAGACAGACACACAAACAAACACAGAAACAGGTTTAAAAAGATATTCCACTGCACAGTGTAATACGGAATGTATCATCTCTCTGAACAACATGTAATTTATCACACACACGTGCATGCACGCAGGCAGGCAGGCAGGCACACACACGCACACCCACCTCCATCCATACACAAACACACACACACTCATACACACACACACACACACACACACATATTCACACTTATACACGTCACTGTCTTTAATAATGTCAGATGTTTCTTGCTCTTTGCGTATGTATGCATACATGAGTAACAAATAGTCTGAGCAATCTGACATATGCTTTTAACATATCAAACAACACACACACACACACACACACACCACACACACACACACACACACACACACACACACGCACACACACACACACACACACACACACGCACGCACGCACACGCACACACACACACATACATACATCAGAAATGAAGGAAAGACCATTACGCACCCTGAGCTACGCAACGAACGCACACTGTCCTGGCGAGATCGTACTCCCTCTTCTCGTAGAGACGGGGCTTTCACAGGTGAGGCATCGCCATCACTCAAAGGGAGGTCATTGTCAGTGCCAAAGTCACTGTCCTCTGCATCCATGGGGCTCCTGGAAGGCTGATCGCCTTGTCCTGGGCAAAGACCGACTTGGTCAGAGTCAGTTTATCACATATTACCCTTAAGTGATTAGCCCAAATCAAAGTCAATTTATAACATATTACCCCTAAATGGTTATGCAAAATCTTTTGTTAATAAAAATGCATTGTTTGGCAAACTCAGAATTTGATTAAATAAGTACCCAAAATTTTTGGTCACCATGAAAAAAATGTCTCTTCAGTTTCAGACAAACGATAATCTGTTATAGTGAATTTATACAATGCAAGCAACAAAGACCAAAACAAGACAAACAAAAAAACAGACTGAAAAAAGAAAACTGAAATGCCACAGAAAAAAAGAGCTGTTTGTTTCTCCTGGCAGCCTGTCTCACAACGACACTCTGTTCTTTTACAAGAATCTTCCTCAAAGATTGAAAAATAAAACCATACTCTAAAATATATCAATCAAAGGTGCAAAACTCATGACTAACGTTGTTGGTGGTGCAATTCATCTAGCACACAAATAGAAGCTTGGAAAGCCATTTATGGGAGAAGATCCCTTTTCATGATGTGTGCCTCTTGTCTCTATGTACGGTAGATTAATGGGGTCCCCTAACAGATCTGAGTTGGAGTCACATAGTACGTTTGTTTTCTTTGGGACTGATAGAGAAAGTTCTCTCCTTGTTTCATACAAACATTTTACATCTTCCAGCCACAATTAACATTATTTCCCTTGCTAAGCCTTAACACACATTGTAGTACAACAAACAGATCACCTGAATGAGGACCAATTGCATTCTTGTTGGAGAACTGGCTGATGTTGACATATTCAGACTTAGGAGAGTCAAGGTCAACGTTCTGAATCTCTGGCCGTTTGGCAGATGACAAAGCTTGCTTCTGCGGAAGTTGTGGCGGACCCGTATCGCGGACAGAAGTTCTGGCGGCCCCACTCGGGGTCATGGCCGGCTTTCCTGCTCCAAAGTCAGCGACATCCCCCCTGTTGACGGAAGGGGGTAGTCGCTGAACGCTAACTCTCTGGATAGGCTGTGACATCGGTGCTCTTGCTCCTGAGCTGTCGTCTGCTGCGCTGCTCTCATCCCGAGATGGCTGTGCCACGCCCTGCTGTGGCTGCCTGGATTGATACTGCTGTGGATGTTGCTGAGGTTGATATTGCTGCTGGTGTTGTTGATGTTGCTGCTGTTGTTGCTGATGTGTCCGACGGGTAGAACCTTCTCTTTCTGCCTCTGTCCATTCCTGAGATCGTCTGACACCTGAGGTATCCGCGCTGTGTTCCAGTCTGTTGGTCCTGCAGGTGTGAACAATGTTTGTGTCTTGAAATGTCAATGTCTTGGGTTATGTGTGGTTTGTCTTACTTCCGTTGTTGTTGTTGTTGTTGGTTGTATTTTGATCAGTTTATTTGCTATGGTTAGGACTAATGATATGTGGTGAATATAAAAGGAAGAAAAGATATTAAGATACACACACTGCTGGACTTTAAGTGTATTCTAATGATTGTGCAGTATTGTTTGTATTGTCTTGGACTGGACTGTATCAAATTGTACTCTCCTGTATTGTATTCTATTGTATGAGTAAATGTGTCATGTTATTCTGTCTTCTATTCACCACATCATATTGGATTGTACTGTACTGTATTGCACTGTGCTGTTTCACATCATATCATATTATGTTGTATTCTATTTTACAGTATTGTTGTGCAGATTTATCTGCGTGACAATCAACCTGCTCTTCCAAGATCACCACAAAGCCAAAGTTTGTCAGAGTGTAACACTTTCTCCAATACCTCTTCCATTTTTCATTAGTTCAACAAGTCCACATTTCCTTCCATTTATCTATCCATAAAAAGACATTTGAAACATTCAAATGACATATTTACAGCACACATCTGTTTCATTACCACCTGTCTCACCTGTTGGGGTTCTCCTCTCATTTTCTGCTCCACGGTTCTAGTCCACTGTGGATAGGTGCGGGCCACATAGTCCGCATACTGTTGCTACAGAAACACAGAAATTGCACTGCTATTGCAAGAGCGTTATTATAAAATAACGCTTGAACATATTTATCAGAAATAAATAGGAACACATTTGATGAGCAGTGCATACTATACATGCAGAGTTTACATTAAAAAAAAAGGGCGCGTAAATATTTCTGTTTTGGAAACTCAGTAAAAATATTCTGGGTGTATAACACACACACACACGAATTTCAAATTTACTACTCATGTAGGAAAATTTAACAGGCCGGCAGTGGTCAAACTTTAAATCAAATGCATGTATCTGTCAACAGTAAGAAAACACCAAACAAACAAGAGAACAACAAAGCATGAAGACAAACAAACAAAAATGTTTGAACCAACTGACAAAACTGTTAAAATCATACCTTCAAAAAGTGTAAACGTTGAGTGCGGGCAGTCATGGCAGACAGATGAGAATCGATTCTCTCAAATTCACGCACCAACATGGCATTTCTTTGCTGAGCACGTTGCTCATCAGCACAGATTTTCTTCCAGTAGGTATGCAGTTTGCTAGCTTTCAACTGGGAACTGGAACATGGAAACAAGGGTTGTGGCGTTTCACCTGTCTGCATACTGACTGGCACACTCAAATATCAATCTATGTGACAATTAATTTCTAAAGCAAGAACTGTTTCTTTTAAAAGCAACAATATGGCTTCACTAGTAAGTACAAATATTCTTGCATGTGCAAACACAGATAAGCATACACATGCAGACATCTATGCATGTATCTGTGAATGAATGCCATTATCCATACAAAGCAATATGCTTTAATGAAACAGACAATATACAAATCTATATTCCACCGTTATCAACCATTTCATGTAGTATTATCAGAGGTAGGTACTGGTATGGAAATTTGTACTGGTACCTTGGTGGCATCTAAATATCAAATTAATAGTTTGCACCAGTATACCAATTGCTGCTAGTCTGCTGGTCACACTGAAAAAGCTTGGTCAACATTCGGCTTATACATATGCGTGCAGGTGTGCGGAAACATTGTGATGTCTGTTATTACTCTCAGTTTTAAGAAAATAGTATCTTCTGATGACCGTCCGTCTGCCTAAAGCAAAGTAATTTAGCAGTTTTCAATGGATGACACCATTCTACTATCTAAGATGGACATACTTAAAACATTGTCTCTCCACACGCTCATGCCTTTTGACTCAGCTCCATTGCCTCTATCTTATGCTTGACACCATTTTGACAGAAAAACATTCTCTAGAAAGACTTTTTTTTTTTAAGAGCAAGAGAGTCTGGAAATGAACAATACAGGAACACCAGCAGCTGTCCTGTGACATAAAATTGTATGTAATCTTTTAAAGAGACAGCTGCACACAGACATCCTCCAAGTCAATCATCACAAAGAAACCAGCATCAGCTGATTTTCAGAAATAAAACTCTCTTCCTCTTTGACTAAATTACACAAAGTAGAGTTAGAAAATATGGAATACTTTAACGGCGTCACCTGCACTTACTCAACTGTCTCGTGTCTGCAACAAAACTGTCTTTTTCTTCTCTCCCCAACTTTCCAAATATTAGTGGCTCTGACCTGTTCATTTCTTGCTTGAAACACATGTTCTCTCTCTCTCTCTCTCTCTCTCTCTCTCTCTCTCTCTCTCTCTCTCTCTCTCTCTCTCTCTGTCTCTCTAAAATATTCTTCACACAGTTGAATCGCTTGATTCTCTATCCATTCTGGAACAGTCAGATGTGCACCATGAAACCATATCTTTAAAAACTGTATCAGTATTTATGGTTTTACTGACTCACACTGCCAGGATCAATGGTTACTTTATTATCATGATCGTTACCTTTGTCTGAATTGCTGCTGTTCATTTCTTGCTACTGACTTTTTTTTCCTCAATAATTTTACCAGCAATGTATTTTTCATACCTTTCTTAAACAAAAGCCAAAGACTAAAGCAATGTGTCTTCGTGTACAGAGAGTTGAATATGCTTTCATTCATTTACTGGTGCTTGTACAATATAAACAAAATGGAGAAAGTGCTAAAAAGAAAGACTAAGCTGACTAAATGGATGCCTGACTTAAATGTTAAAAAAAAAAAAAATTGCTAACACTGAGAAAGGAAACTCAAACTGATTATCTAGAACTGCCACTGACAGAATACGAATCAACACTTTCAGTAGCAAAATTCCCATCCCTCTTTCCAGTTCAAAGCTCACTAGATTGACTCAATTTTTTTGTTTTGCTAATTGTTCGAATTCAAAGCTCCCCAGATTAACTCATTTTGTTTTGTTTTGCTAATTTGCCTCTTGTCAACAAAATTTTGTCTAACAATATCAGGTTTCAACATGCACAGCAGAAATTTTGCCAAACATCAGCATATTACATGTATATATATACACATTATGATCTGGCCTCAAGTCTCCTGTCAATTGATTCCATGAATAAATGTCCACCTAGAACTACCAAAAACAACTGAACAAACATCAGTTCAGACCTGTTTTGGTCAGAATGCATCAGCAGTGTGAACTGTTTCTCAAGCTGCATCCTCTCTCGTTCACTGAAAACAAACAAAAGCAATGTAACCGTTAGAAATGAAAAATCTCTTAGGAAAAAAAACAACAACAAATAAAACAGGTCTGAGTTAACAAAATGCAAGACACTTTGAAAGACATATGTACAAGTCAGTTTGAAAGAAAATCTCCCACACATGCACAGCTTTTAAATCAGTATTAGATCCATACTGAGAGAAAAGTACACCCACACAAACTTTGGAAGTAAACAGAAAATATACACAAAGAAAAAAGTTAAGCACCCCCCAATGTTTTTTAGTTTGGAGAAACTGAAATTCTTTTTTGTACTAAACTGTTTAATGTGGAACATTTTTTTCTTTTGTTTTTATTAAATAAAGATATTGACAACATGAAAACACAACAAATGATATACAAAATCATAAACAGAATGTAGTGTTGCTAAAGAAAGATCAATGACATTTTCCCATGAAAAAATACCCATGAAAAGCATGGTCATTACAAAATCATAGTTCTTAATCAAAGTGGCAATTTCATTTGAAAACATTGCCATGAATCTCCATAAACCAAAGAAAAATGAAAATGTTCAGTAGCGCGTGAATCCGCCCTGAGCCTGGATGACCGCCTCAACCCTGCGTCGCATCCCTCCAGTCAGTCGCCAGATCTGTTGCATCGTCAGTTGCTGCCACTCTTGATGCAGTGCAGCTTCCAGTTGATGCAGATTTTGTGGAGGAGGGTCCAAGGTCTGCAAACGACGGCCAATCATGTCCCAGATGTGCTCCAGTGGATTGAGGTCTGGGCTCATGGCAGGCCATGGCAGGGTCTGCACTGCTTCTTGCTGGAGAAAGCCTGTTACTGCTTGAGCACGATGAGGCCTGGCATTGTCATCCATGTACACTGGTCTGGTGGCAAGTGTATGGTTGTCAAAATGGGGCACAACGACCGGCTCAAGGACATCTCGGATGTACCGTCCGCCTGTGAGGGTTCCTCGAATGGTAATCAAATCCAGCTTGCAGTCGTGTGAGAGGCACCCCCAGACCATAATGGAACCGCCACCGTGAGGAACAGTTGCCTGTATGTTCCTGGGCGCATAGGCTGTATTTGGGCGTCTCCAGACCCTTGATCTTCCATCAGTGACGTGCAGCAGGAATCGGCTTTCGTCCGACCAGTGTATCTTTCTCCAGTTCCTCAGGTTCCACCCCCGCCAAGCGAGACACCAGTCCAAACGCCGTCTTTTGTGGTGGTCAGTCAACAGAGGGCGCTTGATAACCCTCCTCGCCTTATATCCGTGGGCTTTTAAGCGGTTCTGCACTGTTCTTGTGGAAAGTTGTCTGTTAGGCATCCACTGTCGTTTCAAGCTGGTGCTTGTGGCGAATGGCTCATGACGTATCATGCGAAGTAGAGTCCTGTCTTTGCGCTGTGACGTTGCATGTGGTCGGCCAGATCGTGGGCGGTCCTGCACATGGTTGGTTTGCAGGTGTTTCCTCACCAGCCGGCTGATGACAGTGTAGTGGAAGCCCAATTGACGCCCGATTGCTTTGAAGGACATTCCAGTGGAATGCATGCCAATAATTTGCCATCGTTTGGCCTCAGCTATCCTCCTTCGCACCATATTTCTTTGCAAAGAATATCTTTTCTTAAAACCAACTGTGATTGCTAAACTGGATGACTCACCAAACCTCAATTTTAAAAAATTCAAAAACCGTAATGCACGTGCATGCCACACCATGACTATGCTTCACATACACGCCTGACTGGTTTTACCCTTTCAATGACACACCATTCTTGACAAAATTGAAAATTTTGGGGTCATACATTGTTGTTGTCAATTCTGACAGTTGAAAATATAAGGGGGTACTTAACTTTTTTCTTTGTGTATAGTACAATGTGCAATGAGTGTGACCAGCTCAGTCAAGCAGCTTTAGAACCAATGAATATGTATACATGTACTTCTGCAATGAAAGCTGCCAGTACTGATCTGATAAGGGATTTGGTACTTCTATATCCCAAAGGCAAAATCAGTGAGTAGAGAACTGAGAAGGAAACCAAATACAGAAGAACCGCATGCAGAAGAAAGCACCACTGCATGTGACGTAGCTGTCCGCTGTCATTTTGAACCCTCAGACTGAGAGCCTAGGAGAGCCCCAGACACATCCTGAGCTCATATAAACCCCTGTTAATTGCTACAATCTATTCATGATGAGAGAAAAAAAGCATGACTTATGATCAAGTGCATCCGCATCCTGCTTCCCAATCCACCTTACAGTACACAGGAGGAGGGACCATTAGCCAGAAGGCTGCCAGGAACAGTGAGACAGTTCTACAAAGGAACTCTTCAGCTTGTAGACGGTTCTGTTAAATGTCATTTCGTGACGGTGGATGTGACCAGAGAGCACTGTACTTTTGGCGAGCAGAGGCTGAACAAACTTCTCAACAGATTTCAGGCTGTGATGGTACTTGATGTTCTAAGTGTAACATCAATGAGCTTATACAAATTCTGAAATATCTCCTTTCTTTTAACTTTCTATGGATTTCATTGTTATCCTCGACGATATTGTGGTGATGGTCATGTAGACAACTATGAAGTTCCAGCAGTGGAAGAACGTTTTCTAGAGGCATTTATAGATGACAGTTTTACCCTGGTTTTCGTTGAAACCCTTCTGACATTTGTCAGTAATGCATAATAATGAATAAAGCATTTCTACAGGTGGAAGAAAATGTTACAGTGCTGTTCCCAGGTAACAAATATGCCCAGGTTTTCCCACAGACACCAAGAGAAAATGTTTTGCATGCAGTCAGCCAGCAGAGGGACATCAAAGACAGATAGTTGTAGCTACTGCAACAGAAAACATGCTGTAGGCAAGAAAAACTGTCCAGCAGCAAAGATGCATGCAGAAAATGTAAACAAATTGGTCACTTTGCTATTGTATATAGAACTTCATTGGCAGTCAGAGAGGTTCACGAAGATAGAGAGCATCAAGCAGAAGAGTAGTTTGTTGCACTTGCAGGTATGCAGTCAAAGACACCTTAAGATTCAGGATTCAAACTGAAGATGGCATCACTGGAATTCACCCAGTGTATTGACGCTGAAGCTCTAGTTTCAGTGATGTCACACCGCACCTTCCTGTTCAAGCCACCTTTTGGGAAATCACACCAGCCCGACCACCAACTTCTTGAACCTGGAGATCCACATCTTAAGATCACGGATTTCGCTTTCATCAAGCTTTCTTCTTCTTCCATTAATGTTCAGCAGTCATAACTTTGACCATTACTAACATTTATGTGTGTATGACCGTTTTTTTTATCCCACCATTAAGGCAGCCATACTCCAACTTCGGGGAAGGTGCATGCTATGTGTAACGTGTCATCCATACCAACAGCCAAACTGGCCTTCTCTTCGAAAGTTGGTGATGGGATTTTACGTGTGTGCAAGATGTTGTGCATGCATTCACACACGGAACCTCGGTTTACTGTCTTATTCAAAGGACTGTATGGGGAATGGAGTCAGAACCACTTTTAACTCCGAGGGAAAAATCCCCTGTACCGAAATTTGTACCCGTAACCTCAGGATGATGAGTCCGGCGCTCTACCAACTGAGCTATTCCGGCTTTCTCGCTGGATGACCTCTATCAATCAAAAAATCTACATTTGAC
>CM031598.1:97186702-97191702 GCA_018398815.1 Conus ventricosus | reverse complement strand
CCTGTTTTCTCATTTCTTTCTATCCTCCCTTTGACTCATCTTCCCATCCCCCTCACCCACTTTTGAGTGTGAACTAAAATCTCTTGGTCTGTAACTTTCAGACCGAGCCAGTCAGAGCTATGATGCGCTGCGGGAAACACTTTCAGCACCACCTCCACCCCACCTGTAGCAGGTGCAACTCCAGAAGTAAAGCAGCGTCTGGCGTCGTCAGTGCATCCCAGGATACTGACATGGCGGGAGGGTCAGCCACATCTGTCCTCATTGGGACCACCTCAGCCACCATCCGCTTCAGCTGCTCACACCTTGAAATTGCTCTTAGACAGAACTCAGGTATGTAAGACATCCTCAGAAGATAATGTTTGTTTAGCTAGAGAGTTTCATATAAAGTACAAACGGGGGCAAATCACTTACTAAATCTTCACAGGGAAAAGCTAAAGGATGAAAATGTGTAGCAAAAATAAATCAAAGTGTATTCATCATGAACACGTTCTGATTTTGCGAAAAGAGATCTCATTACATACAATGATATCAGTCAAAGAAGTGAAAGGGGTGATCAAGTCTTTGTTTAAACACATAGCAGAATTCTTAGCTTGTGAACCCAGCAGAATATCTGTTTGGGGTATGATAGAAAACCTTCAAAACCTTAACTTGAGAGTGAAAATCCTTACACTGTTATTTTTAAATCAGCTCAATTACAGGGCTGCAAGTCTTTTCGAAGAAATGAGAAGTTCAGTGTTCACTCCCCAAATGTGGTTTGGTTGTCTCTAGGTCAGCTAAATTCAGGTGGTTTTGTTTGTTTGTTGTTTTTTTTCCTTCTTTTTTTTAAATCAGGATCTGCAAAATTTTGTTAGGGTACTTTCTACTTTCTTGTTCTCTGACAGGAAAAAATGTTTTTCTGTATGTTTGTTCTTTATGTTTTTTCTTTCTATAACTTAATTGTATAGAGTTGAACAATTAATTGTATAGAGTGTTTGAAAATTAAGTAAACATCTTGAAAAGCAAATTGTCAGTGTTTTTTTTTTCTGTCTTTAAATCAATTTTTTGTGCAGTATACTAAAAACTCTGACACGATGACCAGAAGCTCTCCAGTTAGAATCTTACAAGAAATTTCAGAAAATGTCTTCTTGTCAAGCCATGTGTCTGCCCTGCTTGCAACAATGAGGGGGGTTAGGCGAAAGTGAAAAAAGATGATGAGGTGCTTCTTAAAAATTGATGTCAGTGTTTTCAAAGGAATTGCCAAAACTCAAGTGTAAAATGGCTGGACAATCTAAATGAGGATGGACTGGAGCACACACTGTGGTGCTAAAATATTGATGCTGGCGGTGCGTGTTACAGCATGCAATGTGGTTGAACTTTGAAGTACTTCTCCAGCAGAGAAAAGATCCTAAACTTTTGAGGCTAATAACGTAGTATACATGAAAGCATGTGATCATCTATAACTCTAAGCTTAATTGAGTGTCATCACAGCTTCTGCCTTTACAAAACAAATAGTGACTGAATTGGTAAGATCCACAACATGAATTCTTTTTTTTTTTTTTCTCAGCTCACAACTGTTTATCTTGCTCTCCTGCTGTCATATCATTTGGTAATGATATTTGAGCTTGTGACTTTGATGTCATTGAATGTCAACAGTGGATTGAAAAAAGAATAATGTTTTAATAATTTTTTTATCTTCAGTATCATTCAGTGTAGCTCTTCAGGTAGGACATACATATTTTTTTTTAACCTTTTAAAAACAGTTTGCACATCTATGAAATAAGTTTGAGAACTTTACAATTTATTATAGTTAGACAGAAATTGAGAACATAGTTTCAGGTTTGCATCTTGTTTCATGATATTGATTGTTTTCGGGATTACCAGGATGGCTTCTGTGTAATTTCTGGATTGCTGGTATGACCAGATTTCAGTTTTAGGGTTAGGAACTCTTCCACACTTGTACCCCTAAGTCTAGAAATAGTGAGAAATCACTTGAATACTTTCACCTTTTTTTGTAACATTTTGAATTATTATGTAGTTTGTTTTCATTTTATTTCTATTGAGCTGTAAACAAAATATGTATGGCTCACATTTTGGCGCATGATAAACACATTTTTAAATCCAGTGTTAATGAAGGGGAAAAAAACAGTAATGCTGCAGGATTGATAATGCTGTAAGCCGATTTTTAAAGTCTGATGATAATAGATTAATTAACATTTTTTCTGCGGGGAAGGAAAGTGGAGAACAGTGAAGTTTTGGGGGGGGGGGGGGGGGGGGGGGGGGGGGGGGGTATATACACTGCCGAACTAAAGTTAAGGGCCAGAAGAAGAATCATCTCTCATAACCCCAAAAATCAAAGCAACACCTTCAACTCTTGAAATGTATTAATACGACATGTAACCTTTCGATTCATGTAAACAAAATCACCAACAAAGAAATTTCATTCGCGCAGCAAACGTCGGAATTACCCCACCCCCTTTTGAAAAGTTGCAAGAAAGTTCTTTCAGTTTGGTCAAGTTCAGTAATGGTGTGCCACCTGGGCTGCAAGGCATTCACCGATCCGTGAGCGCATTGAGTTCACATGGTTCTGGAGCATCTGTTGAGAGATTGCCATCCACTCCTGCTGCAGGAACCAGAAGAGCTGGTCGACATCAGCAGGTGGGGGGTGATTGTCCCTCACCCAGTGCCCAAGGATATCCCAGAGGTGTTCTATGGGCGCCAAGTCGGGTGATCGGGCTGGCCAGTTCATCCTCACAATCTGCTGACGCTGCAGAACATCTTGGACCACCCTAGCACGATGAGGGGTCGCGTTATCGTCTTGGAGTATAGCGCCGGCACCCATGGCTTGCAGTGTAGGGAGGATCAGAGGCGTCACGATTT
This sequence comes from Conus ventricosus, assembly GCA_018398815.1. Taxonomy (NCBI): domain Eukaryota; kingdom Metazoa; phylum Mollusca; class Gastropoda; order Neogastropoda; family Conidae; genus Conus; species Conus ventricosus. Next base: position 97,188,846 of record CM031598.1, on the reverse strand, counting down.
CATCCCTGTACCGTACGCCGGTAAGATTGCCTCTAATACGGTACAGTGGGGTCCTCCCGTGCAGATGGAAGCCAGCCCACACCATAACTGAACCGCCTCCGTACCTGTCATGTTCCTGGACACAGGCGTCGATGAAACGTTCACCTGGACGTCTCCAAGCGCGTATGCGGGCATCACAGGAAGACAGAGTAAACCGGGACTCGTCTGTAAAGAGTACCCTGCCCCACTGCTGTCTGTTCCAACGTCGATGGTTTTGGCCAGAACGCCATCCTGGCCCGGCGATGACGTGGTGTGAGGGGCACACGGACGACAGTTCTCCTTGAGTGCAGGCGCACCTCACGCAGACGACGGGTCACCGTCATGCGACTTATGGTGACGTTGGTAGCGGCCCTGAGGTTGCCTATCAACGTCCTGCGGGTGATGGTTCGGTGACGTAGAGCCAAGACCTGGAGGTAGCGATCGTCTCTTCGATCTGTACATCTTGGCCGCCCAGACTGAGGTCGCTCATCAGTACTTCGGTAGTCTGGAAGCATTGGTGGAGCCGCTGAATAACAGAGTGGCTAACTCCTAGCCGTCTGGAAACTTCTCTGCCGGAAACGCCGTCCTGCAGCCATCCCAGCGCCCGTCCTCGATCCACTGTTGTCAGTTTCGTTCTTGGAGGCATGCTTAATCAGAGCTCTGGTGCGCGCCCCTAAATACCCATTCCTGTGCAACTTTCGTTGAGAAGTGTTCAGTATAGCCATGGTTTGCTCGTGCAAAATGCCAAAAACCTACTGCAATACTGCTTCTTCAGCTAAATTCGAGCAAAGTTTCAAGAAAAGTCTTGTGTTTTGACAACCTTTTCACTCCCCTAAAAACTGCAATTCTTGCAAAACATGGTCAGGCACGTGCAGCAGTGGGAAAGGCTTTGGGAAAACCCAAGTTGACCATTTTTTCGTCACGCGGTGTTGGCATGAAAAATACATACGGAAAGCTGCTGAAATCAGAGGCCGGCCCTTAACTTTAGTTCCGCAGTATATTTGCAGAAATTGCATTGTGGATATATCGTTTCATATTTGAAGTTGAAATGCTGATGTTTTGTTCAGGGGGTATCTGGCCAAGGGAGCAGGACAGAGCCTGAGATGGGGCCCATTCCCTCACAGCCCAAGCCGCCACGAGAGGCGCCAAGTGCAGAGGAAGTCAGCACTCTGCTACAGCAGCACACTGCCTACGCACAGCAGTTGGAATCTGAAAACAGATACGTCAAGGTCTGTGCGACAGAATAATCATCGTGTACATTGTGGCCATTGCATGAGTCTGGTCAGGTCAAGTCACCATGGAGAGTATGTGCTTGTCCCAAGTTTCTAGTGAATGTAGTGAGGATTCATAGTCACTAGCGGGTCTTTCTTCATTAATTAAAGATTTATGTGAGTCGTCCTTTATTGTAAATGAATTAAAGATTTATTTTACCTTGTAAGTGTCTTCTAAGTATGGGTACAGCATGGGCTAGTTGCTGTGTCTTGTACTTGATTAATAAAGCAAAGGTTCATGTGACTTAGTGGGTGTTTCTATACAGTATGGGGTGAATTAAACACTTGTGTGACCTGGTGGGTGTTCCTGTGTATTGAGTGAATGAATGATGGCTAATGTTGGGTATTGCAGGAAGAACTGGCTGTGCTACGTCTGAAGCTGTCCGAACTGGTGGATGAGAACAAGCGACTCCATGGGGAACTGAAGACCACTGTTGTGCATGAAATCTTACGTGAAGGAGGGGATACCGTCAAGGTGACTTGAGGCTTTTAATGTTGTGTCCCTAAGTAAAAGGACAGAACTGGGAAGATCCTTGACAGGTTGGCAACTATTAACTGTTGGCTCTTTGTCAAGCCGTGATAATGGAGAATGCAGTGAATTGAAAGTAACTGTTTTCATGGCAATTAGAATGTTTTTCTTTTCACATAGAGAGAGACAGAGAAGGGAGGGGGTGGGGAGGAAGAAAAAGAGAGAGAAAGAAAGTAGTATTTCTGTGAGTGTATAGATTTGAGAGAGAATGTGTGTGTGTGTGTGTGTGTGTGTGTGTGTGTGTGTGTGTGTGTGTGTGTGTGTGTGTTTGGATGTGTGTATACTAGAGAGAGGGAGAGTATTTCTTATAGTCAATCTCTGCATTG
>CM031598.1:97164202-97181702 GCA_018398815.1 Conus ventricosus | reverse complement strand
CACACGCACACACGATCACACAGACATACACACACGCATGCACGCATGCAGACACGCGCGCACACTCTTATAATCACACGCGTGCATGCGTGCTTGCCTTCACACAAGCATGTCCATATGCACATTCATATGTATGAACATATACACTCTCATTCATATGTATACACATGTATGTGCACACACGCGCGCGCGCACACACACACACACACACACACACACACACACACACACACACACACACAAAACTCCTTAAAAGGGTGATAAGATATTGCAGAAGAAAGTGAAAAGGATGTTCTGTAAGTGTCATCAGCTGTATATAGCAGCACATCATTCATGTTTTTTGTTGTTGTTTTTGAGCCTCATGTTCCAGAGGCAGAGGTCCCTTCCATAGTATGGCCACTGAATTCTGATTCCAAAAGGTTGGCAGGCGTTCAGAGTGAGTGGAGGGCTGACATCAGAGTTGGGAAAATGGACATCTCTGCTGGTCATACTGTTAAGTATATACTGTTGTGCTATCGGTAAGGGTCAACCAACAAGATTTGTAAAGGTTGTTAACAGTTTTGGGACGATAACCTTTTTCCAAATCCCCTGTGGCAGAGAGAGAGACGAGATGTGTGAGAGAGTGGCGGGGCTGACGGCCCAGAACCAGGTGCTGTCGCAGAGGGAGGAGGAGCTGTACCAACAGGTGAAGCGCAGCATTGCTCTGGTCGAACAGGCCCAGCTGGAACAGACTGAGGTAGGTTCATGTATATATCTGAGTGTGTTTGTGTGTGTGTGTGTGTGTGTGTGTGTGTGTGTGTGTGTGTGTGTGTGTGTGTGTGTGTGTGTGTGTGCGCGCGCGTGCGTGCGTGTGTGTGTAGTCTTTTTTTGTTTTCTAACGAAACAAAAAAAGTGTCGAATGAGGTTAGCAGATTTATTGGACGTTGGAAATACCCAGCATCCAAGTTCTAAATCATAATTTCACTGTTCTTGTCATATCGCATGACATTCCTCCTCCGAATGTCTTTTTCTTCAGTTTAGTGCCTTTTATATCTCTTGGCAGTGGTTGCTGCAATGATGCTCTAGTGTTGTCACTTCTGCTGTGTGTCTGCAGGCCATGGTGCAGAAAAGAGCAGCTGGGAGATGAGTGGCTCGCATGAGGGAGAGGTTTGAGCAGCATGTGCTTGCCTCCCAGGCCAAGACCCAGCAGGAGAGGGAAGCCGCTCGCCAGGAGAATCTCTTCTGATCGAGGACTTGAACAAGAAAGTAGGCAGATGTGTTCGTGTTCGATGGGCAGAGGGGTGGGAGAAGAGGGAAACAGGGGTGGGGGGACAGGTCAAGGAGAGACAGGAGAGAGAGAGAGAGTCATTTCCTGTTAATTTTCTGCAGCGAATTAGTAAACACTTCATATATTAAGAGGTTAGTCTCAAAGGACAAATGATATCTGTTTTTTCTTCATTTTTCAGCTCACTATAAGCAATAACTTCAGTACGGCACACACTGACCAGAAATTTAGAATGGATGAATGAATGGATGAATGAAAAATATACAGATTGATATTTGGATGGGGACAGGTCATTAGCGTGGAAAGACAGACAGATGGAGACTGACTAGATTAGATATTTTCCAATCTAAACCAACAAATAGATCTCTTTTTTTTCTTTCTCCCCAACAGCTTACAGAGCAGACCTCCCCGTTTGCTGTGGTATCAGAGAAACTGGAGAAAGAAGTGCGAGAAAAGGCGGAGTTGTCTGCCCAGCTGTTGGAACTGAAAGGTCAACTACGGGCATGTGACAGAGAGGTCACCATCGTGAGTATTACACTTTTTTTTGTTAATTACATAACTATCTGACCTACAGCAAGTGTTCAGCAGTTCTGAATGTCTGGAAATTTTCCTCCCTCACTGGGGTCAACATGAACAGAAAAGCAATATTTTTTAGAATTTTGTTCATTTTAGTTCATTTTTGTTGAATTTTCAGATTTTTTTTCCATGCTCTCTTGGTGGGGTTTACTCATTCATCATTCATTTTGGCTCCCCTCTGTACAGCCAAACCCAGAATCAGTCTGCAATAATCACAGTATTGGCAGTCTACAGGAACCTTCAGCATCAGACTGCTGTGAGGCAACTACCAGAGAAGATACCGCGTTTACTCTGTGTCACCTTGACAGTGTTCAGTAGTGCCCATTCTTATTCAGCAAACCTAGAACAGCACCCACCATGACAACCCCACTTCCCACACCACCTACCTAGCTCCTCATCCCTGTAACTGATTGACCATATTCGTGATGACACCTGAATTTTTTTTTTTTCCCCCCATTTTAAGTCTGGAGTCATCAGCATTGATTAGTAGATTCTAAATAAATGACCCTGCCAGCTGTCTGAAATCATCAGCATCGATAATTAGATTTAAGTAAGTGACCCTGCCAACCGACTGTGTTGTGTGCACAGGCGGCAGAGAACTACAGAGCGCACTCCACCAGTGCACATTGCAGAGGAGCTCGCTACACAAGAGGCGGACAGGCTGAGGGGGGAGTACCAGCAGCTGCACAGAGAGAGGGACCAGGTGGGAAATACCTGCCTGCTCTCACTGTCTCTAGCCTACACTTGGGTGGTGGTCAAGGGGGCAGAACAGGATTCTTCATATAGAGAGAGTGCATTTTAGAGACATCCACAGAAATATCAAGTAGTGTGATTCATGTATTCAAACATAATTTTACATGAGAAAAGGGATCCTTGAGTGCAAGGGGGGTTTTTGTTTGTTTTAGTTTGTTTGTTTGTTTTGATTGATTGATTGTCTTGACTTGATTTTCTCTGGTAAGTTTTCAAAGGTAAATCAAATTAACCTGTGAGAAAAGCACCTATACATTGTTTTGACAGATCTGAACCATGATTACAGCTGAAGCAGTCTTTGTTGTTGTTGTTCTGTTTTTACCACTTGTGAAATGGAGAAAGAGAGAGAGAGAGAGAGAGACGATGTTGTGATGAAAACTTGACAAATGTCTGTGTAGTGTTTTCTCATTAGTTATTGTCTTTAGCTAATACATATTTTGCTGCTTCATTTATTAAGGGTGTTTTAACATTTACATGCACATTTACTGAGTGAACCAGGCAGTGGCGTCTCACAGTGCAGGACAAGTGACCCCTCTGTTTCAGGAGCGCAAAATTGCGACTGAGGCAGCTGAATTGAAAAGACGGCTACAGAAGGCTGAGCATGACCTGCTGAATGCTAAAAGAGGAGTGCTTACACCTTACAAACAACTCAACTGCGCTGGAAAGAGAAGTATGTACTGTTTGGCAGGAAGATCTGTCTAGTGTCTTCTTTTACCATTGAAATATTTCTCTGAAAAAAAATGCATCAAGTGCACTGAATACAGACTTCATTTTTAATTAAACATTGTAGCTCTGAAGACGTTGACTTTTGGTCTTGGCATGTAAAATTATAGGAAACACTTTCAACTTTACACAAATAAAAGCTGAGCACTATATTGCCCAGAGCAGATTAAGCTTGGCAACAGAGAAATTTTGCAAATGAATACCTGCGTAATTTCCTATGAATTGCTTCTATTTCCCTATCATTGGAGATAATAGCTTTAGATATCAGCATAGAGTGTCATTTTTAAGCAGATACCGAGCATTTTCATTTTGTTAATTTGCATTATACTACCAAACTCAGTAAATTCATTGTTGTATACAGACTGTTATCATTATATCTGTATGACAGCAGGGGGGATGTAAATAGCTGCCAGCATTTACGCTCTAAATTTTGAAGGGGAAAAAGTGGAAATAAGTAAATGAGGAAGTTTAACAAAAAAATGATAAAGAAACTAAAACTGCAGCACTTCATTTTGTGAAAAGGTTTATGTATTATCGACTTTTTATTGCTGTGGATGTTTGCTATAGTTTGCACATCCACTGGAAGAGATGTATGTCATTTGTTAATGTTTTAAAGCAGCAATTCGTCAGTGTAAAGCTACTTAGTTTCTAAAATCCAGTTTATTGACGCAGATTTTGTTTGTTTAGTTGCTGTGCCCATTTTCACTTCTCTGCGGCCTCACTTAGCATGAAAGGAAGGGAAATGGGAATACGGGAGGAGTTAGAGTAAGAATGGTAGCCAGGATCTGAACTGTTCTGGATAGTTATATCAATGCGGCATTTGTTTTCACTAGCTTTTATCCAGTCACACATTTGATCACTCCGAGATGAGACAGTCTGCAGCGTTAAACTCTCTGAAGGTATGGATCAGAGTATACACACTGTTGTTACTATGTATGAGAGAGCACTGTTGTTTCCTGCTCTGCTTAAGAAGTGTTGCAAACACGGCAGGTTGTCATGGCCCAGATGAAAAAAAAATGTAGTGGTTCTAACAATATCAGCAAGCAGGAGAGGAGCCAGATAAGTCGGAGTCAATTCTGCAATATCTGGAGAAAAAAAATACTTGTTATTAATGTTGTCAGTGTCATGACTTGGTCATGGTTTATGCTGCCCTCTCCCGTAAAGACACCACTTGATTGACAGTTCTTTCATTAGTATTTGTGCTGCTGAGAAGCCTCATTCTCAACTTGTCTACAGCTTTGGGAGAGGTGCGGAGCCTCGCAGGAAAGAAAGACGTAGGGAGGAACATCAGACATTCAAAGTCAATGACCAGTGACTTCATACTGGAAAGGGTTTGAACATGAGCCCACAATAGATGTTTGCACTCACAACAAGTGTTAGAACACATGTTGTGTGAATGGTGCTCACTCTGATGTAAGAATGGATTCATTTTTCTGTCTTTGATTTTTTTTCTTCTTTGTTGTACTTCTTTGTAGTCCACCGTTCTTTTAGTGATGTGAGGCAAGCACACAGTGGGATCAAGCTGGAAAGCAAATAAAATAACATTGCCATGTCTTCAGCTTCACCTGGCCAAACTGGCCAGAGAGGGTGTGGAGAGAGGACGTGAGGAGGACCTGAAAGCCGTGACTCGCCAGGCCCGTGAGAGGGAGGAGAAGCTCAGGACCGCCATTGACGATGCTGATGACAAACACTGTGAGCATGGCACATGCAGGCTGCTATTGTTGTGTTATTCAGGCACAGAGGCAGTTTTGTAATGAATGATGATGAAAAGCCCTGTTGTCAAGTCAAATTATGATTGGTTTTGTTTTTTTTGACTGTTTTTTAACATTGATGTGAACAAAGTCAAGGCCAGAGTATTTGTGGCAACTTAGCTTTAAATTTACTTTGAATAAGAAAGGTCCAGATTCTGTTTTAAAAAAACTCTGGATGACTGAAATTGATACATATTATGACAATGCTGCAACTTTTTTTATGTAGTCCAGAAAATGGCTTTGATATTCAGTAGAATATGTAGTGAAAATTGGCAAGTTTGTGAAACTGGGAATTACGGATCCTTAGACATACATATATTTAATTTCCAAAGTTGTGTTGAATGAATGAAGTGAGCTGAAACTACAGGTTCATGCAGATGGTTATGTTTGTTTTTGCAGAAAGAAACTTATTCTTAAGGTTAAGTTCAGCAACTTATGTTCCTTAATTTGCTTCTTGTACACGGCGCACGGAATTACACCATCTTGGCGGCGGGGAACGCCCGCCTATTTTTAACGAGCGCCCAACCTCCTTCCCCCCCAGTAGCACTCCACCTCTCCCCACTCCCATCCTCTCGCATTCCATCCCGCTTCTCTGTGTGGCGCGCGGTAGGCCTACGCAGCGCGAACCTCAACATCACTGTGGCGAGCTACACGCTGCAGCTGTGCGATCGGAATGTGTGTAATGCTGTCTCCCAGAGCCGAGAAAGTGGCTTTGCAGTCCTGAACTATGACCACTTGTATGCTGTGTCAGCCCTGGTATCGCCCTTTGTGGTCGGCTTTGCTATAAAACAACATTACAATTACCGTACTGCTGGACCGACAAGGCGAGAGAGGAGAGAGAGAGAGAGAGAGAGAGAGAGAGAGAGAGAGGCAAACGCACGCATACGAGAGAGAGAGTGAGAGGAGAGAGAGAGAGAGAGACAGACAGACAGACAGACAGACAGACAGACAGACAGACAAAGAAAGAGACAGATAGGGGCAAAAGAAACGCACACACAACCTTGGTCTAATATCATTTTATGTGGAAAGACGTTTAAATTGAAGACAACAACAACAACAACACACAAAACCTTCTTAAAGACACATCTTTTCCCTCGGACTGATTAACGATATTCACTTACAACGTGTGCGCGTGTTTTCTAGTGTTGAAGCGCTCGTGTGTCTGTCTGCGTGTGTGAGTTTTCGGCGGTGTGTGTGTGTGTGTGTGTGTGTGTGTGTGTGTGTGTGTGTGTGTGTTTTGAATAGGAATTATAATTTTATCATGTTTATCCTTTTACATTACATTACATTACGTTCACACCACACACCACCACATCACAGAGAGGAGAGAGAGAGAGAGAGGAGAGGAGATGAGAGAGGAGAGAGGATGAGAGAGAGAGAGAGAGAGATTTAATACTTACGGTAATACTTCGCTCACTGTTTGCTGTCCTCAAAAACGTTGTCAAGCCCATTCACCAGACGCAGACGTAAACACACATTACTAGCCAACACAATTTGTTTTGCGTGTTTCATGCTTTTTTTTTTGCTGTGAGTGTAACATGCTTAATTTCCACATAGGGCAACATGAACAGATTTTGGTTTTGCGTGTTTCATGCATTTGTTTTTGCTGTGATTGTAACATGCTTAATTTCACATAAACATGAACAGATTTTGGTGTGCATGTTTCATGCTTTTTTACGCTACGTTTGTAACATGCTGAGTTTTTACACACACAAACACACACACACACACTCACATGAGCATGTGTGTGGGAGGGAGAGAGAAAGAGTGAGATAGAGAATCAAAGCAACGCGAGACGGGGCGAAAGAAAGAGGGAGGGGAAAAAAGGGGGGGGGGGGGGGGAGGGGGGGGGGGGCTGAGCAACGAGGAAAAAAAATTTTTACCCAGTTTGCGGGTATCCATTCGGGGTCCCCTATTTTTAAAAATTCGTTCTGTTCATCAGGAATTCCCCGTACTAAATTTTTAATTTTTGGTTTTTCCCTTTGTTGAAAACAAAAAGATCTCAAGCTGACATTTTTTGGGTTTTAAAATTGCCCGGGGTTTTTGGGGAACCCAAAAAGGGGGCTAGGGGGGGGGTGGGGGTGGGGGGGGGTGGGGATTAAACGGTTTTTGTTCAAAAAGAAAAAACATGAAAAAAAAACGGTTTTTCCCAAAAAAAGCTCTTTTTTCAGTGCAAAAAAAAAAAAAAAAAAAAAAAAAAAAAAAAAAAAAATTAAAAAAAAAAAAAAAAAAAAAAAAAAAAAAAAAAAAAAAAAAAACCAAAAAAAAAAAAAAAAAAAAAAAAAAAAAAACAAAAAATTTTTTTAAAACTAAACGGGGACAAAAAATCAAAACAAAACAAAAAAAAACAGAAATAAATTTTTTAAAATTTTACCAGAAATAAAAGATATGGTGGGGCATTATATGAAAAATGGGGTCGGGTTTTGGGGGAAAAGCCCCCCAAAACACACACCAAAACCCCAACAAAACACACACAACACACACACCACCACCACGTCACGAAGGGGCATGCCAGCCCCGCCCCCCCCCCCACACCAAAGGGGAAAAGAAAAACATTGAAGTAAAGAAAGGGGGGGGGGGGAAAAAAGTTCGAGGAATTTAATAGGGGGAAAAAAGGGCCGAAAATAAGAAAAAACACGGGGGGGAAATGATGACCCCGGGAATGCAAAATTCGTAAGCTGCAAGAGAGGAGAGAGACAGGACAGAGACGACAGGCAGAGAGAGACAGAAAAAGGGCACCAAAAGACAGCAACCAGAGAGAGGGAGAGAGAGGAGTAAGAACAGCCGGGCCTGAGCAGGGGCACGCCCTGGGTTTTTTAACCCCACAAGACAGTGACGTAGACACGGGAGAGGCTTTTCTGGGCCGGGAAAACCCCCGGTTTAAGTATTTAAGCACCCCAGTATAGCCTTCCAGGGCCCCTTGCAGGTATAGACTTTGATAAATTAAAATTTGGGAAAATAAAAATTTCCTGAGACAATTTTAAAGCGGAAAAAAAACCAAAAGGGCCTTTAAATTTTGTTTTAATATTGTCAACAAACCCCAAAATGCAGAATTTTTTTCATCTGAAGAAGGAACCGTTTTCCGTCGTGCATGATAAGTTTGGGGTTTTGAAGATTGGACAAAAGTGTTCTGTCTTTCTTTTCAGAGCTAAGACATTTGAAACAGCAAAAACCGAAGATTGAATGCAGTTCCAAAAACACCGAAAAATTGCCATTTTGCACAAATTACCACAGACAACACCCGCAAACATGGGGGTAAGGTCGTCCTTCTTTTTGTATTGAAGGGGGTCGGTGCGCGCTTTCCCCTGATTGGTTTTTAGCTGGCCCCTTTATTTAGCTGTGAGCCCTTGAATGGCAGAGTCCGTGTACTGAGGCGGAGCAAACGGCTGGGTTTCGGCGCCGTGTGTGTGATTCTATGGTACACACCACAAACACACAAAAAAAATTGATGTACATGTATGCTCACCCGTGTGGCACGCACCCACACACCACCCAAAACACCACACAACCACACCACACCCACTCCAGAACTTTTTTCTGGAACAACTTTTCAAACTCCAAAGAATAAACATTCAGTACCGTTGCATTGAACGTGTTTTTGTCGTCAGTCACCTATGTGTTTCTTCGTGTGCAACTGTGCAACCAAATCTTTTTTGAGTTTGTTTTCCAGTCTCAGTACGTTTTTTCCTGATTTCTGTAGGTTAGCTTGACTTGTTTCCCGGTCCTCTTTTCTTGTTCATTCAATTTTTTTAAAAGGTGTCTTGTTTGGTAAGAGCAGAGAATTTGCAACCCGAAAGCTTCGCAAACCCAAATGATCAGGAGTTGGTGACTGTCTTTGCGTGGGTCATGAAAAAAGGGGCATGCAGTTTCGTGAGATGTAGCTTGCTTTAGTTTTTTGCATTTTGAAATGTGAGATGAAAAGTAAAAACAAAAAATCAGTCATTTCTTTTGTTTTTGTGACTCGCGTCACCAAATTCATGGATGGGCTCCCTGTGCATGTCGAACAAGTGATAAGAAATTCGGAGAATGCAAAAGCAACGTCAGTTGAAAAAAATTCAAAAAAATACAGGTATGATCATGAATACATTTTGTAGTTTTTGGCATGTTTCATGCTGTGGGTTCACCTTTAAACCGTTAAGTGTTAACCTAGGATTTCCGGAACCCCCCTTCCTTCCTGTCCCAAGGGGAGGAAGAGCTTTTCGAGAATATCGTGGAGGTACCAATGTCGTCATAGGGCCAAAATAAGGGCCATGGATGTATGCCTTGCAAAAAAATCAGTAAGGTATCGGTACCTTTTCTTCTTTTCTTCTTCCTAAAATACTGGTTCACTCAAAAACGAGTGGGGTCACCACGCGCATTTTTAAAAAAGTAAAAAAAAAAAACAAAAAACAGTGCGATCAGACGTGGCCCCCCGGAGCAATTTAGCAAAAGGGGGCGCACTCGATATTCAAGAAGAAAAAAGCAATGGCCAAATTCAGGCCCAGGTAAAGTAAAATATCGGGGGAAGTAAAAATAGAAAATCGTCAATATGCAGATCTCAAAACTGTCGAACAATTTGTTTTTGAAGAGATTGTTTTTTTTTTGGCAATCTTGTGGCACCCGGCAGATTCCACAGCCGTACAAAAACTGGGAAAAAAAATGTAAGTGGCTGTCAATATTTGGAGGTATGGTATAACATTGACCGCCCTCCTGGTGCTACTTTTATTCAATACTAGTTGTTCCATTGGAATATCAATTCTTTTTTCTGCCTTTGTAAAGGTTTTAAAGTTTAATAAAGTTTTCTTTTCAAGGGTTTCCATTCTATTTCCTTTTTCTTTATTTCCCCTTTTCCCTGTGTGGTTCCCTGTTAAAACCGTGCCTCTTTTTTGAATCTTTTCAAGGTTTCAATGTCCTTTAGATGGAAGGACCCCCAAACTGAGAAACCTATTCCATATGGCTAACCAGTTTTTTGCAGTCGTCTTTAACCTTTTGGGGGCATCTTTTTTTTCCCTGTGAAAGAAAGCTAGAGTTTTTTGCTTTTTACCTAAATTGAAATGTTTTTTCCATTTGGACGACTATCATAATCCGCCAAATTTTTGCAGTTAGTTTCTTTAAAATATATTATGGATAAATAACTGTTTAAATTAGTGAGCGTTTGTTAATATATGCAACACTTGGCATTTTTTGAGGATGAAATTTCCATTTTCCATTTTCTCCCCCACCTTTTTAAAGCGTTTAGTCTTTTTGTAAAAGCGTTTTCTTTCTTGTTTGATTGTTTATATACAAAACTTCATCTGAAAAAAGCCTTATATAGTTCGGAGAAGATTTTTTCTTATGTCATTTATATAAATTAAGAAAAAAAGGGGCCCCGAACAGTTCCCCGTGGTAAAACTAAAGAAGGTTTACAATGGGGGTACGACCTTTCCCCACAACTTTCGCTTCCCCAACGAGGAATGATCTAGCCATTTTTTGCAAAGAACCGCCCAAAGCCCAAATTTTCTAAATTTAAACGAGGCCCCCAGGTCAACTTATCAAAGGCTTTAGAAAAATTAATAAAATTGCATCTATTTTCTGTTGTTGTTAAGACATTTTTAAAATCATTGAGAGTTTTTATAATTGGTCTCACAACCCTTTATGTCAAAAACCCTGCTGGGCGTTTTTTAAGAATCAAATTTTTCAAGATGGGCCCTTATCTACTATATATTATGGTTCAAGTAAATTTTGCTGATATGGTGTAAAGAGATACGGTCTGTGTTCTTGCTTTTTTTTTTGCACCTTTTTTAAAAAAAGGGAACAAGCTGCACCGCCCCTCTCAGGTATTCTCCCCCGGGCATAAGCTTTGGGAAAGTAATTTGGGAACCTCACTCAATTCATTGGGAATAAATTTTTAAAGCTTGCCAGGAACGCCATCGGGACCCGTGTTTGTTTTTATTGATTTGGTCTAAAATTAAATATCCCGCTTTTTTTACTTTGAGTTTTGCATTCAGGGAGTTTTTCATCGCCCTTTTTTAACGTTTTTAAAGATTTGGGATTTGAGAAAACTGAACAAAAGTTGTTTTTTAAGTTTGTTTTTCCCTTTAGGGTCCCCGTATTAGGGGTTTTTGGGGTTTTTTCTCAGGTCTGGGAAACCCAAGTTTTCCCGTCCTTACTCCCTTTTGTAAGACCCTAATTTTTTGTTTTTGTGATCACCTTTCCCAAAAAACATGAATTAAAATAATTGGAGTGACACGTTTTTTTTCTGTCCCATTTGAGACACTTGTTAAGGGCCAAAAAACAAGCCTTACACATTTTGACCCCAAAATTTTTTTTTTTTTTTGTTCCAAACGGGATGTATCAAACTTGTGTACAGTTAATAGGAAAAAATTTAAATTTCCCCGAAAATGATGAGTCATTCTTGCACAATTGTGTGTGTGTGTTGCATTGTTTGAAAACGCCCGACCCCTTGTGTTCAAACTTTCTGCGTATCAATATCTACAGGAAAATAAACCTAGTCGAGTTTGGTATTAAAAATTGTCGGGAAATTCCCCTTTTAGTCATCTCAGAGCACGATATATTACATTTTTCTGACAACCCCTTTTTAAAAAAAACCCCCATTTTTTAAGGCCGCTAACAAAGCCGAAACACATTGCTGCCCGACCCCCTTACACAGAGACTTTTGTTGGGGAGTACAGCCGGTTAGGGCTTGGGGGGGAGCAGCCTGCAGAAAACACCCCTTTCCTTTACCCCGCATTCACGGTTGGCCCCTGCAGCGTGGGAGAGCGTAAACTCCCCCGCCCCTTAGAACTAAGTGCTTGCCTGAACAGCCGGGTGACAGCTACTTTCTCTGCACTTCTTTAATAGTTTTTTACCTAAACCCGTAAACTTTTGAATTTTGGGTGTGTTTCAATTTCTTTAAAAAAACATGTTTCCTTCTCAAAAAACGTTTTTTTTTAGTATAATCCATGGGTGGGGGTTCTGTTGAAATTTTTTTAGTAGTAGTTGTCATCCATAATAAAATTTCCCGTTATTTTTTTACATTCCAAAAATCACTGACATTACTTTAACACATGGGGCCTCAAAAAAAGACGGGGGGAAATTTTTAGTATCCCCGCGCAATTTTGGGAAATCTCTTGGTTCCAAATCTGAGGTACTTTAGGGGTTTTCTTCGAAAGGGTTGAAATTACTCTCTAAGAGAAATATGTCATGAACCCCGGGCCCGCAATTAAATTTCCCATTCCTTAAGGGCTGGGAAATTGGAAAAAAAAAAAAACCCGAAAGCCTTCCACATTGGTGATTCAACTGACTGTACTAATCCAAGGTCTTTGGTGGCATCAAAAAACTGAGTATTAATATTTTTACTGTATTGATTACCAAGTATGGCATCTTCGCCCCAATCAATATCTGGTAAATTAAAGTCTCCACCAATCCATAATATTGCCTTCCTATTGACCTGAATACATATCAACAATGAAGATTTTCAGGTTTTTCATTTGTTTAAGTTAAATTTTAGCTTCCCTCTGATATGAGTGACGGTTATTTTGTTCACCTCAGTAATGGCCATGGTGTTCCTTTTCAACCTCAAAGGACTGATTACTGTTTACTTCAGGCAGCCAAGATAAACATGAAGCATTGGACCTTGAAGATCAGATTTCAAATGATAATCAGTCACATTATTGTGATCTCTATACAGATACTTTGGCGCAGTTCGATCGCGATGGACACCCTTTGTTCCGTATGTCAAATTCAGGCAAAGATGATAATGCTCCAAGATGTTCTTTACATGTGCATGAAGATATTTTCAAAGTACTGTTTGAGTCAGGCAATGGAAATGAAATCAAATAATTTGATCATGAAAATCTAACTTCGGATAGATCTTTCAGCCTGTGAAAAACACCAGCTGCAGAAGTGCAAAGAAGGAAATTCAGCCTCACTATAAAAGTGAATGCTGTAGTTTGAATTGCAATGAAAAATGTAATCGAAAAGAACTAAAAAGTGAATGCTTCAAGTTTGCACAGCATGCAAACACAGAAATGTGGAGGTAGAACGTTCTTTTTTCAAGTATCACAGTATAGACATCTGCAGTTCATGTCTGTTTCACGCACAGGGCTCAGAATACCAAGCTGAAGAATGAGACGGACTCCATGAAGCAGCGTCTGGAGAGGACATTGACGCGGCTAACCCTGTTGGAGGAACAGGCTGAGCAGCACGGGCATGTCCACAACAAGATGGCGGCACGGGTCAAGGCCATGGACGATCATGCACAGAACCAGGCCACTCAGGTAGGAGCGATTTTCTGTTTTGAAATGAAAAAAATGAAAAGCAGAAACGCTGGGGAGCAAACATGAAAGTGTATGTTGTGTGTGTGTGTGTGTGTGTGTGTGTGTACTTGCACATGCATATGTTTCTCTGTCTGATAATGATAATTTTTATGTTCATTTTAATGTTAATGCTTCAGATGGCTTTTTTCACAAATGTCTCAAAATGCCATTTCACTTGCATTCTTTTTTTTTTTTTTTTTTTGCTGTCCCAATCTCTGCGCCACCTCAGAGGCAGAGCACCCACGCTGCTCATTCCAACACCCCGTCCACAGCCACAGCCCGGCCGGCCCCGCCGCAGCCCCAGCACCGGCAATCCACAGGGAGCAGTCAATGTCAAGTCGTCGAGAGGCAACCCACCGGAGGAGACACTGCACTGCTGCCGAGTCACTTCGGTGGTGTTCAGTGGTGCCTGTTCTGATCTAACATAGGCAGGACGCCACCTACTAAGCCCCCTA
The DNA here is from genome assembly GCA_018398815.1 of Conus ventricosus. Taxonomy (NCBI): domain Eukaryota; kingdom Metazoa; phylum Mollusca; class Gastropoda; order Neogastropoda; family Conidae; genus Conus; species Conus ventricosus. Next base: position 97,167,907 of record CM031598.1, on the reverse strand, counting down.
CTGACGACAATAATTGCTTAGTCGCGGAGCCGGCGTGAGTGAGCTCTCCCTCCGGAGGGCGCCACCACGTCCGTCCAACGACAGCCCCCATGGACTCGCCGATACCGGTGACCCCGACGGAACCAAACCAAAGCCACAGACGTGGAGAGGACACCGAAACTGAGGCCTCCATGAGAGCAGGGCATGAAGGGTCACAGAATTTGAAACTTTTTTTTTTTTTTTTTTTAATGCTGATTGATGAGGATGAGGATGATTAAGATGATGCTACGGATTTCCATTTCGGTCTGAGACTACATGACAGGGCTGTAGTCTACGCTTCCTTTCATAATATATCCCGGCGTCAACCAGGCCCGAGAGATACAGGCACCTGCAGTGTTGGTCATGAAATTTGAGCAACACTCTCAGAAACGCATCCATTAAGTGGATGAAACTCGACTGTGTGGTCCCAGTCTTCCCAACTGAGTCCGCAGCAAACTCAACTCTGGGTAGGAGCCGGTCGGGGCAGAAAAACCCACATGACTCTGATGGGATTTGAACCCACGACCTCCCAGCCGGGAGTCCGTGACGCTAACCACTTTGCCACGGCGGCTGGTACACTTGCATTCTTTATTAACACAGGGTATAATGAAAATAGCAGTGGAGAAAGAGAGGTGATGTTTATTATTCGCTGCCATCAAAATGATGTGGCAGAGGGGAATATTGTCCCAGGAGAGTAGTGGAGATAGGGGCATAACTAACACTGCACTGCTGCCACCACAACAACAACACATCAAAAGTACTGAAAGGCACTTTTTTACGTTGGGTGTAGCAGGATTCAGACTCCCTAGGTCTTGCTGTGAACACCGCTTTTGTCACTGAGCCAAAGGAAGAGAGGCAACTCCTTGCTGAAGTCGTTTTTCTGCTCAAAAGAAAGTTGGCTTCCCTTTAGGACATGTTTCCAATTTTTTTTTTCCCTTTGGTATATTGTTAGTTCTGCACTTGGAAACCTCAGAGTTTAAACCCATTGAAAATATTGACTCTATTAATCCTTTTCCTGCTAATGGAATTTGCAAGTTGTGTCCTGACAAAATTGACATAAAAACAATATTGTTCTACTTTTTCCTTTTCTAACCATGTGCACTGCTGCTGAAAATAGTCCAATAAAAGTACAAATAGTGCAAAGAAATAAAGCGAAAAGGACACAAAAAAAGGCTCATTGAGGCCTATTGTACACATCTTACCATTCATACTGTTATTCCTTTTCTGAAGGCTAAAGAAATGGGAAAAGTCACAAATCACTGTGAAGGCAGAGTATGACAGTAGTATGCATGGTCTACAATGCCATTAACTTCATGAAACCAAAGGGGGCACAGTATGTGCACAAGAAATTAAAAAAGAAGAAAATAACAACAAGTAAATAACAAACAAAAGAACTCAACATCCAACATGTAGATGCTGGCGTATGGATTTAACTTTTTTTTTCGAGGTCCAGGTCAAAAGGATCATCTGCTTCAATTTCCATTATCCATTCAAGTCACAGAAAAAGGAAGATGCAAGGGAAATGACATATCACCTTGAGTAGCCCAGAAACCACTTCAGCACAGTTCTGAGTGAAAGTGAAATGGTGTGTTTATAGGATGTATGGTGCTTGTCCACAGAGCATTGTGCCAGACCAATGATGGACATACAGTGTATGTCTAGAGAGCAGGAAAGGAGTTAATAATCCAGTAATATTTGATGAAGATCTACTCAATTTTGTGCTTAAGTAATGTTGTATACAGAGACACATGATAAAAAGAAAAGGTACCTCGCTCAGCTGTGTTTTGCTTGTGTTCAAGATAATGAGAAAAAGAATTAAAAAAAATAAGATGTCAGGAGAGATAATAGCTACCTCTTCTATAGCAAGAACTGTGTAACCTTTACCATCTTTATCCACACCATTTGCTTATGAAGGACACTTTCTGTTGCAGCTCATTGAAATCCTGGCTGTCAACAGCCGCATGACACGCGATCGACAGTTATTGGCAAAGGAAGTTGAGTTTCTACGCAACCAACTCAGCCGCATCAACACAACGGAAGTTATTCGACTTAACTCATCGTCTAAACCCTTGGTGGATGATATTCTCAACGCACTCACCAAAGAAGAGAGAGATGGGAATCCACTAAACCCTGCTTTGAAGCTGAGTGATCTGGCGAAAACAGCCGCTGAGTTTGAGGATGAAACTGAGGCTAAAGAAGACTTGGAACTGGATGCATAAAAACTGACTGGAAGACTGCTGTATGTGGTAGATGAATGAGGGGAGTTAGACAGTTTTTCCACACTATGTTACTGAACACAAAAAAAGACATTGGTGACTTGTACCAACTTCTGCAAAACCGTAGAGCATACTTGGGCCAGTCTGCACACATCTGGTAATGGTTACTTCATTTGTTTTGTGATCATAGTCTTTGAGAATTAAATGTTTGGCTTCATGTACTAGGTCACATCAAAGATTGTCAGGATCCCATTCCGCTCATTTGGGTTGGGTTCCTAGAAGTGTGCCCTTTTCATGGAGGACAGATCACTGTAAGCACCCAGTGCTATGAAGTCGGTTCTCCGTATCTTCCCAGTTCCCCTGGAGAAAATCCGGCTTCTGAGGACCAGAAGCTCAGCTGGAACAGGGAGCCAAATTTCCAACAAAGTTTGACTGTGGTGAGTGTAGTGGCCAAACAGGAAGTATGAAAAAAAACCTCCACGTACTTGTTTGGATTAAAACACGCAGAACAAAGAATGCCTTCTTAGTTACTTTTTGTGCTGAATATGTGATGAAAGAATTTCAAGTGTTGACACTGGACAGCAGTGTCAAAACAAAAAGTAAGCAAATTTTTAATCTGACACTGAACACTGTGTTGAAAGTAAGCAATCTTTTTTCTTTTTGAACTAGCGTTTAGAACTAGCATTTAGGTATTAGCATGAATCCTTCTGCTCAGAAAGTCAGTTGTAAATAGTGCAGTTCTAAGGATACTATTTCATTACATCAGGAAAGAAATCAAAATGCTTGCAAGTATGAGGAAATGAAATAATTTTGCAAGTTTAAACTTCCTTGTGATAAAACACTAATTTTTGCCTGTGATCTAATGCATTTCTATCATTTTAAGTGTTTCTATGTTGTACTTTTTGTCTTGAAATTATTTGTACATCTTATTTGACTCAAGCAATTTATGTTACGACACGTGCATTTCATGCTAAAAGAACATGCATGTGTGGATGAAGTCATGTGTTGGAAGTCAGTTCATCAATAAACAGTTGGCATGACACAGTATTTTGTTTGTTCATCTGTTCTTGTCTTACAGTTCCATTCGCTGGGCAGCCTTTCTTTGACATCATGGTTTAGAGTGATAAACACACGTATTAAAAAACACTTGTAAAGACACCCATTCACACACACAGACACCCATTCACACACACAGACACCCATTCACACACACAGACACACATACACACATGTGCAAGGAGGAATAATCACAGACATTTTGCACAGGCAAATGCATCAACACATATGTAACATTTCAAGGCTGTCTGAGCCTTACAGTTCCGTCTTTCTTTACTTCCTATGGCTCTTTTTTTTTTATGGAACGAGAACTATGATAGATTTAGAATGAGGCAGCTCACTACCAACCTCAGTACACTCTTACTCTTTCTAATACACAACCCTCCCCACCCCCTGCCGATTAACACCAAAGAGA
>CM031598.1:97151702-97159202 GCA_018398815.1 Conus ventricosus | reverse complement strand
GGGGGGGGGGGGGCAAAACGACTGTAGAGCATACATCAATCAATGACATCGGATTATTTCTATTCTCCCTCGTCTGTCCCCCCCCCCCCCCCCCCAAAAAAAAACAAAAACAAAAAAAAAAACAAAAAAACACACACACACACACACACACACACACACACAAAAACCCACTTTGATGCTCTCTCTCTCTGTGTATATATATATATATATATATATATATATATATATATATATATATATATATATATAACAAACTAATAAATTCCAAGGATAAGTACCGAGCACCGTTCCAGCAACTTACAGAGCAGCTTGGTGTTGCAATGACTGCAAGAAATATTGTTCAATTCAATATTTCTTGCAGTCATTGCAACACCAAGCTGCTCTGTAAGTTGCTGGAACGGTGCTCGGTACTTATCCTTGGAATTTATTAGTTTGTTGTATTTTAGTCCCTTGTGGATTCATTCCAAGAACTGGCCCTCAGCACTTGTGTCTTAGAGGGTATCTTTTTTTATATTTTCTACTTTTCACAAGAAAATGTAGCTTGTTTTGCTCTTTCATGATTTTCTTTTGCTTCTTAGATGGCACCTTTGGTTGGTTTTTTGAAAACTCAACAAACATACTACAGTATTGCACACCAGCCTTTTCTGGGATTGCATTCTTCTTAAAACTGAAAAGGCAAAGGACTCAAATTATCACTTTCTGCGGTCACTGAGGAGAAACCACCAAGTTTCGAAATATCGGTATATGACCAGGAGTTATAGGTTAGTGAGTTTCCCCCCTTATTGGAGGATGTGTCTCCCCCTTGGAGAATATAAGCTTGCTGAAGGCTCATTTTGAGAAGCATTTATTTTATTTTTCCCCATCCACCCACTCAAGCACATACTGTTAGTTAGGCAGAATTCTGCCACTGCAGGTATGAATGCGTATCTCCCCATATTTCTTCAATCTAAGACATAAAAGCAAGCTTTGTTTATAATTCATTATATATATATATTCAATCATAAACAAAGCTTGCTCTTATGTCTTAGATAGAAGCAATAGGGGGATATATATATATAATGTGTGTGTGTGCGCGCGCGCGCGCGTTTGTGTGTGTGTGTGTGAGATGGCCCCTCGTTGGCTGTGAAATAAATAACATGAATTATTCGACCTTATGACCGCCCACCCAGCTCTCTTTCGTACCTCATTCACATTGAATATAAACATCAAAATCAAATTCATGTCTCTTACGTTGGCATTAACATGTTTTACAAGCCATGCAGAAGCCTTTAAGCGAACTTTTGGCCAGAAAAGGAATAAATGGAGAATTCAAAGAAGAGTTTTGTTTTATTTTGAAAGAATTATGTTTGAATGTGAAAGTCTTGGAAGACTTTTTAAAATCCAGTCAGAACATATCTAGAAGAAGAGGCGCTAAAAGTGCAGGACCTGTTTTCTCTCTCTCTCTCTCTCTCTCTCTCTCTCTCACACACACACACACACACACACACACGTGGACCTGGATGGTTATATTCCGGTATAAGCCTCAGCCGTTCTTTGGAACTTTGTACATGTGAAGTTTTCCTCCGTTGACAAAAAGCTAAACAATCTATCAATTATTTGGAAGATTTGCCATTAAATGGAAAGTTATATCCACAGCTCATCCAGATTTGCAGAAACTTGCTGGAATTAGAAGAATCTATAGAACATTAACGTTGAGTCAGTTTAAGCCTCATCAACATTCACACCAAACCCAGCTTGAGCTTTGCTTCTAAGCTTGTAGAATTGTGACAAATCGGAATCATCGAATGATTTTATTCAAGGATTTCTTTTCTGTTCTTTCTTTCTTTCTGCGTACGCAGGCTGACACTCCTGCGGACACTGCCTGCACAGACAGGCAGTGGAGTTTTGTGTGTACGACCGTTTTTTATCCCGCCATTAAGGCAGCCATACTCCATCTTCGGGGAAGGAGCATGCTATGTGTAACGTGTCATCCATACCAACGGCCAAACTGGCCTTCTCTTCCGAAAGTTGGTGATGGGATTTTACGTGTGTGCAAGATGTTGTACATGCGTTCACACACGGAACCTCGGTTTATAGTCTCATTCGAAGGACTATTCAGTGATTTAATTGTAAGGGGAAAAAACAACAACAACAACAGAACGTGTGTATATGGATTCCTACGCTATTTCGTCTAAGATATAGTGCAAAGTGCCTTAAGACCGGTTTCAGAGGTCAGATGCCTTTCAGAGGTCAGATGCCTTTCAGAGGTCAGATGCCTTTCAGAGGTCAGATGCCTTTCAGGTCTTTCATCCTGTGTTTGTAGTGTTGATATGATGAGATCATCTCCCCTTGGTTCGAGAGGCGAGTCAGCAAGAGGTGCTTTGTCAACAAGTGTCCATCAGTGGGATTGCAGCCCTGTCTTTGAGGTTCAGAAACAGCCACAGACGTTGCTGGAGGAAAGAGTCCAGCCAGACGGGGCCATGCGTTCTTCTGTTCCGCCGTAAGAGAGAGAGAGAGAGAGAGAGAGAGAGAGAGAGAGAGAGAGAGAGAGAGAGAGAGAATGTTGCTAATAACCCAGCCGACCGGTTTCGCCGTGAGTGTGGTTATGTAGTAGGTTAGAAGGTTAAAGTTCCCATGGCCTATCAGCCGTAGGGGCAGTTAACTGTCAGAGGTTCATTGTGTCTGAGCACGGCATAATGAAAGGCAGCGTCCATCCTCTCCTTCAACCTACTTTAACCTTCCCTGAACTAAATTAGGTGCCCATGTACCCCTAGGTGGACAGAAACGGATTTGAATCCGAAAAATATCCGACCTCACGAGTGATTCGAACTTACGACATTCAGCTCCGCAGGCAAATGGTCTAACTACCTGACGACACGCCCCTCTGTGGCAATGTGCACCGTGTTTCATACCCGCGTATTCTTTGGTCGTAAAGCTCAGCATAATACGTTTAAAAGTATAACTCTATTTTCATCACCCTGATAGACTTAATGACCAATATTCTTAGCATCGGTGATGCAGTTAACCAAATGCCAAATAGAAGAAACATCAGCGTGCACGCCATGAAGGACACCCCATGATCATCACTGTGGCAGGTAAAGACCACAAACATCGCCATTTTTGATTCCTATTAAAAAAAATGACAACAAAAATGCTGGTGCAGTCCATTATCTAAACGTCAGACAGGCAATGGGGTGTGGAAAACGAAAACATGATTTCTCTAATCTGAAGAAGAACGAAAAGCATCGAAAAATGAGAATGTCTTGCGGTATTTGGTTTGACACATGCTCGTTGCTGCTCTATTTTGGGAGATGTTATGGCCGTTGCTTTGAAAATGATCACATTTAATGATTCCATCAAGGAGGGACGGCAAAGCAGAATGATATTTTGATTTTAATTGAGAATGTGAAAAAAAAAAGAAAAAAAAGAAGAAAAAAGACCGATGCACAGAAACAAAGGCAGCCAGACATGTTGTGCAGCGGTTAGTGCAGCAGAGGTTCGATTGAAGGGTTGCCGGTTCGATTCCCAGCCCTTTTTTTGCGCTGTTTTTCTGCCCTGACAGGCTCCTCCCCAGAATTGAATACGCCATAGACTCAACTGGGAAGACTCGAACTACACTGTTGAGTTGTATACAGGCAACGGACACGTCTTTAAGTGTGTTGCTCAAAATTTCTTACCAACACTGCAGGTACCTGTATGGCTCGGGCCTGGTTGGCGCCGGGATATGTCACAAAAGGAAACGTAGAATACAGCCCTGTCATGTAGTCTCTGACCAGTATAAAACTCAAGAGCAGTATCTTTATTATCATCATCGATCAGCATGAAGAAGTCTCGAATCCCGTGGCCCTGCATGCCGTGTTCTTATCCTGACCCCCTTTTCAACGTGTTTGCCATTTGCGGGTTCATGTCAAGGTTGTGGCTCCGACAGGTTCACAGGGACTGTGGTTGGATGGACATGGTGGCGTCCTCCTGAGAAGGGATTTCACTCGGGCTGGCTCCCCCACTGACAAATAATTGATTACTGTCGTCAGAAGGGGGCTTTGTGGGTGGTGTCCTGCATAAGGAGTGAAAGACAGAGAGACAGAAAGACAGAAAGAAAGAAAGAGTGAACGAGTAAGAATCAGATGGATAAAAGAATAAAAGAAGATGAATAAACACAGACAGAAGGAATGAAGGAATGAGAAAAGGATAGAAAGACAAAAACAAAAACAAAGACTAAGAAAGACAGAAAAGTGTGAGGAAGGTAAGAAAACAAAAAAGACAGGTCAAAAGAAAGAATGAAAAAATACAAAGTAAGAAATAAAGATAGAAGGTTAAAAGAAAGAAATGCAGGAAAAGACAAATGGGAAGAAAGAAGGAGAAAAAACAATAGAAAGAACAAAAGACAGAAGAGAAGAAAGAAAGACAGACCGAAGGAAAGCAAAAATCGGAGGTAAACGGAAAATACAAAAGAGAGAAACGACACGAAAGTAAAATGAGACAGAAAGTTGGAAAGAAAGAAGGAAAGAGAGAAAGACAAAAAGAAAGACAGACAGACAGAAAGTCAACAACGACAACAAAAGACAAGGAAAAAAAAGAAGTACAATCAAGGTAAGGAACAAAAACAATAGGGGAAAAAACCCACAAAAGACAGATAGGAAGGGCGAGAGAAAGAAAGACGGAAAGAAAATGAAAAGGAAAAAGACAAGAAAAAGACTGTTGGAGGAAAGACAAAAAATGCGAAAGATAAAGACTGAATGAAGGGAAGAAAGAAAGGGGGGGGGGGGGGGGGGAGGCAGAAGAAAAGATGCGAAGGTAAAACCAGAAGGAACCAAAGCGAAAATGAAAGAAAAAAAGAAGAAAAAAAAGACAGATAGACAGAAGGTGAAAGGGGACCAAAGAGACAATAGGAAGGAGAGACAGAAGGATGAAGGAAAAAGAAAGGATAGAAGACAGGCAGGCAGAAAAGGAAAACAGATGGAAATGAAACCAGAAGGAAAGGCGAAAGATACACACACACACACACACACACACACACACACACACACACACACACACACACACAGAGAGAGAGAGAGAGAGAGAGAGAGAGAGAGAGAGAGAGAGAGAGAGAGAGAGAGAGAGAGAGAGAGAGAGAGAGAAGGACAGATTACTACAAAGAAAAAAGCTCATAGAAGGAAAGCAAAGAAACATTGAAAGATTGTGGGGGGGGGTGGGGGGAGAACGAGACACAGAGAGAGAGAGAGAGAGAGAGAGAGAGAGAGAGAGAGAGAGAGAGAGAGAGAGAGAGAGAGAGAGAGAGAGAGAGAGAGAGAACGAACGAACGAACGAACGAACGAACGAAATTTTATTTCACCAGGGTAATGAGATAAGCAAATTGCACATGCTTTTTTCCACCCAGCCCTGGGAAAAAAAAAAAAAAAAAAAAAAAAAAACCACATGGACAACACACAAGTCAATATGGCAACAAAGAGGAAAAAGTAAATACACCAGTCAACTTGCAAACTGTAAGAAGTAACAGACTAATACTACAAAAGCAAACGACAAGATCGTGCAAGCATCCATATGCGAGAGAAAGAAAGAAAGAAAGAGAGAGAGAGAGAAAGAGAGCGAAAGCGGGGTATGGGGTGTGGGCGGGATAGGGGAGGGGTGGGGGGGGGGGGGGAGAAAAATACATGTAAAGTACAAATACAAACGGGGAAACAAGAGTCAAATAGACTTGAATACACTCAATACATCAAATAACAAAATGCAGTTGAGCGATATCATCAATGTAAAACATGTCAATTAGCTTAACCCATTATTGCTGTGGTTCAAATGACACGTGCAAGATTTCCGTCTAACACAGGCTTGTAATCGTACAGTATTCTATTTCTATTCACTGAGTCTTTTAATTGATTTAGGAATCAACTAGTACAGTTTTTTTTAAAAATATATATCTTTTAACTTACTGAACAGATATCCTTTTAAGCGCTCTTTGAAAATATTAAGACTTGAGATTTCTTTCAGAAATGGAGGCAAATTGTTCCAGTACGTACCACCACTGTATACGAGGCTTGATTTGTAAAGGTCAAGTCTGGGCAGAGGCATTATTAACTTGTGGACGTGCCTATTGTCATTCGTCCGGAAACTGTTTACAATGGAGGGAGGTGCATTTCCATTTACCACTTTATGCATAAATATAGCCTTATTATATTCGAGTTTTTGCTTTAGGGGAAGGATATCCAAGGATTTATAATCGTTTAGAGTTAATGAACTAGATTTTAAGAGAACTAATTTTATTGCGCGCCTATGCAATCTTGCTAAAGGTTTCAGAGAGAGAGAGAGAGAGAGAGAGAGAGAGAGAGAGAGAGAATCAGAAGGGAATACAGACAGAAGGAACGAAAGGAGAAAGGAAAGAGCATAAAAGGAAACAAGACAGACAGAAGAGAAAATTAACAACGACAGAAAAGAACACGCACGCGCGCACACACACACACACACACACACACACACACACACACACACACACACACACACACACACACACACGCGCGCGCGCGCGCGTGCTCGCTCGTATGTGTGTACGTGAAAATGAGAGTATTAGAAAGGAAAGAAACAATCCCACTCTTTGGGTCACAATACGTTCCAGCTTTATTCATGCCGTTATTCCCTTGTCAATTCCATCTTGCAATAATTTAAGGAGTCTTTGAACTTTACATTGTTTGTTTGTTGGTTTGTTTATTCTCCCTTTCGCAGGAAACAGAAGAATCGTTTCTGACATTACATTTCACAGCGAACGCTTCACGCGAAGATAAGCGGAAAGGTTATCCCGCACATGATTACTCCCCTTTCTTGCCATATATCTTTCTTTCCTTCTTTAGTTGTTTCCCTTTCTTCCTATTTTTTTGGGTCCAATTTTCGTTCGTTCTTTATTTAAGTTTCTTTGTTCCTGTTCTCTCCCCCCCCCCCCCCCCCCCCCCGCCCTTTTCGGTTTTTAACTACAGTACTTTAATTCTTTCTCCAGTCTTTTTCTTTTTTTTCCTTTCGTGTCATACCTCCCCCCCCCCCCCCCCCCCCCCCCCCCCCCCCCCCCCCCCCCCCCCCCCCCCATTTTTTGTCTTCCTCTCTCTTTCACACTCTTTTGCAATTGATTAATTGATTTTGTAGTTTTTTTCCTTTGCCCTTTTTCATTTTTCCTCTTCCTCTCTCTTCCCTGTTCTTCTTTTCTTTTCTTTTATTCCATTTTTTTAATGCTATTCTTTTTAGTATTTCTCTTTTTCCTCTCTCCTTCCGACCATTTTTTCCTTTATGTTCCTTCAGATTTATTTTTCCTTTAAATCTTTTCTTTCCTCTGTGTTTTATTTCTTTTCTTCCTTTCATTCTTCCTTCTCATTCTTCCTTTCATTTCCTTTTCTTCCTTTCATTCTTCCTTTTTCTTCTTCTTTCTCTTTCATTCATTCTTTCTCTTCATTCTTCCTTTCTTTTCTTCCTTTCATTCTTCCTTTCATTCTTCCTTTCATTCTTCCTTTCATTCTTCCTTTCTTCTCTTTTTGTTTACTC
>CM031598.1:97116702-97144202 GCA_018398815.1 Conus ventricosus | reverse complement strand
ATGCCTGATGTTTTAGTTTACCGTTATATCCGTTACTAACGGCTGTAACGGCTTGTAACGCTTTTTCTTCTTTATAGAATATCTCAGAAAGCACTTGGCCGATCTTTCTGAAAATTTGTAGGTATGTTCATCATAGGTCACATATGATGCCGATGTTTTAGTTTACAGTTACAGCCGTTACTAACGGCTGTAACGGCCTGTAACGCTTTCTCTTCTTTATGGAATTATTCAGAAAGTACTTGGCTGATCTTAGTGAAAATTAGCAGGTATGTTCATTATGGGTCACGAATGATGCCCGATGTTTTAGTTAGCCAGTTATAGCCGTTACTAACGGGTGTAACAGCCTGTAACAGTTTTTCTTCTTCATAGAATATCTCAGAAAGCACTTGGCCGATCTTTCTGAAAATTTGTACGTATGTTCATTATGGGTCACAAATAATGTCCGCTGTTTTAGTTTACCGTTATACTGTTACTAACGGTTGTAACGGCCTGTAACGCCTTTTCATTATGGGTCACGGATGATGCCCGATGTTTAAGTTTACGTTAGAACCGTTACTAACAGCCCATAATGGTTTTCTTCTTTATGGAAAATCTCAGAAGTTCTTGGCCGATCTTTCTGAAAATTTGTAAGTATGTTCATTTTAGGTCACAGACGATAGCCGATGTTTACCAGAATAGCCATTACTAACGGTTACACCAGGCCAAGACGGTTTTTCCTCTTTATGGAATATCTCACGCGTATTTAGGATAAACTGGGAGTACGTTTATATGCTTTGCATCTTGTTTTTGTACTCCCAGTTTTTATAGAACAGGGAGTACTTTAGAATGGAAACGAAGAAATGCTCTGTGTGTGTGTGTGTGTGTGTGTGTGTGTGTGTGTGTGTGTGTGTGTGTGTGTGTGTGTGTGTGTGTGTGTGTGTGTGTGTGTGAGTGAGTGGTCAAAATGTGTTCCACTCGCTCCAGACAAAACTACTGGGCCGATCTTTCTGAAAATTTGTAGGTATGTTCATTATGGGCCACGGATTATGCCGATGTTTTAGTTTACCGCTATATCCGTTACTAACGGCTGTAACGGCCTGTAACGGTCTTTCTTCTTTACGGAATATCTCAGAAAGTACTTGGCCGATCTTTGTAAAAATGAGCAGGTGCGTTCATTATGGGTCATGGATGATGCCCGATGTTTTAGTTTACCTCGTTATAGCCGTTACTAACGGCTGTAACGGCCTGTAATGCTTTTTCTTCTTTATGGAATATCTCAGAAAGTACTTGGCCGATCTTTCTGAAAATTTGTAGGTATGTTCATTATGGGTCACGAATAATGCCCGATGTTTTAGTTTACCGTTATAACCGTTAGTAACGGCCTGTAACGGTTTTTCTTCTTTATAGAATATCTCAGAAAGTACTTGGCCGACCTTTATGAAAATTAGCAGGTATGTTCATTATGGGTCATGGATAATGCTGATGTTTTAGTTTGCCCCGTTATAGCCGTTATTAATGGTTGTAACGGCCTGTAACGGTTTTTCTTCTTTTTGGAATATCTCAGAAAGTACTTGGCCAATCTATAAGCGGTTTGGATGATCTTGTGACAAATCGGATCCTCTGTCCATATGTAAGTGATGTAATGCTGAAAATGGATTAAACAACCGTTTAAAAACTGTTATTCTGCCGTTATTTCTTTATATAGGTGGATTTTAATGAAATTTGGTATATAGAAAGGTTATCACACACAAATGGCACTTCTATACATTGGTTCAAAATTTGACCGTTAAAAACCGTTATTCTTGACATATTGTCCGATTTGGATGAAATTTGATTTGTACACAGGCTTTAGCCCAGTGAGGACTAAAATACTGGTTTCGAAAGTATATATCGGTTATATAACCGTTAAACCGTTATTTTGCCGTTATTTTTTATTATTGGTGGGTTTTAATGAAATTTTGTATATAGAAAGGTTATCACACACAAATGGCACTTGCATGTAGTGTTTCAAAATCTGACCGTTGAAAACCGTTATTCTTGACATATTGTCCGATTTGGATGAAATTTGGTATGTACACAGGCTTTAGCCAGTGAGGACTAAATACCAGTTTCAAAAGTGTACATCGGTTAAATAACGTTTAAAACCGTTATTTTGCCTTTATTTCTTATCTCACAAAGCACGTGGCCGATTTACAAGCGGTTTGGAAAACTGGGAGTACGTTTATATGCTTCGCATCTTGTTTTCTTTCATTCTTTTCAGTTATCTTCCCTTCCATTCTTATGTTCTTTTATTTCTCCCTCTGTCATTTTCCTTTTAATATTCCTTGCTTCTCTTAGTCTTTCCTTTTTTTCTTTCTCTTTTTGTACTCCCAGTTCTTAAAGAACAGGGAGTACTTTAGAATGGGAACGAAGAAATGCTGTCTGTGTGTCTGTCTGTGTGTCTGTGTGTCTGTGTGTGTGTCTGTGTGTCCGTGGTCAAAATTGTGTTCCACTCGCTCCAGACAAAACATACTGGGTCGATCTTTCTGAAAATTTGTAGGTATGTTCATTATGGGTCAAGGATGATGCCCGACGTTTTAGTTTACCGTTACAGCCGTTAGTAACGGCTGTAACGGCCTGTAACGCTTTTTCTTCTTTATGGAATACTCCGAAAGTACTTGGCCGATCTTTCTGAAAATTTGTAGGTATGTTCATCATGGGTCACGAATAATGCCCGATGTTTTAGTTTACAGTTATAACTGTTACTAACGGCTGTAACGGCCTGTAACGGTTTTTTTCTTTATGGAATATCTCAGAAAGTACTTGGCCGACCTTTATGAAAATTAGCAGGTATGTTCATTATGGGCCACGGATGATGTCTGATGTTTTAGTTTGCGCCGTTATAGCCGTTACTAACGGTTGTAACGGCCTGTATACGGTTTTTCTTCTTTATGGAATATCTCAGAAAGTACTTGGCCAATTTATAAGCGGTTTGGATGATCTTGTGACAAATCGGATCTCTGTCCATATGTAAGTGATGTAATGCTGAAAATGGATTAAAACAACCGTTTAAAAACCGTTATTCTGCCGTTATTTCTTATATATAGGTGGATTTTAATGAAATTTGGTATATAGAAAGGTTATCACACACAAATGGCACTTCTATATAGTGTTCAAAATTTGACCGTTAAAAACCGTTATTCTTGACATATTGTCCGATTTGGATGAAATTTGGTACGTACACAGGCTTTAGCCCAGTGAGGACTAAAATACCAGTTTCAAAAGTGTACATCGGTTAAATAACGTTAAAACCGTTATTTTGCCTTTATTTCTTATCTCATAAAGCACTTGGCTGATTTATAAGCGGTTTGGAAAACTGGGAGTACGTATATATGCTTCGCATCTTTTTTTTTTATTCGTTCTTCTCTCGTCCCAAACTTTATCACAGTCTTACCTCTTCCCTCCTGCTTTCAATTCCCTCCTTACATTCTTTATTTCTCCTTCCTTCTTTCTTCCCTCCTTTTGAAAAATTTTCTTTGCCTTTATAAAATGACTTCTTTTTCCTTCTTCCTTACCTTGTTTCTTTCTTCCTTTCTTTATAAATTTCTTTCTTTCTTCATTACATTCTGTCTTTCTTGCCTTCTTCTCTCATTTCTTGCTCCTTGCAATCTGTTTCTTCCATTCCTTGATTTCTTTTCTTCTATATGTGTTTTTGTACTCCCAGTTCTTATAGAACAGGGAGTACTTTAGAATGGGAACGAGAAGAAATGCTGTCTGTGTGTCTGTCTGTGTGTGTGTCTGTGTGTCCGTGGTCAAAAATGTGTTCCACTCGCTCCAGACAAAACTACTGGGCCGATCTTTCTGAAAATTTGTAGGTATGTTCATTATGGATCAAGGATGATGCCCGATGTTTTAGTTTACCGTTACAGCGTTACTAACGGCTGTAACGGCCTGTAACGCTTTTTCTTCTCCATGGAATATCTCAGAAAGTACTTGACCGATCTTTGTGAAATTAGCTGGTATGTTCATTATGGGTCTCGGATGATGGCCAAAGTTTTAGTTTACCCGTTACAGCCGATACTAACGGCTGTAACAGCCTGTAACGGTTTTTCTTCTTTATAGAATATCTCAAAAAGTACTCGGCCAATCTTTCTGAAAATTTGTAGGTATGTTCATTATGGGTTACGAATAATGCGTGATGTTTTAGTTTACCGTTACAGCCATTACCAACGGCTGTAACGGCCTGTAACGGTTTTTCTTCTTTATAGAATATCTCAGAAAGCGCTTGGCCGATCTTTCTGCAAATTTGTAAATATGTTCATTATGGGTCACGGATGATGCCCGATGTTTTAGTTTACCGTACCGTTACAGCCGTTACTAACGGCTGTAACGGCCTGTAACGCTTTTTCTTCTCCATGGAATATCTCAGAAAGTACTGGCTGATCTTTGTGAAAATTAGCAGGTATGTTCATTATGGGTCTCGGATGATGCCCGATGTTTTGGTTTACCTCGTTATAGCCGTTACTAACGGCTGTAACAGCCTGTAACGGTTTTTCTTCTTTATGGAATATCTCAAAAAGTACTTGGCCGATCTTTCAGAAAATTTGTAGGTATGTTCGTTATGGGTCAGGATGATGCCCCAAGTTTTAGTTTACCGTTACAGCCGTTACTAACGGCTGTAACGGCCTGTAACGCTTTTTCTTCTTTATGGAATATCTCAGAAAGTGCTCTGCCGATCTTTGTAAAAATTAGCAGGTATGTTCATTATGGGTCACGGATGATGCCCGATGTTTTAGTTTACCGTTACAGCCGTTACTAACGGCTGTAACGGTTTTTCTTCTTTATAGAATATCTCAGAAAGTACTTGGCCGATCTTTCTGAAAATTTGTAGGCATGTTCATTATGGGTCACGAATAATGCCTGATATTTTAGTTTACCGTTATATCCGTTACTAACGGCTGTAACGGCCTGTAACGGTTTTTCTTCTTTATGGAATATCTCAGAAAGCACTTGGCCGATCTTTCTGAAAAGTTGTAGGTATGTTCATTATGGGTCACGAATAATGCCCGATGTTTTAGTTTACCGTTATAGCCGTTAGTAACGGCTGTAACGGCCTGTAACCGTTTTTCTTTTTTTAATAGAATATCTCAGAAAGTACTTGGCCGATCTTTCCGAAAATTTGTAGGTATGTTCATTATGGGTCACGAATGATGCCCGATGTTTAAGGTTACCGTTATAGCCATTACTAACGGCCCATAATGGTTTTCTTCTTTATGGAAAATCTCAGAAAGTTCTTGGCCGATCTTTCTGAAAATTTGTAAGTATGTTCATTATAGGTCACAGACGATGGCCGATGTTTACCAGGATAGTAATTACTAACGGTTTACACCAGTCCAAGACGGTTTTTCCTCTTTATGGAATATCACACGCGTATTCAGGATAAACTGGGAGTACGTTTATATGCTTTGCATCTTGTTTTTTCTTTCATGGTTCCCTCTTTCTTGCATTCTTTTTATATCCTTTTCTTTCTCGTTTCATTCACTTTTTTCTTCTGTTCCTGCATACTTTTCCTTTTTCCATCCTTCTTCCTTCCTTTCCATGCTTCAGTTTCTTTGTTCCAAGTTTAATCTTTCGTTTTCCTTTTTCTTCCTCCCTCTCTTCCTTCCGTCGTTCCTTCCTTCCTTCCGTCCTACTTTTCTTCCTTCGTTCCTTCCTTCCTCCCTCCCTTACTTCCTTCCTTCTGTCCTACCTTTCTTCCTTCCTCCCTCCCTTACTTCCTTTCTTCTGTCCTACCTTTCTTCCTTCCTCCCTTCCTCCGTTCCTTGCTACCTTTCTTCCTTCCTTTCTTCCTTCCTTCCTCTCTCCCTCCCTTCCTTCCTTCCTTCCTTTTATTAATTCATTTATTCTTGCACCTGGGGGACGGAGAGATTATTGTCTGCAGGGCGTTAATGGACCAGAACAAGCGACACAGGAGAATGTAATAAATCGGAACTGACATGCTATTTGACGGTTCCATTAACGTTTCAATTTGAATTCGAGAGGGGGAAGGAGAGGGGAAGGGACGGTTAGATGACGACAGGGTTAGAGGTGAGGGGAAGACGGAGAGGCCGGTCGGGGTGATGGGAAAGGGAGAGGAAAAATATGGTGTGTGTGTGTGTGTGTGTGTAGTGGTGTGTGTGTGTGTGTGTGTGTGTGTGTGTGTGTGTGGATTCCTAAGCAATTTTATGTGTAAGGT
Source organism: Conus ventricosus (assembly GCA_018398815.1). Classification (NCBI taxonomy): domain Eukaryota; kingdom Metazoa; phylum Mollusca; class Gastropoda; order Neogastropoda; family Conidae; genus Conus; species Conus ventricosus. The sequence continues at coordinate 97,138,009 of CM031598.1, read as the reverse complement.
GAGTAGGGTTGTTAGAATACTCAGCGGATAGAAACTTGTGGTGTCTGACATCTCTAAGGGAAGGGAAACAGAATAAAAAACCGAGTTTCCGTTTCAACAGCATTTCTCATGGAGATTTCACTAAACTCATGTTGACATTTTCACATGTGATATACGTACTCTCACGTCTTATATTCCAAATGGGAATCTTGTCAATACATATCTTACTCACTGTATTTGAACTGATATAACACGGTTAAATGCCATGGGATTGCTATCTAAACATATATTTATGGAAAGTTGAAATTTGCCACTGACAATCAAGAGCTCTTTGCTCAAACATCTTTTTTTTAAAAAAAATATCTGTGAACTGTCTAAAAGGGCAGTGAGCTGTCTGGAAGGGCAGTGAGCTGTCTGGAAGGGCGAGCTGTTTAAAAAGGTAATGAGCTGTCTAAAAGGGCAGTGAGCTGTCTGAAAGGGCAGTGAGCTGTTGGAAGGGCGAGCTGTTTAAAAAGGCAGTGAGCTGTCTAAAAGGGCAGTGAGCTGTCTGGAAGGGCGAGCTGTTTAAAAAGGTAGTGAGCTGTCTAAAAGGGCAGTGAGCTGTCTGAAAGGGCAGTGAGCTGTCTGGAGAGGTGAGCTGTTTAAAAAGGCAGTGAGCTGTCTAAAATAGCAATGAGCTGTCTGGAAGGGCAGTGTGCTGTCTGGAAGGGCGAGCTGTTTAAAAAGGCGGTGAGCTGTCTAAAAGGGCAGTGAGCTGTCTGAAAGGGCAGTGAGCTGTCTGAAATGGCAGCGAGCTGTCTGGAAGGGCAGTGAGCTGTCTGAAAGGGCAGTGAGCTGTCTAAAAGGGCAGTGAGCTGTCTGAAAGGGCAGTGAGCTGTCTAAAAGGGCAGCGAGTTGTCTGGAGAGGCGAGCTGTTTAAAAAGGCAGTGAGATGTCTAAAAGGGCAGTGAGCTGTCTGGAAGGGCAGCGAGATTTCTGGAAGGGCGAGCTGTTTAAAAAGGCAGTGAGCTGTCTAAAATGGCAGTGAGCTGTCTGGAAGGGCAGTGAGCTGTCTGGGGAAGGCAGTGAGCTGTCTGGAAAGGCAGTGAGCTGTCTGGAAGGGCGAGCTGTTTAAAAAAGCAGTGAGCTGTCTAAAAGGGCAGTGAGCTGTCTGAAAGGGCAGTGAGCTGTCTGGAAAGGCGAGCTGTTTAAAAAGGCAGTGAGCTGTCTAAAATGGCAGTGAGTTGGGTTTGGAAGGGCATTGACTGTCTGAAAGGGCAGCGAGCTGTCTGGAAGGGCGAGCTGTTTAAAAGGGCAGTGAGATGTCTAAAAGGGCAGTGAGCTGTCTGAAAGGGCAGTGAGCTGTCTGGAAATGCGAGCTGTTTAAAAGGGCAGTGAGCTGTCTAAAAAGGGCAGTGAGCTGTCTGGAAGGGCAGTGAGCTGTCTAAAAGGGCAGTGAGCTGTCTGAAAGGGCAGTGACCTGTCTGGAAAGGCGAGCTGTCTAAAAGGGCAGTGAGCTGTTTAAAAGGGCAGTGAGCTGTCTAAAAGGGCAGTGAGCTGTCTGGAAGGGCAGTGAGCTGTCTAAAAGGGCAGTGAGCTGTCGGGAAAGGGCAGTGACCTGTCTGGAAAGGCGAGCTGTCTAAAATGGCAGTGAGCTGTCTAAAAGGGCAGTGAGCTGTCTGAAAGGGCAGTGAGCTGTCTGCTGTCTGGAAGTCGAGCTGTTTAAAAAGGCAGTGATCTGTCTAAAATGGCAGTGAGCTGTCTGGAAGGGAAGTGAGCTGTCTGGAAGGGCAGCGAGCTATCTGGAAGGGCGAGCTGTTTAAAAGGGCAGTGAGCTGTCTAAAAGGGCAGTGAGCTGTCTGAAAGGGCAGTGAGCTGTTGGAAAGGCGAGCTGTTTAAAAGGGCAGTGAGTTGTCTAAAAGGGCAATGAGCTGTCTGGAAGGGCAGTGAGCTGTCTAAAAGGGCAGTGAGCTGTCTGGAAAGGCGAGCTGTCTAAAGGGCAGTGAGCTGTCTAAAAGAGCAGTGAGCTGTCTAAAAGGGCAGTGAGCTGTCTAAAAGGGCAGTGAGCTGTCTGAAAGGGCAGTGAGCTCTCTGGAAAGGTGAGCTGTCTAAAAGGGCAGTGAGCTGTCTGGAAGGGCAGTGAGCTGTCTGGAAGGGCAGTGAGCTATCTGGAAGGGCAATGAGCTGTCTGGAAGAGCAATGAGCTGTCTGGAAGGGCAGTGAGCTGTCTGGAAGAGCATGAGCTGTCTGGAAGGGCAATGAGCTGTCTGGAAGGGCAGTGAGCTGTCTGGAAGAGCAGTGAGCTGTCTGGAAGAGCAATGAGCTGTCTGGAAGGGCAGTGAGCTGTCTGGAAGGGCAGTGAGCTGTCTGGAAGGGCAGTGCACTGTCTGGAAGAGCAATGAGCTGTCTGGAAGGGCAGTGAGCTGTCTGGAAGGGAAATGCGCTGTCTGGAAGAGCAATGAGCTGTCTGGAATAGCAATGAGCTGTCTGGAAGGGCAGAGAGCTATCTGGAAGGGCAGTGAGCTGTCTGGAAGGGCAGTGAGCTGTCTGGAAGGGCAGTGAGCTGTCTGGAAGGGCAATGCGCTGTCTGGAAGAGCAGTGAGCTGTCTGGAAGAGCAATGAGCTGTCTGGAAGGGCAGTGAGCTGTCTGGAAGGGCAGTGAGCTGTCTGGAAAGGGCAGTGAGCTGTTGGAGGTTAGTAGCTGGGGTCGCGGCATGATGGAAGGTACGTTCTGTGCTCTCTTTCTGCCGCCTTCGCCTTCTCTGATCTGAATCAGGTACGCGTTACTGCTTGAGTGGATGGACTGAATGTTCAGGCCATGAAAATTTGACCCACGGGTGGCTGGAAGTCACTACCGTCATCTCTGCAGGCAAAGACTCTGCCCATTTGAACACAGACTCATCTTGATATTACCACACACCACACCACCACCACCACCACCACCACCACCACGACAGCAGCAACAACAACAACAACAACAAACTATACTATATATACTATACTACTACTACTACTACTATACTATACTACTACTACTCTACTACCACGACAACAAAACAAACAACAACAACAACAACTACTACTACTACTACTACAACTACTACTACTACTATTACTACCACACCATCACCATATCACAACTACCACGCTTTCTCCTCTCTCCTCCTCCTCCTCCTTCTACTACTACTACCACCACACCACCACTATTGCTATTTACTGCTATTTCTACTACGACATAGGCCAGCACTGCTACACCACCACCCCACCACCACCACACCACCACCACCATACTACTACCACTACTTTATGATAATAAGCGCATTCATGTAGCCCTGATCCTAATTAAGGGTCTTATGCACTTTACAGATCATAGTTCCAGACAGTGACACATCACACAGATTGTGAGACAGTGACACACAGCTTGTGTCACAATCACCCTGTCACCGTTCACTACCCACCTTCACATCTCTTTCGACTCTTTCCCACATCAGCGGAAAGAAGAAATCTGTCTATCAGAATTTGAGACAAGCACGCATACACGTGCACGCGCACGCACGTACTCTTCACACACGCACGCACGCACGCACGCACACACACACACGCACACACACACACACACACACACACACACACACACACACACACACACACACACACACACACACACACACACACGCACGCACGCACGCACACACACACACACACACACACACCACACGCATGCACGCATGCACGCACGCACGCACGCACGCACGCACGCACGCACGCACGCACGCACGCACGCACGCACGCACACACACACACACACACACACACACACAAGCACGCGCGCAGGCACGCACGCACGCACGCACGCACGTACACATGCATGCACGTACTCTTCACACACACACACACAACACACACACACACACACACACACACACACACACACACACACACACACACCACATATAATGTTTTTCAGTGCTGGTAATTCTCCCAGAAAATTGCCGAACTTTCATATTGATGGAAGCGAACTTCAGTTTAAAGATACAGTAAAATTCCTAGGTGTATTTTTCACTGCAAAACTTTCGTGGAAAATTCATATAGAAAATACTTTAACAAAAGCTAGAAAGTGTTTAAATATTCTCAAAATTGTTAGTAGGCACTATTGGGGTCAAGACACTCCATGTTTGATTCACCTCGCGACAGCCCTAGTCAGGTCAAAACTCACATATGCACAGAAATATATTTTACGGCTCCAAATTATTTACTGAAGAAATTGCAATGTGTGGACTCAAAGGCGTATAAATTAGCATTGGGTATACCTGTGCATGCTCCAACTCTAGCTACATATAAAGAAGCAGGAGTTATAGCTCTAGATGATTATCGCAGGCTAGCTACTGCTAAATATGTTCTAAGAAGTAGCTCTGTTGATCATTTTAATGAAGTAGAAAGAACATTAAGATCCGATATTCACTTTCCGAAAAGGGCAAGAGAAATAAAATCACTGACAACAATTGCCACTTACACTTCAGACATTCAAAGCAAATCAGGATTAAACGATAAAGATATATGTAGGTGCCCGCCATTCTCTCCCATTCCTTCATGGGAATTAATGAAAGCAAATTTTGATGTTGACTATGGTATTTTGAAAAAAGAAAATAGCCCTCACTATGCAGCATTTTCTTTTCGATCGCATGTTGAAGCTCTATATCCGAACCATTTGGAGGTATATACAGACGGTTCAGAGATAAATGATGGAAATGCTGGTGCTGGATTTGTTGTTCCTGGCTTAAGAAAGAACAAGCTTATCATGTTGGAAAAGGCCATTCCATTTTCTCTGCAGAGCTGGTAGCTATTCTCATGGCCTTAAGGTATATTGCAAACCTTCCCATGATTATTTTACGAATTCTTTGTGTGTTGATTCAAGATCTGTTTTACTGTCGCTAACTTCAACTAAGCTAAAGGAAAGAGCTGACATTATAATTGAAATAAGGCATCTTGTTAATGTTCTAATGCAAAAAGGTTCTGATGTAACTTTTTGTTGGGTCCCTTCTCATTGTGGTGTCCAGGCAAATGATTGGGCAGATAGAATGGCAAGGAAAAGGTGCAAGGAATGCAAATGGCTGCACAACTGTAAAGATTCCATTATCTGTAAAAGAGGGATACCATCTTCTGGAGCTGGAGGCAGTCTGTAAAAAGCCAGCCACAATGTCACAACTTTTGACAGTAAAGACTCCTTATTGCAAAAAGGTATTAATAATGAGTCACGAGAAGTTAGCTCTTTATGTTACAGACTAAAACTCAATGCGTTAAAATGCAAACATATAAACGACATTAGGTGTCCTGTGGAGAGAGAATGTTAACGTTCCATATTTTATTCTATTGCCGTTCACAAAGCAATATTTGCCGATTATCGGCAGTCAAAAACAATACTAAAGATGACGATCTCAAAGCCATTATTGATGATAAATCACTTCTTGTCACTGCAGCTAAATTCTTCTTCGGAGTCCTATAGGGACAGCTCTGTAGTTTGCTCGTTTTGAAAATTTTAAAAATTCAAATTATAGGTATTTTTTATTGATGTTTTTTTCTCTCTGTCAAACATGGTATTACGTTGATGGGGATATGAAATGACGGGGTATTCCTATTTGTGATAAAATACTAATGTCATTCAGGATGATTTCAAGGTCCGTCTAAAAACACTATTTTGTGAAAAGACGCTAAATCAAACAAACAAAACAAAACAAAACACACACACACACACACACACACACACACCACACACACACACACACACACACACACACACACATACACTACGGGACAATCTGTTTCTGGAAACACTTCATAACTTCAAAAACCTCAGATTTGTAGACGGTTTGAATGAAACAGAGGAAGAAGAATGTGTCATATTCAAACAGATTTGCTCCAGACAGTGGTCTCTGAAAAACGAAGGCGCGATTAGTTCTGACGACAGAGATGCAAAGAGATGAATAATAAGGAAGATCTGAGCTGAAGTTACATTCCCTATATACACATACAATGATAAAAAAAAAAGGCACAACCAATGTTAGGTAGGCACTCAAGGCCTGACCAGCGCGTAGGGCTAATGCATAGGTCAGACATCTGCTAAGTCGAACGCACGAGACCCTCTTCTCAAATTCTATCATCTTAGTCATTAATTCATTTATCCATCAGCTTAAAATCATCGCAGTGTGCTCTCAGAACTTAGCGGATGTGGTGTAGCGTACAGGGACTAGTCCGCACCCAGTGACGCCTCCTGGATGAAATGATATTGAAACTGAAACTCGGAGCTGACGAGATGAGTGTAGACGTGCAGGATGTCTGAAAGATATTTGGGACCGTGCCAGTAACAGAAGGGAAAAAGAGGTCAGTTTGTAATGAACTCTACACTTAATGGGGAACCAGTGAAGACACAGTAAGAGGCGTGACAAGGTCCCTGTGACGGGTCTCTGACGCTCCCCTCGTTATTAAATATGATTTTCATATTCAGGGATGCAGGGGGTTATAGACAGAAGTATTTACGCTTTCACAACCAAAATGCGCTCTCGCATAGGCACACGCACTCTGTCACTCACATCGGGGCCCGCACAAAGGTGACGGGAAACCAATAACATTTCATAGAAAATAATCAACTTTTATTCAACTTGACTCCGAGCCCCCACCCGTCACTACACAACACAACTATCTGTATCATACAACAATGTAAACAGCATACAGACAATCTCATAAATCGCATCCCCTTTTCTTCAATCACTCTTCATTAACCAGGAAAGACAATATTCCACAGTTCTGTTTGCACACTTATAAACTTAAGAAAACATAAAACGTCCGTAACTTGCCAGCATTCCTTGGTTGATCGCCAGTTTCTCTCATCCACTGTACGACCACGAGCTGAAGCTGCCACACTGTTGTGTCTCCCGATTGGCCAAATCCCAGTTGGGGGACACTGGCAACGTAGCTTGAGTCGCACCTCACACCGAGTCTCCGGACTCCACCGTACTTCGCCCTCTCCACTGAAAGGGCTCCTGTCGGCCTCTCCCACAGGTCTTCTCTGGCTGCAAACACCCACCGTTGTCTGGCAGCTCCCTGTCTAGGCTCCAACAGGCTACACGTCTTGCTGTCGACCGTCCCACACGGGAGACAATTCTTCTCGTCGTCGGCTCCGAGGCTACAGCAACCTCCACTGTCATACGTCCCCACCAGGAGACAACGAGGCGACAGCTAACCTCTGCTTCACGCTGTATTTTCTTGAGCCCTCAGCAAGACGGGCGAGTTCACTTTCCCTTAAGTGAGTCACACACTTCCTGGTTTTCCAAGCACCTTATATTCGTTCTCAAAGAAAGAGAGAACCCGAGTTTAACTGGCTCAACCAATGGAATCACCGGCACACACACATCACACGATTTGTACCAATAAATCCCCAAGTTATTTTTATTCCGCCAATGGAATCGCTAGTCACCCACACAACAACACACACACCACAGCTGCTAGCGCCAACAAAGACTTGGGCACCCAGTGGTTAATGCATAACTCCTATTCAAACTCATGTTCGATTCCCGAAGCTACCCATTGTACAAACAGCCTGGACTTCTCTACAGCCAGGACTGAGGCTTCAAGTATTTACTACCTCTATAGATAACAGGTGCGAATCACTCAATAGGCGAAGCCTTCCATTCATTCCTCAGACAGGACGATGATGGTCGCTGTACGCCTGCAGGTCTTCACACACACACACACACCCCACCCACACACCCCACACCACACACAACAACACCACCACACACACACACACTTTAAATGTTTTTAAAGTGCGGGAAATTTTCTCCCAAAAAATTTGCCAAACCCTTTTCATATTGATGGAAGCGAACTTCAGTTTAAAGAACAGTAAATTTTCCTAGGGGGTATTTTTCACTCCCAAAACTTTCGGGGAAAAATTTCCCATAAGAAAATAAAAAAAACCCTAAGAAAGTTTTAAAATATTCTCAAAAAGGGTTAGTGGGGCCTTTTTTGGGGTCAAACCTCCATGTTTGTTTCCCCTCGCGAAAAAGCCCTAGTCAGGTAAAAAACCCCACATTGAAACCAAAAATTTATATTTTAGGGCCCCAAATTTTTACTGAAAAAATTTTTGCAATTTGTGGACCCCAAAGGGAAAAAAATTTTACCCTTGGGTATCCCTGTGCATGCTCCAACTCTAGTCCCATATAAAAAAGGGAAAGGAGTTTTAGCTCTAGATGATTATCGCGGGCTAGCTATGCAAAATTTTTTCAAAGGGAAGTACTCTGTTGATCATTTTTAATGAAGAAAGAAAGAACTTTAATTCCCGTTATTCATTTTCCCCGAAAAGGGGCAAGGAAAAAAAACCCACTGACAACAATTGCCATTACATTTCCCGGCCCTTCCCAAGCAAATCATGTTTAAAAACGTTAAATTAAATTTAGGGCCCGCCATTCTCTCCCTTTCCCTTAGGGGAAATTTAAAATAAAAACCCAATTTTTAAATTTTGGGTTTTGGTATTTTGAAAAAAGAAAATACCCCTCACTATGCAGCTTTTTTTTTTCAAAATCGCATGTTGAAGCTCTATACCCCGAACCATTTGGGAGGTATATACAAAAGGGTTTTAAAGATAAAAAAGGAAAAATCGGTGCGGGATTTGTTTTTCCCGGCTTTAAAAAAAGAAAAAAGTTTTATCATGTTGGAAAAGGGGAAATTCCATTTTTTTGGGCGAGCTGGTAGAATTCTCAGGGCCCTTTAAAGGGTATATTCCCAAACCTTCCATGAAAATTTTACAAATTTCTTTTGTGTGTTGATTAAAAGATTTTTTTAACGTCGTTAATTCAACAAACAAAGGGAAAGAGTGACATTATAATTAAAATTTTTGGCATCTTGTTAATTTTTAATGCAAAAGGTTTGATGAAAACTTTTTGGGGGGCCCCTTTCTCATTGGGGTGCCCCCAGGAAAATGTTGGGCAGAAAAAAAAGGAAAGGAAAAGGTTTCAAGGGGAATGCAAATCCCTTCAAAAACTGAAAAAAGTTTTCCATTATCTGTAAAAGGGGTTTCCATCTTCTGGAGCTGGGGGCAGTCTGAAAAAAAGCCAGCCCAATGTAAAACAACTTTTGACCATTTAAAGACCCTTTTTGAAAAAAAAGGTTTTAATAATGAGTAAACGAGAAGTTAGCTCTTTATGTTACAGACAAAAAAACTCAATGCTTTTAAAATGCAAACTATAAACGACATTAGGTGTCCCTGTGGAGAGGGGAATTTTAAAAGTTCCATATTTTATTCTATTGCCCGTTCACAAAGAAATTTTTTTCCCCGATTATCCGGCAGTCAAAAACAATACTAAAGATGACATCTAAAAGCCTTATTAAAGATAAATCACTTCTTGCCCACTGCAGCTAAATCCCCTTTTTCGGAGCCCAATGGGGAAACGTCTGTAGTTTGCTGTTTTAAAAATTTTTTAAAAATTTAAAATTTTAAAGGTTTGGGTTTTTTTGATTTTTTTTTTTCTCTTGTCAAACTTGGAAATTACGTTGAAGGGGGGATATGAAAGACGGGGTTTTCCCCAAATTGTTTTTTAAAAATACAAATTCCCCCAACCCCAGGATGATTTAAAAGGTCCCGCTTAAAAACTCTTTTTTGTAAAAAACCCCTTTTAAATAAAAAAAAAACAAAAAAAAACAAAACAAAAACCCCACCCCAAAACCCACACACACACACACACACACACACAACACCACACACACACACCCCCTTACCCCGGGGGAAAATTTTGTTTTGGAAACACTTTTAAAACTTCAAAACCTCAATTTGTAGACGGTTTGAATGAAACAGAAGGAAAGGGGAAGGGAATGTTAAAAATTAAAAACAGATTTTGCTCCGGGAACAGGGGCCCTCTGAAAAACGAAGGCGCGATTATTTTCTGACGACAGAGATGAAAAAGAATGAATAAAAAGGAAGATCGAGCTGAAGTTACATTCCCTATAAAAACCATACAAGGAAAAAAAAAAAGGCAAAATCCAAGGGTTAGGGGGCACTAAAGGCCTGACCAGCGCGAGGCTAAGGGCATAGGTCAAAACATCTGCTAAGTCGAACGAACGAAAACCCTCTTCTAAAATTCTATCATTTTTTTCTTTAAATTCATTTATCCATCAGTTTTAAAATCAATCCCCGGTAAATCTAAATTTTGCGGATGTGGTGTAGCGTACGGGGACTAGTCCCCCACCCAGTGACGCCTCCTGGATGAAATGATTTTGAAACGAAACCCTGGGAGCTGACGAGATGATTAGACGTGAAAGGAAATTTCTGAAAGGGGATTTTTGGGCCCGGCCAGTAACAAAAGGGAAAAAGGGCAGTTTGTAATGAATTTCCCCTTTTTAAGGGGGAAACCGTAAAAGACCAGAAAGGGGAGGCGTGAAAAGGGGTCCCTGTGAGGGGTTCTCTGACCTCCCCCTCGTTATTAAAAATATGTTTTTTTTTCATATTCAGGGATCGGGGGGGGTTTGACAGAAATTTATTTACGCTTTCACCCCCAAAATGCGCTCCGCATGGGGCCAACCCCCGCACCTGTCACCACACCCGGGCCCCCCCAAAAAGGTGAGGGGAAAAAATTAACTTTTTCATAGAAAAATAAAAATTTTTTTAAATTTTGACTCCGACCCCCCCCGTCACTACACAACAAAAACAATTGTTTAATACAACAAGGGAAAACCCAGCAACAGAAAATTCTCATAAATGGGATCCCCTTTTCTTCAATCACTTCTTCTTTAAAACCAGAAAGAAAATTTTTTCCCAGTTTGTTTGCACCCCTTATAACTTAAAAAACAAAAAACGTCCGAAATTGCCAGCTTTCCTTGGTTGATCGCCATTTTTCCCCTCACCCAATTTACCCCACAGTTTGAAGGGCCCACTGTTGTGTCCTCCCGTTTGGGCCCAAACCCCATTTGGGGGGCCCACTGGCAACGTAGCTTGGTCCCCCCTCCAACCGAGTCCCGGACCCCCCACCGTACTTCGCCCTCTCCACTAAAAGGGGTCCTGTGGGCCTCTCCCACAGGTCTTCTCTGGCTGCAAAAACCCCCCCTTTTGTCTGGCAGCCCCCCTGCCCTAGGCCCCAAAAAGGCTTAAAACGTTTTTGTGTCAAACCGTCCCCACAGGGAGACAATTTTTCGTCGTGGCCCCGGGCTAAAAGAAAAACCCCACTTTTTTTTACGCCCCCCCCGGGGAACAACGAGGCGCCCACCCTAACCTCTGTTTCACGCGAAATTTTCTTGAGCCCTCAGCAATGGGGGCGAGTTCACTTTCCCCTTTTTGTGGGCAAAAACCCCTTTCCTGGTTTTCCAAGCACCTTTATTCGTTCTAAAAGAAAAAGCCCTTTTTTAAAAGGGGGCTCAACCAAGGGAATCACCGGCACAACCACATCAAACGATTTGTACCAATAAATCCCCAAGTTTTTTTTTTTTTCCGCCAGGGAAATCGTACCCACCCACAAAACACACAAACACACCACAGTCCCTACCCCAAACCCAAAAGATTTGGGGGCCCCACCCAGTGGTTAATTTTTTAAACCCCCCTATTAAAAAACCCCATGTTCGTTTCCCCCGGGAAAGCTCCCCAATTGTACAAACAGCCGGGAAATTTCCCTTTTCAGCCAGGATGGGGCCCTTCAAGTTTTTAACTACCTTTTAGATAACAAGGTGCGAATCACTAAATTTTGGGCCCGAAGCCTTCCATTCTTCCCTCAAAAAAGGGGGCGACTGAATGGTCGCTGTACTTTTGCCTGCAGGCTGAGGGGTCCCCACCCGGCGGTCCCCTGACACGACCCGGCCTTCCCCTTTCGGCCCAGGGAGGCCCCAGGGGAAATTTGCCATTGCTAAAAGGGGGAAAAACTCTTCTCCCCCGGAAACCGGCGGGTTTTCCGCTTGTTCTTGTTACAACCCCCGGAACATGCAAAAACACTTCCCACCCTCCCTCCTTCATTTCACTGGGGGTTTCCCCCCCCTGGTGATGCCTAATTCGCACATTTAAAGACCCAAGGAACTGCTCTCAACAACACAAAACTACCCTTAATTTCCCTTTAAATGCTCGGGGGAACTTGGGCCCGGGATCATTCCCACCCCCGTACCTAAGAATGTTGTTCCAATCAACATTTCCTAAAAGACGAATGTTTAAAATTTGGGTTTAAAAAAAACTCAGTGGCATGGATCAAAAAAACGAAACTCCTCTATGTTTAAAAAACCATCACTTCCCCCACATCCTAACGGGAAAATTTTTGCCCCAATTAAAACCAATGATGAATCAGAAAACCCAAAGATCACTCTTTGGCCCGCCCTAACGTTTGTGCACAATTTTTTAACTCTATACGGGGCTCACTATTCAAAAAATTCTCTTTGCGTTAGTTTTTCAGAAAAGTCCAAAACCATTTTAAATTTTAATCTTTCCCTTCTTTTTCTAATACAGCAAAACCATGTCAACACAAGATTTAAATTAAAGGGGTGTGGCCCGGGCCTACTTAAACAAAAAAAATTCAGGCGTGTGGCCAAAAACTGCCCCACAACCGCCTAACACAATTTGCAAATAAAAACATTTCCCCCGTTTTCCCAAAACAAAAGGACTTTCACCCCTTTTTACTGATCAGTTGAGAAAAGGCCAAATTAAAAAAAAGGAAACAACCAAAAAATGAAAAATCAAAACCCTTTGGCATGTACCCCAACCCCCCCCTTTTTAATGGGCAATGAACAACACAAAATTTGACAGGTAAACATCAATAAAAAAAAAAAAAAAAAATTTGATACGAAAAAGACTCGACCCCCCCCTTTTACGGGAAAATTTTAAAATCAAACAAAACCCAATTTTGGTGGCAATCCCCGTTTCTTGCACCAAAGGTCAGATCTCTTACCACAGGGCTGATTTTAACCCACAGTGGGGGTTGGCTGTTTACTCGCCCTTCCACCACCTCCCCCAGGCTTTCTACTCATAAAGGTCTGTTTGTTTCGTTCTGGTACCCGGGGGGTAGCAAAATTCTTAAAATTACCCCTTTGGGTAGCATGACCACCGGCTTGAGCCGCCTGCTGGTCGTTTGGTTTGGGCCAAAAATACGACGGGGTTCGTGATGGGTCCGAGGACAAAAGTCCCCCTTACAAGTACTTCTAAAACCCGGGGACCCCCAAACACTTTGGGGGAGGCAACCCCTTTTTTGGGGCACACCCGTAGTTACTTTTCCGCTCGGTTCATTTTTCCCGACTCGCGTATGCACGGGATGTAAACTTTTTTCATGGGCTTGGATTTTGGAGGGCCCCCAAAGGGCCCCAGATCCCTAAAATCTTTTCCTCAGCATAAAGCCCTTTTTTAAAGTCTGGAAAGCCTAAGTAAAAGACCCGGGAAGTTAGTTTGGTCCTTCGGGGAAAGGGGAATCCCCCCTCACATTCCTCTGCCCCACCCCCACCTTTTGGGGGTCACTTTTCCCTTTCAGCGGGTCCGGAGAGGTTGTTTGGGGTAAAAAAATTTGGGGCCCACAACTGGCGGTAAAAACCCAGCCAGCCCCCCAAAAGCCCTTCCCCCCCTTTTTTGTTGTTGGTCTCTCCGTTTCCCCTTTAAGCTGCCCAAAACCTTTTGGGGCACCCCTTAGTGACGGGGCCCACGTAGACGATGCCCCAAGGTAGTCAAGTGTCCGGAAACCCCTTTACATGACCCCTTGGAGGGGGAGCGGTCAGCCCTGCTTCGTCAGTATCCCGGGGACAGCTCTCCAAAATCCCTTTTGGGTTTTCCCCCTTGTTTCTGTGCGATGAGGAGTTCACCCATGAAATTGTCCCGGGGTTTTCCCCCCTAAGGGCTCCAATAATCTCCTCATCATCGCCGTAAAAAAAACTAGGGGCATTCTTCACTCCGAACGGGAGACCCGCCAGGGGTTTTTGTCCCGTCCTGGGTGATGAACGCCAGCTTCGGGGGGGCCCCCCTCCCGCTGGTTAACGGGATCTCCAATAACCCCCTTGGGGAGGGCCCCCTTTTGAAAAATACTTGGCCCTTGGCGTTTTTTGGGGAAAATGGCCTCCGGATCTTTATTGCTTTGCTTGGAAAGCAGTGGGCGCAATTCGCCGCGATAGTTTCGCAGAACCGGTTTTTATCCATCCTTCTTCTTACCAGTACGAACCGGGGGGGGGAAAGGTTTTGGTGAATGCGTTGGTTCGATCACCCTTAAAGCCAACCTTTTTCTAATCTCCTTTTTCCCAAAAGGGGTTCCTTTCCTGGGATGGGGAAGAGGATAGGGTTTAGATGCACTGGTTTCCCCACAAACAGTGTGACCTTTGGGAAATCTGGGGAGATGGTGATTTCCCCGGGGTTCAGTCGTGTGTCCGGGAATTCGGCAAGAGATCGCGAACTTCTTTCTGCTGCCCCCCTTGGAGCAGCGGAAACTAACATGCAGTCCTCACCGTTTTTGCTGCCCTAGAGGGGGACTGGGAATTTTTCCGGCCCGTTCACCGTCCTGCCAAAATTTCCTCCCTCACAAGGGTGGGAAAAACGGAAATTAGCAGCTTTCCCACGTCCACATTTCCCCTTTAAACTGTTCACTTTGGGAAGTTTTTTAAAGCCCGTTGGGAAAGCAACTGAATAGAGTTTTTCATCCCCCCCTTTGCTTCCACCACCTTTAATGGCCCCTTCCAGGACAAACTGCAATTTTTTATGCTTTCTTGGCACAAGAGCAAATTTTCTCACCCTGGCTCAATTGTTCTTTCCCTAGCACGGGTTATAAAGTCTGCTTGCTTCTTTGCGCCTGTGCCAGTTCCCGTTGGGGGCCCAGTTTGCTAGCTGTCTCCCCGTCTTTCCCTCATTTTTTGGTTTCTTCTGGTACGGGGGCTGGACTTGGGCCCTTTCCCCCTTATAAACCGTCCAGATCTGCCTAAAATATTGCCTTTTGGGGCCCCGTTTCGTCCGCCCATTCAAAAGCTCGAATGGGGAAAACCCAAGCTGGGGTGGGGCCCCCTCCCTGTATGCAAACAAAAAAGGCTGGGGGTATAACTCCCCGTCCCCATGGGGGGGTTTTTCACAACACTTTTTCAGCATTGTCTTTAGAGTGGCGTTGGGAAACCTCTCTACCAAGCCATTTGGTTTGGGGGAGGTAGGGAGTGGTTCCCCGATGGCGACCGAGGGAGTCGGGTTGACTTCAGCCATGACTCCACTAATAAAAATGACGCCTTTTGGGCCCTCAAGATTTTTTCGGAAACCCACCCCCCGGTCCAAACCCTTAGGAGGCTTTTGCTACTTTTGTCTGGGGCTTCTTCACCGGGACCGCATCCGCATAGCGTGTTTAAATTCCCAAACGCTGTTTATGATGTAGCGATTTCCTTGATTTGGGTGCTGGCACAATTGGCCCTACAAATCCTACCCCACCCGGGGGAATGGCTGGTCAATGAGCGGGTTTGGTCTCAAGCGAGCTGGGTTTTGTAAATTTTTGGGAACCCAAACGTTGGCACCCGTCACATGACCTTCTTTCCTTTGACATTCCATTGAACCCGGGGGAATGGGAAATTTTTTGGCGATCTTATCTTGGGGGCTTTGTGTCCCTAGATTGGGGGCCTTTTAGGCTCTCTTTTCCCAAACGGGCACCGCCCCCCTTTTCTCCTTTGGGGGACTACTACCTGGGAGATTTAAATTTCACCACCCCTCCCCAAATTCAAGCACAATTATGATTTTTTCTCCGTGGGAAGGGGGCTCTTTCCCCTTTGGCCTCTCGCAGGTTTTTCCCCCAAAATTTACTCCTTTCTGATGGCAGTCAGGGTATCGGCAGCCCGCCCGCGTTTGCGGATCTCCCTTTCCCGGGGGAAAAGGGTTGGGGGGGATAACCCAAACGTCTAGCGGTTTCCCCCTTTTTTTGGGGGTTTTTCCCTTTTTCCACGACTTTTCCCCTTTTCCCAATTGGTCAACCGAAAAAGGGAGGGGGGTTTGGGGGAGAATGTACCTACACCACAGTAAAGTTGGGTAGGGAAGGGCCCCTTTTAACCCTGCGATAATGGTGTCCCTTACAAAATCGGACTCCCCTAATATTTTGGGGCCCAAAGGGGGTGAATGATTTTTCCATCTGGGGGTATCGGGACAAAAGATGGCTCCCCCGTTTGTCTTCTTTGTTTTCCGACTGGGGGGCTACCCTTGCCGCTAGTGTTAAACCCGGTTCCAGTAAAACTTTTGGGCGGGCCCTCCCATTCACCCCTGCCCTTTTGGTTGGGGCGGCGCTTTAAACTTCCTGCTGAATTGTATTCACACAAAAACTGAGTGTACCTGTCCTCGCCTACATCCTTAGCGATGGACCCTCCGCCCGCACTTAAAACAAAAAACGATCCTTTTTGGCATCGTCTTGGGTTCCCCCTGGTTTTCCCCAGGGCCTAGGGGCCGCTTTTTCCATCGCAGTTTCCCTCTTTGTTTTTAGGGGGTCGGCAATTTTTTTCCCGACCGGGGTGGTTTGGGGGTTAAAGGGACGAAAGGGTTTTATTTCCCTTTAAACCCCATTTCCTGATTTATGGGGAATTTTTACCTTCCCGCAAATTTCCCCAAATCCCCTAAATTCCTAATTCTCTTTCCCCCAAGAAAAACTGTGGATCCTTTCCGCAAAATGGAGAGAATTTTTTTCCTTTTAAAGAATTCTCCTCCCCCAAAGTTCAAATGGTTGTTTAATGTTTCCTAACCTTTTCCATTTATCAAAAGAGCCCTAAGCCATAAAAAGGAAAATGTACTTTCGGCTCACCTGATTTACGAACCCGGTTTTTTTCTGAACAATTTTTTTTTTATCTATCCCGGGGGTTAATTGATAACTCTAAACAGAGCATCGCGACCCGATCAAAATCTGTCTGTTTTTCCGGTGGTTTGCAAAAAAAAGCATCCCCCTTCTTTGGGGGTCAGCAGCGCCGAAAAAAAAATTTGTTTCCCCCCGTTCTCGAGTAGCCCTGATCTTTGGGGAATCCTTTCAAATTTCGAATGAAATCCTCTAAATGGGGCGGGTTTAAACCAAACGAACCTTGGGATGTTGATCAAGGGGGCCCGACGTGGTGCAAAAATTCACTTGGGTTTCGCGTCCACGTTTTGTTCTTTTTTCCAATTTTAATTTTTTTTTTAACTCAAAAAGCCTTTTCTCCCTTCTTTCTCTTTTTCTCTTTTTTTTTTCCTTCTTCCCGTTTTTTGTATTTTTGGGCCTCGATTACACGGGGGCCCGTTTCTTTTACATATGGGGCCCTTTAAATTCCGGACCCTTTGCCAAAGGGTTTTCCCCCCCCTTTTATTGGGGGCCATCTTTTTTTCAAGGGGGGGGGGGGGGCCCATTCCCCTTTGCACCCTCTTCAAATCCCCCCCCTTTTGAAAAATATCTAACCCTCGATCCCGTTTGTTAATACAAAACCCCAGTAACAAGCGAGGTATCCACACGAACACTTGTAAATAAGCGATCAAAAAGTTGTGCTACAAAACAATCAACCTCAACAGCAAACCCCAAAACCAAAACAAAATTAAAAAACCAAAGGGCCAAATCATAAAAAAAAAAAATCAAAAAAAATAAACAGGGCTAACTTTTTTCCAGGGAAAAAAAAAAAAATCTTGGTTTTCACAATTTCGACAAATTTCAAAACCCCTTTTTAATTTAACAAAAACCCCGAAACAAAAAACACTTTTTGGGTCATTTGGTTCATTCCCGGCGAACCGCCCCCAATTTGTGGGGCGGGTCTCTTTAAGCTCCCCCCCCGTTTTTAAAAAAAGATTTTCATATTCAGGGGTGCAGGGGGTTATGGGCAAAAGTTTTACGGGTTTCACAACCCCAAATTTCGCTCTCTTAGGCACAACCCACTCTGTCCCCTCACAACTGGGCCCGCACAAAAGGTGGGCGGGAAAAAACCCTAAAAAATTCATAGAAATAATCAAAATTTTATTCAACTTGACTCCCAGCCCCCCCCGTTCCCCAAAACCCAAACAACCCAACTGTATTTATACAACAATTTTAAACAGCAAAAAAAATTTTCATAAAAACGCAACCCCTTTTTTTTCAATCAAATCTTCTTAACCCGGAAAGACAATTTTCCCACCCGTTCCCGTTTGCACACTTATTAAAAATTTTTTAAAAAATTAAAAAGTCCCCTAACTTGCCCGTTTTTTGGGGTTTATCGCCAGTTTTTTCTCTTCCCCCCTACGAACGAGTGAAGCTGCCACTGTTGTGTCCCCCCCATTGGCCAAAACCCGGTTTTGGGGGAACACTGGCAACGTAGCTTGAGTCGCACCCTAAAAACCGGGTCTCCCGGACTCCCCCGTTTTCTTCGCCCTATTTTCCCCTGAAAAGGGGTCCCGTCGGCCTCTCCCCCAGGTTTTTCTCTGGCTGCAAACACCCCCCCGTTGTCTGGACTCCCCGTCCCAGGCTCCCCAAAAGGGTAAAAAGTCTTGCTGTCGACCGTCCCCACAGGGAGGGGCCCAAATTTTTTCTCCCTGGTCCCAGGCTACAGCAAAAATCCCCTGGGATAAATTTTCCCCCCCAGGGGGGACAACGAGGCGCAGCTTAAACCCCAGGTTTACGCTGTATTTTTTTTGAGGGCCCCCAGCAAGACGGGCGAGTTCCCCTTTCCCTTTTAAATGAAGGGCACACAATTTCCCGGTTTTTTCCCAAACACCCTTTTTTTCGTTCTAAAAAAAAGAGAAACCCCCATTTTACGGGGTCAAACCAATTTGGGAAACACCGGGCCAACACACATCCACGATTTGTACCAAAAATCCCCCAAGTTTTTTTTTATTCCCCCAATGGAATTTGCTGTTTTCCACACACACACCCCCACACACCACAGTGTACGCCAACAAAGACTTGGGCACCCGTGGTTTTTGCATAACCTCCTATTCAAACTCATGTTTTTGATTCCCCGAGCTACCCATTGTACAAACCCTGGGCTTTTTCTAAAAAGCCAAGGGTGAGGGTTTAAATTTTACTTCCCAAAAGATAAAAAAGGGGCGAAACCAATTTGGCCGAAGTTCCCCTTCATTCCCCAGGAAAAGGGACGACTGAATGGTCGCTTTTACTCTGCCTTTCGGGCGACGGCACCTACCCGTGAGGTCACCTGACCGATCCCTTTCCCCTTTGGCCCACGGGGGAGCCCCGTGAATAGCCCGTGCTCAAAGTGGGGCACCTTCCTACCCAGGACCCCGGGAGGTCAGCATGTTCTTGTTTCTATCCCTCCCGGCATGCCCAAACCCCCTTCCCCCACTCTCCCTCCCCCTTTGTATACGACTCGGGGGGTTCCCCCCCCGGGGAAAGCCTGAATTCGCACACTTTTAAGACCCAAGGGAAAGTGCTCTCAACAACAGCAAAAATACCCTTAATTTGCCCAAATTTCTCCCAGAAATTCGGCCGACCATTCCCGTCCCCTTTTTGTGACTTTTCAACTTGAATCTTCCTTTGGGCTTCCCGTGACTTTTTAAGGGAAAAACTAGGGGGTGGGCCCGGAGCTTTTAGCAGTAAACAAATCTTGGGCAATGCCAATGGGAAAAGGGCCAGTTTTTTTCTTGTTGTTTTAGGGGGGAGAGAAAATTTGGAGAAAGAAAAAGTTTTGGAATTTCCAGATAATTTTCTTTTCGAGGGTTCAATACATGCCCGCTTTAAAATTTTCAGGCATGAGAAATAAAAACATGTCAGTAAATAGACTGCAGATGGGGAAAAAGAGAGAGGTGGGTGGCTTTTGAAGTTCTGAAGGGGGAAAAAAGCTTAACTTCTGGTTTTTAAGTTTGGAAGGGGAAAGAAGGGATAAAATTTGTGTTTTTTTTTCATCACGAAATTTTTTCTCGTTTTAAAGGGCATTTTGTTTTCCCTTTTGGTCTGTCGGCCATATCCCCCAAACTCGACTTTGGGACGGGGATTTGTATAGCCGTGTATTGTCAGCAAAGTTTCCCAAAAACAAAAAAAATACCTGATCAACATCAGACATGGTTCTGACGTACAAAGCAAACAAAACAGGCCCCAGCACACAGCCTTGTAAAACCACAACATTTCAGAAATGCATTAGAGGAGGGAAAACCAGTTAAAGTGACTTCCTGAGATTGGGAGTTAATTCCAAATTTCATTCACCCGAAAACAGTGCCAAAGCAGCTTAAAGTCTTATCTGGAAGGAAAAATGTTATTATTCATAATCAGAAGCTGTGGTTAAGTCGAGAGAGAGAGAGAGAGAGAGAGAGAGAGAGAGAGAGAGAGAGAGAGAGAGAGGTTAATGTTCTTATCATCAAGGGCAAAAAGATCAGTCACAAGTTTGAGGAGGGCGTTCTTTGTGTCGTGACCGGCTTTGTTAGCAGACTCATGAGCATCGATCAGTTTGCTGCTATTTAGGTGAACCAGAAATTGTGAGAGAGGATCATTCGTCCAGCGAGATTTTAAGGAAGAAAAGGTTTGAAACAGACGCACAGGTTTTAAAGGAATTTGAGTCTAAACAAGGCTTCTCGGAGAAAGGAGGAACAACGATGGTCTTCGCTTGGGGGGAGAGGGGGTAGGGGTGGTTATGAATTGAAAGAACACTTAATTACAGGGAACATGGAGAGAGAGAGAGAGAGAGAGAGAGAGAGAGAGAGAGAGAGAGAGAGAGAGAGAGGGTGTGTGTGGTGTGTGTGTGTGTGTGTGTGTGTGTGTGTGTGTGTTGTTTGTTTGTTTGCGTGTGTAAGCGTGTACATGTGTATGTGTGTTGTGTATGCATGCGTGTGCATAGTCTCGAAGAATATTATCCCGCCCAACTCGTTTGTCATGATGTAAAATCCCTCCTAAAACGCACACAGACACACACACACACACAGAGACACACACACTCACCCACATACACAGACTCCGTCTGTCTGTCTGTCTGTCTGTCTGTCTGTCTGTCTCTCTCTCTCTTTCACATACATACACATACATATATACATACATACATACAGACAGACAAACAGACAGACAGACAGACAGACCGTTACATCCACTCACATACGCACAGACACACATAGAGACACAGAAACACGCTCACACACACACACACACACACACACACACACACACACACACACACACACACACACACACACACACATCTAACATCTCCCCGAGTCAACCCTATCAGCCACGAATACGTAGACATTCGCTTTTCGTTGCAGACAGCTATTTGGCGTGGTCTCTACTTTATTTTCGTCCTGTCAGTCAGCATTTGGCTGTCTGGGAACAGTTTGCCCGCAAGACACGGCTGAAAGGGGGCCGGATTTGACCACGCTACCTGAGGGTCACACGCCTAAAAAAGGAGAATTACACCGCTGAAATCACGCGCAGTTTGTGCGTTAATCTACGTCACTGCACGAGACCTTCTTCCCAAAACTGCA
>CM031598.1:97109202-97114202 GCA_018398815.1 Conus ventricosus | reverse complement strand
CTGGTGCCTGGTCAGGTTAGACTGTTGGCACTGGCGTTGGTCTGTCGATGAAAGTGGCGCTGGCCAAGTATGAGGTCGAACCCCAGTGAAGATAGAACAGTGACTATCAACATCGATCTGTTCTCCTTTCTTTCTTCCTGCATTAACGCATTGCACTCTCTCTCTCTCTCTTCTAGTCTGCTCTTATCAAATGGACATGGTTGCTTTTCTTTTCTTTTTTTTCTTCTTTCTTTTCCTCTTCATTAGTTAGCAACTCTCTCCACATCTCTCCTAAGTCCTTCCTCTGCAGACTATCTCGTGCTAATGCCCCACTTGGTTCTCTCCTCTCCTCCCCTCATCTCTCTGCTCTTCTCTCCTCAGAGATTACACTCAGACCTCTCTCTCTCTGTCTCCCTGTTCGTTCTCCCCTCGTTCTCCGTTCTCTCACTCTCACATCCTTCTTATTTCGTTCCGATCTGTCCAAAAAGGGCGAGTACCATTGGTCAGTATTTTTACCCCTGATACCCGAAGTTATTCTCCTCTAATTCCATTGGATATTCAAATCATGACAGTCACGCCTACACGCCTTACTCTCTGTGGTGGTCAATTGGTCATTTAATTGATTAGCTAGATTTCACCCCCACCACACACTACCTTCCCCCTTCCCTACTTAACTGGCACCGTGTGGCTTAAGTCGTGGACACTGGTCACTCTAAATTGGCTAGATGAGTCTGGGTAGGCTCCACGACGTCTGACCAAACCTACCGAGACCTGTCGGTCCAGCCACTCAGACTGTCTGCTGTCTCCTTGCTGTGCTTAAATTGGCCAGATGAGACGCATGGAGCCGTCTTTGTGGCGCCAAGATGTCTGCATTTGGACTTATGTCCAGTTGAAGTGGCCGGCGACGGACCACACTTTGGTTGTGTTGAATTTGACCGTGACAATTTCCCCCTTGCAAAAGACTATGCACCGCATTGTCTCAAAACAACGGAACAAAAAAGACAACAACCGAATTTGCTGACACACAGCTACACCGCGCAAAGTTGAAAAAAATACTTTCAACCAACGGTTTATAATATATAAATATACATTAGTGAATACCACTCCAATGAGTTATCATTGACGTGCGCTCTTGCGTTATTTCAATTCATTTTGTAACGACCTCTGTGCGCACCTATGCAATCCCCCTACCTGCGGATTTGCCATATCTTCTCTTCACAATTCTTATGAAAAGCACAATATAATATGATCACGATCCATGACACTTCACTGAGGAATCTCCATCCTCACTTATTGCAAATAATGCATCACTACACAGCGACTGTATGCTCCAAGCATAACTACATCCACATGAACAAGTCTCACAAAGAAAATATGAACAAGTCTCACACACAAAAAAAATATGAACCATAGCCAACTGGAATGAACCCATATCCAATCAACATAAACTGTAATCAACACATATTATCAACAAAGCACCCCGATATGACTGACTTCCTCTGAGTTGCAGCTTGCTAGACTACAGGCTTAAATAGTCAGCTCCGACATTCTGTCGACCGGGAATGTACTGCACTCGGAACCTGTAGGGCTGCAATGCCATTGCCCACCGCAGCACTCTGCTGTTTTTCAACTGCGCCTCCTGCAGGAATTTGAGTGGTTGATGATCCGTCTCGATCACGAACTCTTTCCCATACAAGTATTTGTGGAATTTCTGCACGGCCCACACGACAGCTAAACACTCCTTCTCCACCGTTGCGTACCCTCTTCACACTTTGTCAACTTCCTGCTAGCATATCTCTACAGGAAACTCGACCTCTTCATGCTCCTGCAACAATACTGCACCTATCCCACCGCCTGATGCATCTGTCCGCAACAAAAATGGTTTGGACATATTGGTAGCTTCAAGATGGGACGGGAACCTAGTCTTTCCAACACCGTCTGCAGTGCTTGCTCTGCAGCGTCTGACCACTCGACCACTGCCGGTTTCCTGCCTTGACCAAATCACTGAGAGGACTCGTGATTGCAGCAAAATTTGGGACAAACTCCCTATAGAACCCAATAAAAACCTAGCAGACTCCTGACTTCTGTTTTGGTCTTGGCTCTCTGAATTCATCATCTTCTCCACCTTTCCTCTTTCCGGCTGCTTTGTGTCGCCTCGCACAACAAAACCTAGGAACTCCAGGCTTGGAAAACCAACCTGGCACTTTGTTGGTCTGGCTGTGAGATTGGCTTGTCTCAACCTCTCTAAACTGCTCCTAGCTGCCTCATATGCTCCTCCCATGTCTCGGATGCTATCAGAATGTCATCCATGAAATTCACAACGCCTTCCAATCCGTCCATAACTTCCTCATCATCCTACTGTCTAGCCCTTCATACAGTGACACATCCCTGTATGACTCTTCTGGAAACTTAGGTAACAAAATCTCCCCTTCTTCTGCTGGGTCTCTTTCACCTCATCAAATGTTTGCGGGTGCGCCTATGTGCTGAGTCTCACGCTGAATATATTTGCGGAGAAAATTCGCTGGAAAAGTTTTAGTTTCCCATTCACATCATTCGGTAACCCCGATCTACCTTTTCAGTGATGGTGAATGGTCCTTTCCAATGCATCAGCAGCCTGTTGTGATCTGTGGGAAGCAGTAACAGGATTGATCTCCCACCTTGGGGGATTGCTTCCTCACCTTTCCTGTCATATTGCTTCTTCTGAACGACCCTAGCCTCCTTACATGTCTCGTACCTGTGCCCACCTTTGGAACGGGGCCCGAGATTGGGCCAATCGTCACAGCCACTCTCCTGAATGGTGTGTCAATTAAAGGGGGATGTTTTAAGAGGTGCCTTCCTCTTCACCCTCTTGGGGCTGATCTTTGACACACATCACATGACATGCAGAAAACGTTTTTATGTCTGCCATTGCTCCTGGCCAATGAAAGTCATCAAAGTTGGGTTTCAGCTGTTTTGTGGTGCCGAGATGACCCCCCTGAGCGACTCGTGACCCACTGACATGACAGTGTCACGATAACCTGCTGGTACCTCTAACTGGGGTCACCTTACCTGTTTTCCCCTTGGTGAACACTCGGTACAACAACCCGCCTTTCACAAGAAATTCTGTCTCACCTCCTCTAACCCCCTGTTTCTCTCCACCTCTTGCCACTCCCAAGACTTCACGAGCGAAGGGTCTTGTTCCTGCGCTGCCCTAACTCATCAGGCGACACATCTATGCCTGACTTCCTTGCTGGAACGACTAACGGTTATCAACCTTTTCCTCCTTCCCTTGCTCCGTGTTTGAATGCTGCCCCCGTAGCAGTCAACAACTCAGGATCCCCCGGATCCCTTGCACCTGGAATATTTCCAAAGATCAGATGTGAAGGGGTTTCTCCATCACCAACGCAGACAACTCGCCCGAGAAGTAAGGGGTACGTACTTCTATCTTAGCAACTGGAAACTCCCTCACAGTGCCATCGATTAGAGTACAGGTCTGGATTTGCCCTGTCAATCCCCTTTATCGCCAGCGTGTTTTGTACTACACCGCATGAACAACCAGTGTCTCGTAACACTTTCACCCTCTGCTGGCCAATCCACCTTCTTCCACTGGTAACGAACCACTCAGCCTAGTGCCCTCCATCCCTGACACTGACTGCTGTCCAGTGCTAAACCATAGGCTGCACTCCACCCTCTTCAGACTGAATCCCTTTTGGTTCCACTGCAGGTCGTTTCCCCTTTACGACCCTTATCCACCTCTTGCAAGGCTGCTGCCTTCTGGAACCTCATGCGACAATCCCTCGCCCCATTTTCCCTTCTTTTTGACAATGAAACACCTAATGCCCTTTTTCCCTTCTTCTGCCCCACCACTGGGTTTGCAGACTTTGCAGAAAACTCCCCTGGTCTCCTTGCACTCTTCTCACCTGTGCCTAGCACCTGTTTCTCCTGCACCTTCGTGCCCAAACGTGCCTCTCTATACACCTCTGCGAACTTCAACAACTCCCCTTGCTGTCTCTGGCTGTCTCTCTTTCAAATGTATGGTAACTCAGGGCCGCAACCTGACAAAATCTGTTTCCTTCATAACTAGCTCTTTCAATTCAGCGAACTCCTTCTTCGTACCACTCAACTCTAACCACTTCTCAAAATAGTGATCTAAACGTGCACCAAACTGAGTGTACGTCTCACCTGCTTGTAATTTAGCTGAACGAATTTCTCCTGAACCCCTCCTCTGTGAGGTCAAATCCCTTCATCAGTGATTCTTCACAGCACCAAAATCAGACTGTTGTTCTGCTGGTAATGCAGTGAAAATTTGTAATGCCTTACCCGTCAGTAACGCTGACAAATGACTGCCCACTCTTCTGGAGGCCAACCCTGACTGGTCGCAAACGTTTCCGAAACGACTGATGTATGCATCAATCGAATCGGTTCCTTCCGAGAATTTTGGCAACTTGGGTCGGGGAGCATAGCTGCGCACAGAGTCACTGGAAACTGAACTCCCATCCTCGGTGGTCTCCCTTTGTAATTCTCACTTTCTCCAACTCTAATTGAACCTTTAATCTTTCTGTTTCCTGCTTCATTCTTTCTGTTTCCCTGCGCTTCCCTTATTCTTTCTGTTTCCTGCGTTTCGCTAGTCTGAAATCCTTAATCTTTCTGTTTCCTGCTTCATTCTTTCTGTTTCCTGCGTTTGCTTCATTCTTTCTGTTTCCCGCTCTGCTATTTCTCCTGCGATACGGCGTCTTTCCGCGCGTTCATCCCTTTCCATCTTTTTTGGTTTCAACGAATGCACGCAACTCATCTCCCGAATAGCCTAACTCACGAGCTACGCTCACAATTGTTCAATAGGGGTGTTCTTTTCTTCCGCCATTATATCTTCCTCTTTTTTTTTTTTTTTTTGAACAAGATTTTATAACTACGACAGCCAAACTGGTGGTTACCGACACGAGTGACGTAATAGCACAATCCTATGAATGATAATATTATCTTGGGACAACGTAGTTAGTTTTTTATAAGACGCCCAGCGCCTGACCCAACTATAGAGCGAATTA
>CM031598.1:97094202-97099202 GCA_018398815.1 Conus ventricosus | reverse complement strand
AACCGCATCATCACTCAACGCAAACGCGAAGACAAGCAAACAGAAAAGGCACCAACGCGAACCTTGAGTTTGGTTCCACTCTGCAACATGCTGCAAGTGAAATCATTTGATCTCAAATTTGTAGAATATAATAAGTATAAGATCAGGTCAGTTCGCATGAAATTTGTATTTTTCCATTACATCTATGCAACTAATTAAAGTTTTTGCGATAGGTTTTGCTAATGAATGATGGAATTGTGTGCAACATTACACAGGATTTGCTAATGAATGATGGAATTGTGTGCAACATTACAAAAGGATTATCTATTGTGAATTACGCACAGACATCCCATTTTCACACGCAGACTATTTTCATTACATTTTCGGAAAGCATCGCAATAAATATCAAGTCACATTCTATCACTAGTATCAGTATCAAACCATTTACTGCAGTGACAGGACAGATATATGAATAGATATCTTACCAAATATGTATCACTGATTGGTCACAGTCATTGCTTGTTGCTTTGTGGCGAATCAAGCCACACGAAAGCAATACATGAATCGGCTCTCGGCTCCCTGTGTCTGTAGTTAAAGTTACCAAACAATAGGCCTACAAACATATCATTTGCTTGCTTTTTTGGGTGGAATGAATCAAAACTGAATCGTCCAGAAGAACGTGGGGAAAATACGAAAAAAAAAAAAGTGTTCATGATATAACGTCATCAGTTATTGACGAGCAAGCTGATGACGAAACATTAGAACACGTCAGGGTGAACACGCGAACATGGCGAAGGAGCAGACGAGGAAGTCTGGCTTGACTTTTCTTGAGACCAACACTCCTCTTTCATCACGTCGAAATGAGCCACTGCCTGTTTTGTCTGCTATAACATCATGCATCTATACTGCATTGTTGAAGAGTCTGCTATCTAAAATGAATGTTTTTGTACTCCCAGTTCTTATAGAACAGTACAGGGAGTACTTTACAATGGGAACGAAGAAATGCTGTCTGTGTGTCTGTCTGTGTGTCTGTCCGTGGTCAAAATGTGTTCACTCGCTCCAGACAAAAACTTCTCGGCCGATCGTTCTGAAAATTTGTAGGCTTACGAATGGTCATATGTGTCACGGATGATGCCGGTGTTTTAGTTTACCAGAATAGCCGTTACTAACGGCTATAACGGCCCATAACGGGTTTTCATTTTTATGGAATATCTTAGAAAGTACTTATATTCAAGAAAAAGTGGGAATAGCCTACGTTTATATGCTTTGCTTCTTGTTAATTGTTTATAGCCTTAAGCGATCTGCGGACTTGTCTCATTGCTTTTTTTAATATAAACTATGAACTTTAAGTTAGTGTCATTGCTGTTGTCCCATTACGTTAATGCATAATCAGAGTAAATAAAAGTGGCAAGGGAATCCCTCTGTGTGTGTGTGTGTGTGTGTGTGTGTGTGTGTGTGTGTGTGTGTGTGCACACAAGCGCGCGCGCACGCGCGCGCGTATGTGTATGTGTAAGTGCGCGCGCACGTGGGCTCGTGTGTGTGTGTGCTCGCGTGCACGCGTGTATGTGTGCGTGCGTGCGCGCGCGCGCGCGCAGGTGTGTGTGTGTGTGTGTGTGTATGTGTGTGTGTGTGTGTGTGTGTGTGTGTTGTGTGTGTGTGTGTGTGTGTGTGTGTGTGTGTGTGTGTGTTTGGTAACAAAACACGTAGCTAACTTTTCTTTGCAGGAAAGTTATCGTTTAAAAAAAAAGATTTAATGAAAGTTATCTTTATAAAAAAAAAGTATCACTCTCGGTTGAAATACGCTAAAGGTCAAAATACCATTCTGACATTTACATTTGGCCATGGTCAGGGGTGATGGGGATGGGAGTGTAAGAATAGTGGGGGTGATGGAAAGGATCAGGAGGAGAGAGCTCACGCTAGGTATCCAATGTCCAGTCCTCTCTCTCGACCTTCCGTCACCAAATCAATGAGACTTGAAAAGCAGCCTTCAGTGTACAGGAGACGAGCGTACCGACAAACAATCCAAACCTAATCAGCGAATGATGGAACGACCAGACAACAGTGAGTAGTCATTTTTCTGGCTGCTTCACCGACTGGTCGGCCAAATGAGACGTCTTTTTTTGATTTTTTTTTTTTTTGATTTTTTTTTTTTACATTTTTTTTTTTAATGCTGATCAATGGGAATGAGGATGATTAAGATGATGCTACGGATTTCCATTTCGGTCTGAGACTACATGACAGGGCTGTACTCTACGCTTCCTTTCATAATATATCCTGGCGTCAACCAGGCCCGAGAGGTACAGGCACCTGCAGTGTTGGTCATGAAATTTGAGCAACACTCTCAGAAACGCATCCATTAAGTGGATGAAACTCGACTGTGTGGTCCCAGTCTTCCCAACTGAGTCCGCAGCAAACTCAACTCTGGGTAGGAGCGGTCGGGCAGCAGAAAAACCCACATGACTCTGATGGGATTCGAACCCACGACCTCCCGGGAAGCCGGCAGTCCGCGACGCTAACCACTTCGCCACGGCGGCTGGTCCAAATGAGACGTCTAATCACCCGGCTCGAGAAACACTGCGACAAAGGGAAAGCAATCTGCAAAAAACGGAAGTGATCTGCGCGCTGGCTTTCTTTGCGAGAAAACGGGTGTTGACATTGATGAAAAGCAAGTCCAGGAAGTCATCGGCACCATGGAAACAATTTGAATCGGTTGCCGCTTTTTTTTAAATGTGCTTTTGTAGTGGGTATTTATTTTATTTTATTTATTTACTACTTTTTTTTCATAACAGTTTTTAAGTAGTAATAATACTTTCCCCACTTTCCGTGCCCCCATTGTCCAGTTGTATTAACCCTTTGCGGGGCCAATCTAGTTCCTTTTTCCAAGGCCACATCCAGGTTCGTCCAGACGCAGCTCATGCAGCACTGTCCACGTTGAGCGGTCTGTTTCACTCCGTCATGAGGCAACCTTCCAGAGGAGACACTGCATTGCTGCTGAGCCATGTCGATCGAGTTTAGGCTGACTTGTCCTGATCCTGCACATGCAGAACACTAGCTGCTTTAAGCCCCCTGCTGACGACAGTAATCGCTTTAGTTGCGGAACAGCATGAGTGAGCGTGAACCTCTGAGATTTGGTTTTATTTTTGTTGAGTTGTTTCTGTTTTGAAACAAACAAACAAACGAACAGACGAACGGACGAACGAACGAACGTACAAACGAACAGACAAGCACATTTCTCACGCTTTTTCGGTCGTAATTTTTGTGAAAATGCTGCTCTTTTCGACATATAAATATCATCAGGATGGTTTTTAAAAATAGTTACATTGTACTGTAGGTTTCATAGTGACATTTGTTTCATAGTCTACCGTATTACTTGCTGAAACATTAAAGAAGAAAAAAAGGTGATGGTGGGTGAGAGGTGGGGTTCACAATACAGCAAATGGTCAGTGTGGCCATAGATCTGTTAATACACAACAAATTTTGATCTAATTTCGACATTTTAGTTTTTCTGATAAATGAAGTCAGAAAATTTCTACGTTTGGACATTTGCACTATGTTGAGTCTTTTAGATATAGCATTTTCGCAAAAATACGTTTTAAGTGCTATTTTGTCCATGTTCTCTCTCACAGTCGTGTGTCATATTTCAGTTTTGAGAAAGCCTTGGGGGTGGCTTTTAAGCTACATTAATGCGGGGATATGCGCGTGCTGAAGAGCTAAAGACAAATTTGTCATTAACTCAGATTGCTTCTATGGCTTCCGCGGATTCAGCCACTAGCAATTCACAAGAAAATACAGACGAGTTCTAATATTTGTGTGAATATTAAGCGTGTTTGATAATCGAAAAATGTTATGTTTTTTCTTATTACAAATATTTGTGGATCCATTGGTTCAACAGTAAGTACTAGAAAGTACATGGTCAGGGGAACGATTGGTCAGATAGACAATCATATTGGTCAGCTGAATTTTCAATTATGACGTGGAATAAATGTCTCCGCTTAAAATTCTCTTCTCTCTCTCTCTCTTTTCTCTCTCCTCTCTCTCTCTCTTCAAAACACACACACACACACACACACACACACACACACACACACACACACACACACCACACCCCCCCCCCCCCCCCCCCCCCCATCGTCCCACCCACCCACACACTACACACACGCGGCGCGCGCACGCGGGGGTTAAACGAAAGTAAATGGACTAATCAGACAGCCACACAGAACGGATCTCAGTGATTATCGTTGCCTGACTTACAGACCAACCAGACTTAGAACCAAAGGCGGAGAACGCACGTGCTGAACGCCATAGACACGGGGGGGGGGGGGGGGGGGGGGGGGGGGGGGGGGGGGGGGGGGGGGGGGGGGAGGGAAGAGGAGAGGGGTGGTCGGTGGACTGTGGTGGGCGAGAATCAGGAACTGAGAGGCAAAGTAACTGTCTCAATGAATCCAGATGAAAATGTGAACGTGTTTCATTCTTCTCTTTTAAAGATGATGTCAATATATTGTTTCAGGTTACTGCTGCCCTTCAGACTTAAACCATTTGCTACTATCCTTTTAACACACACACACACACACACACACACACACACACACCACACAACACACACCTACACACACACACACACACATACACATGCGCGCACGCACATGTGTGTGTGTGTGTGTGTGTGTGTGTGTGTGTGTGTGTGGGGTGTGTGTGTGTGTTGCGCTGCGCGCGCGCGAGGGAGTGTGTGTTATGTGTGTGTGTGTGTGTTGTGTGTGTGTGTGTGTGTGTGTGTGTGTGTGTGTGTGTGTGTGTGTGTGCGTGCTGCGTGTGTGCGTGTGTGCTTTGTTTTACGTGCGGGGTTGTATGCGCGCGCGCGCGCGTGTGTGGTGTGTGTATTCTTGAATTCTGTCATACGGCTTTTGCCTTCTGTTTGGTCGAGTTGTTTACAAGTTTGCAGGCTTTGTTTCTACAGTTAATGTGTAGTTTGATCTTAATGTCCTCGAGTTGTTTGTTCCATCAAGGTTTCCTTTGAGCAGTCA
>CM031598.1:97071266-97078766 GCA_018398815.1 Conus ventricosus | reverse complement strand
GAAACAGAAGTGGGCGAAAACATGACCTCTGTGCTAGAAGTAATTAGTGTGGAATACTTTGTTTATTGGACGAGTCATCACTGCAAGATCTGTTGCATGGTTATAAAATTTGCTGATAAAAAAACGACAAATTTGAAACACCACACACACACACACACACACACACCACGCACGCACGCACGCACGCACGCACGCACACCGCCCGCACACCACACACACACACACACACACACACACACACACACACACAAGCATTATGCTGCAGCGCATGTGCACGCAATACTGCATCTGCACTTGCTTGCTCTAGTGAGCACGTGTGTGCACAGACACAGACACACAACCAGACACACACACACACACACACACACACACACACACACACACACACACACACACACACAACATACCACCACCACCAGCACCACCAGCACCACCACCGCAGCAAAAACAGCTATAGTAAAAAAAAAAGAAAAAAAAAAGAAAAAAAAGAAAACAAGTCAGACAGAATGGAAATCATTTGGCGGCATGTTAAGCCAACAATGCCATTGACGTGTATGGGAAAACAGACAGCCTGCAGCTGTGAAATTCACTGGTAAAGTTAAGGCGAAGGTGATGAGGAACTGCTCCTTCGGTCAACCTGAGGTCTCACGGCGTCTGCCTCAATTCGCACCGGAATGACGTTCGATAAAACAAATACCTCCCCCCTCAGCTAAAATCCATTCCTTTTCCCTCTTAGGTGCATTAAGTGTGTGTGTGTGTGTGTGTGTGTTGTGTGTGTGTGTGTGTGTGTGTGTGTGTGTGTGTGTGTGTGTGTGTGTCACACGCGCGCGCGCGACTGGTTATTATTGCTTGTTTGTTGCTTCCTTCTGTTGTGTGTTCCTCTGTGTTCTCTATTTTCTTTTCTTGCTTCCTTTTTGTTTTATCTGTTTAGTTTTTGCTTCCATCTCAAATTCCTTCAATCCATCCATTCTTCTATGATTTTTTCATTTGCTTTTTTTTTCTCTTCCTTTCCTTTTCGGTTGGTTGGTTTCCAACTTCCATCCTTCTTCTGCACGTTGTCTCTTTATTTCTGTCTTTCACGCTTTTTTTTTTTTTTTGTGTTCGTTCGTACATCCCCCCCCCCCCCCCCCCCCTTTTTTTTTTTTTTTAACGTGTTTTCCTCGTTCGTCCATAAATTTTTTTCCTCCTTCTTTGTTCACTGTATCATCCGTTTATTTCTTTTTTTCATATTGTCTTTCATTCGTTAGCCATTTTCTCCCTTCGTTTTCTTCTTTAATTCGTTAGTTTTCTTTTCCTTTCTTTCTTCCATTCGTTAATTTCTTTCTTCCTTTCTTTTCTTTCCGGTTTTCAGTTTCTTTGTTTGTTTGTTTTGCAGATTCTGTTTACTATCATTTGTTCGTACTTTCATTTCTTTCTTCGCTTTTTGTTTTTGGGTTTATTTTTTCCTTACTTTATTTATTCTTGCTTCCTTCCTTCGTTCTTTCGGGGTTTTTTTTTTTTTTCTTCCTTCATTTTTCTTCCTTCATTTTTCTTCCTTTCATTTTCTTCCTTCATTTTTCTTCCTTTCATTTTCTTCCTTTCATTTTTCTTTCGTTCGTTTGTTCTTTCACTCTGCCTTTCTTCTGTTTTTGTTTGTTTGTTTGTTTGTTCATATCTCTTTCCTTCCTTCCTTCCCTCCTTCTTTCGTAACTGTGTCTTTAGTTCACACGACTGAAGAACCAGTAAGCCTATTTTCACTTCAAAGCATCTCTCATGATGGTTATCATCAGCAGGCGGAGTTCACAGCGACAACCACAAAACCATTTCTTCACACTATTTGGAAAGACAACATTTTCACGCCATCCCCTCCAACCCCCTCTTCTTTAAAAAAAACAAACAAAAAAAAAAAAAAAAAAAAAAAACCAACCCCAACACCCTTCATCTCACTATCCCTAAATCTATTCTCCCCCCCCCCCCCCCTCCCCCCCCTTCCTCCCTTTTCCCCCTCCTCGTTCCTGCCACCACCATTCTCGCCTGTAAGAAAGAAGCGTGGGAGTCGACCCGGCATTGATGGAGATTTGATCAGGTGGCAAACGCCTTAATCAATGGCTGTCTCTGCTGGCAGAGAGAGAGAGCGAGAGAGAGAGAGAGAGAGAGAGAGAGAGAGAGAGAGAGAGAGAGAGAGAGAGAGAGAGAGACAGACAGACAGAGACAGAGACAGAGACAGAGACAGACAGAGGGCGAGCCGAATTTGAGAAGATAAAGTGATTGCTCATTCTTCGTTCTCATTGTCCTGAGTGTTGTTTATCTTGCCCGAAAAAGACCTGAGAGGTCGAAACGCGTCGTGTTTTGTCTTTTAATTGTTTGTCCCTGTTATCTAGCGGATTAACTGCAGTTTCTTTGAAAACAAATAGATACAGTAGTTTTTGCATAATTCCGATGACAGACTGATTTAAAAAAAAAAAAAACAGTCACAGGTGAAAGCCTAACATATATTTCGCGGAGGTTCAAAGAACTTGCAATGGAAAGAAGGTAAAAAATGAAAAGCAAACTGTTATTATCTTCATCAAAACAAACCTAGCAAAAAGCACATTGATAGTTCTCTAATTCGTAATGATCTATAAAGAAATGTAGCCCCCCCCCCCACCCACCCACCCCCCCACGGAACACTTATGCTGCTTTCATTTCCATCGTGAACAGTTGATTTAATGCTTGGTTAATTTTTACAGAATTTTGCTGGCACATCTTTTATGCAGTTGTGTGTGTGTGTGTGTGTGTGTGTGTGTGTGTGTGTGTGTGTGTGTGTGTGTGTGTGTGTGTGTGTGTGTGTGTGTGTGAGTGTGTGTGTGTGTGTGTGTGTGTGTGTGTGTGTGTGTGTGTGTGTGTGTGTGTGTGAGGGAGGGAGAGAGAGTGTGTGCATTGTGAACTGTTGAATTAATGTTTGACTGATTTTTACAGAACTTTGCTGGGACATTTTTACGCGGTTGTCTGTATGTCTCTGTTAGAGAGAGAGAGAGAGAGAGAGAGAGAGAGAGAGAGAGAGAGAGAGAGAGAGAGAGAGAGAGAGAGAGACAGACAGACAGACAGACAGAGACAGAGACAGAGACAAAAGAGAGAGAGAGAGAGAGAGAGAGAGGGACAGTATATGAGCACTAGTCAATGCAAGAGGCCCGGGGCAGTGCCCAATGACTCGGAAGGCAATGAGCAGCGGGGAGTGACAGTGATGGAGTGGGCACGTGCTACACGTGACCCAAATACCGCCATGATAGATGGCGCAACCAGCAGAGAATGAAAATGAAACCTGGTCAGCCAGCGCTATTTCCGTCCACATTGTACAGCCAAAACTTGCCCAGCTTCAAAACAAACAGGCAAACAAGCAAAAATAACTCAATATATTTTACCACACGAATCGTACTGCCTAGATACACAAACAACAAAACGATCAGTATTTTTTGTGACCATGGGCATCATACTGTCAGCCACAGCCAGCCTGTAAAAAAAAAAGAGCTATTAAATGTGTTACTACCCATGATCACTCCCAACTCATAAGAAGATAAACTGTTATTGTTTTCATCATATACGTAGTACTGCTATACTACTTAGTGTCATCAATGTCTTTAACATTTGCGTCCGACTGTCCACTGGGCCAATGACAAAGCACGCGCAATATGATTTATTTACTTTACACTTCAAATGTTTAGCCACATTAGATGAAAAAAACAAAAACAATTAGCAATAATTTTGACCGTGTGCCTCACACAGCTAAACTAAAAAGAAAAAGAAAAAAATCTACACTTCTATCACATACAGCACACTGTCAGTCCATAGAGGGCCGAGATCAAGCGCAGCCATCACTATTCCTAGTGCGTGTGTCTTTCTGCCAGTCATACCAACGTAAAACAAACAAGAAGACTGGAACATGCTGCAGCGGTTCTGGAAACCGTCAAAATACATATAAGAATGCAAAACATAGTACAAACCCAGCTTTATTGAATGAACAATTTAATGAATAAAACTGGTGAATACAGCATTTTCCATGTCTAATACACACCAGATTTATTTCTGTCATTGGTTGTGACCTGTTCTGTGCATAGTCAAATAATTATGTTCATGCATGCATGCATGCATGCATGCTTGCGTGTGTGTGTGTGTGTGGTGTGTGTGTGTGTGTGTCGTGTGTGTGTTGTGTGTTGTGTGTGTGTGTGTGTGTGTGCCTGTGTGTCTGTGCATGTGTGGTGAGTGTGTGCGTGGTGTTGTTTGAAAGAAGAGTGTTCTCAACAAAGAGGAAAAAACTGTTAACATATGAGTTTTCGACAAATACGTATCTTTCAGACATCACAAATAACCACCATAAAAAGCACAGGACGCACTCCTTACATGGCAGCCGATAGGTGTATGGCAATGAAGACAAGAACAGTGGAGAAATAAAGACACTTCAGAAACAGTACAGGAGCAGGAAGAGAGGGGGGAAGGGCAGTGGTGGGGGTGGTGGGGAGAAGGTTTGGGAGAGTGATAGGGCAGAGAGGAAAGTGGGCGGGAGGAGCAAGAGCTCCGAGGAAGAAGAATGAAAGGCATAGTGTTGGTGTGTGTGACAAAGATGGGGATTACTATGCAGTTTTGACCCTTTACCATAATTTACATACAATACAGAGAAGTTATTTAATTACCAACATTTCTAGGGAACTGACTATATCTTGATAACAATGCAAAATTATAATTGAGGCCAACATGATACAGCAAAAGATGTCTATATGGAACCATGTGTATATGCATGCATTCTACGAACAGCATGTCGGATAATGCGCAAGAATGTACCCAATCTTTGAAATACTATTGATACCCATATTTTCTTCTTCTTCTTCTCTCTCTCTCTCTCTCTCTCTCTCTCTCTCTCTCTCTCTCTCTGCTCTAAATACTAAAAAAAAAGCATAAGAAATGTACATTTGATGCTTTATGTTTTATTTTTGTACTAATACTGCTCTATCCTTCGGAGAAAAAAAATTCAAAAAAAAAAAAAAAATCCCAACATCACCAAAAAAAAAAAAAAAAAAAAATGGGGATTATGACTGACAACCACACACCCACACCATCAGTTCTTCATGTGCAGCATGCTAAAAGGAAGGAGGGAGAACGGCCTTTGTAGCTTTTTTTTTTTTTTTTTTTTTTTTGCTGCAGCTGACAAAAGATTTTTAGGGCGGGGGGGTGGTGGGGGGAGGGGAGGGGGACAGGGGGGAGGGGTGAGAACGACCCATCTTAGCGCTAGGAGGTCAGAGAGAAAAACAGAAGACCTGAAAGGAAAATACTTCAACACCATCGCCACCCTAAAAAGGGGAAGGAGTGGCGGGAGGGTGCCCCACTCTTGCACCAGGTCAGAGGAAAACAGAAGAACTGAAAGAACAAAATGCTTCAACCCCACCCCCACCCATAAATAAACAAGCAAACAAACAAAGGAAAGAATGACACCCACCTAATCAGACTGCGCTGATTTGGAAACAGCTGCAAAGCTCCAAAAATAAAATAAAATAAGAAAGAGAGAGAAATGGTAGAAAGAGGGGAAGGTTGTAGAGGGAGAGAGGAGATGAAGGAGGGAGAAGGGGGGGGGGGGGCGAAGTCGTTTGCGGAAAATGCAGCGAAAAATAGCATGCAAGATTCAATACAAACAAATGTAACAAACAAAATGATATTGTAAGATCTTGAAGGAGGCAGAAAGGAGGTCGGGGCATGAAGGAATAACGAATGAGGAGGCAAATAGAAGAGATGAGTGATGAGAATCAGTGAGGCATATTCTTTCGTGTCATTCGTCACTTCCCATTTATCCCCTACCGTTTGTCTCTCCCACCACCTCCCCATATATTATATTGTTTGGTTAATGTGTTAATTTCCCTGTATAGAATTCCTGCCATTGATTTCTGCTGCCTTCTTCCCAAACCGGCCCACCAACACCCCCAGTCCTGCACCTTTTTGTTTTTATGTATTTGTGTTAAGGGATGCTTTGCAGCTGTTTTCATGTCAGCTGAATTTGTCTTTCTTTGCCGGGGAGGGGGGGGGGGGGGGAGAGGGCGGAGGTAAAGGGGAGAGGTTGGATGGAGTTTTTGTTTTTCCCTCTCACTCTCGGCAGACCTTGATCGGCTGCTACATGCGAGTGATCCTTTCTACTCTTCTTTCAACATACGTGTAATTCCTGATGTGAATGTATTAATCATATTATCACCCATTAACACTTGTAACACTTTGCTTTGCGTTTCCTGTGGTTTGTACTGGTGTTTATATTTCTCTTTCAAAAATTGAAGGAAAAGGAAAATGAGCAATGACCAAGAGAGAGAGAGAGAGAGAGAGAGAGAGAGAGAGAGGAGAGAGAGAGAGAGAGAGAGAGAGAGAGAGAGAGAGAGAGAGAGAGAACAACCAACAAATCACTGCTACTTGTTGCGCCTTTCGTATGCACGTAATACACGGTGTGCTATACTGCAAACTGTCGAAGAATGCTGCCCGGTGCAGTACGGATCGCTTACAGAGAAGCAAGTGTGCTTAACAGTCTTCATTGATTAAACCACGACACGAAGGAGATGATGCTGTACAGAATAATGCGATACATTTCCATCATATGTTGGTGAGATTGAATTGAACGGTAGATTTTTTTCCCCTTGTTCAAAATCTAATTTCATTTTATTCGTTTTGTTTGTTTATTTACTTTTTTTTAAATTTTGTTACACTATCGCCTGTACCCGGCAAAGGGCACTCTCTTCACGTTACTCATTCCGGCTTCTTGTCTACAGCTGTATCCGAGTTTCTCATGTCCCACCTCCAGCACGGCAGTCAGCAAGGAGCAATGAGCATCAACTTCTCGTGAGGCAACCCACCAGAAGAGACACTGCGCTGCCGCTGAGTCACCACAGTGGTATTCAGTGGTTGGTGCCTGCTTTGATCCAGGCACGCAAAGCAGTGCCTGCTAAGCCCTTTGCTGACGGTAATAACTGATTGGACGTAGAACCAGCGTGAGTGAACGTCTCTCCTACAGAGGGCACCACCACGTCCATGCAATGACAGACCCCACCCTCCCCCTTCTCTTGCATTAGCTTGGAATAAATTGAGTACTTGGGAGAGGGGTGTGGGGAGAGGGAGGAGCAAGTGCAGGCGAACAGTTCCTTTGTCATCACAAAAGAAAAATTTCGAAAATATTTACAAATACATAAAAGAAATGGATGTATGGGGATGGGCGACAAGTGAAAAAAAAAAGAATTCAATATTCTCAACTCGAAAACCTTTCTTCTGACTGTAAAAAGGAGCCGTAGTCTTCTGTTCTGTTAACGGAGCCATTTGTTACGCCTGCCTAGGGTCGATTTTCGCCTCCAGGGCGATCCTCATCAGCAGAACATGGCCTGCTGTGTCAGTCCTCCATAGTATCGGACATCGAACGCCGCTGTAATTCAGCAGTACTCTCACTACCATGGGGAGAAAGTGTGGGTCCAATTCCTTCCTGAGGTGGCCAGAGAAGAACAGGATACGGAAACTGGTAGAAAGTGC
>CM031598.1:97058766-97068766 GCA_018398815.1 Conus ventricosus | reverse complement strand
TATTTTTGGCATAAAATCCGCACACTTATTCTGACTAATTTCTACCTACAAAACTTTGTACAACAGACAGGCTGACACGAGGCTGAAACCTGATCACTTAATTTACGGCTGGCGCAGACAAGACGCCTTCGTTCACACAGCGCACGGCCCGCTTACAAACTGCGACCAAAAAATCAATAAAGCACCCCTCGCGGCGCGTTACTGGCACACGACGGCTGTTAATGCTCTCAGCGGGCCCGTAATTGTCTCCCTTTAATAGTTTTTTATTGTAGTTCTCTGAGAGAGAATTAATTGTTAAAAATCTATTTTTTATATTTATATGCAAAAAGGGCGTTTTAAGGGGTGGTAGGGCAATGAAGACAAGAGCAGGGAGAAATAAAGACATTTCAGAAACAGTACAGGACAGGAAAGGGGGGGAAGGGCAGGGGTGGGGTGGGGGGAAAAAGGTTTGGGAAGTGAAGGGCAAGAGGAAAGTGGGGGGGAGGACAAGAGCCCGGGGAAGAAGAATGAAAGCAAGTTTTGGTGTGTGTGACAAAGAGGGATTACAGCAGTTTTGGGGACCACCAAAACTGACTCAATACAGAGAAGTTATTTAATTACCAACATTTCTGGGGAACTGACATATTTGATAACAATGCAAAATTATAATTGAGGCCAACATGATACAGAAAAAGAGTCTAATTAAACCCATTGTATATGCATGTTTTTTTACGAACAGCATGTGGGTAATGCCAGAAATGTCCCAATTTTTAAAATACTTTTGATACCCATATTTTTTTCTTCTTCTTCCTCTCTCTCTCTCTCTCTCCCTCTCTCTCCTCTCTCTTCTCTCCCCCCCCTCTCTCTCCTCTCTAAAATACAAAAAAAAAAAAAGCATAAAAAGTACTTTTGATGCTTTAGCTTTTTTTTGTACTAAACTGCTCTATCCTTTGGGAGAAAAAAAAATTAAAAAAAAAAGAAGAAATCCCCAAACTCCCCAAAAAAAAAAAAAAGAGGGGGTTTTAGACTGACAACCACACCCCACACCCTCATTTTTCATGTGCAGCATGAAAAAAGGAAAGGGAGGAAGGGGGCCTTTTGTTTTTTTTTTTTTTTTTTTTTTGCTGCAGCTACAAAAGATTTTTAGGGCGGGGGGGGGGGGGGGGGGGGGGGGGACAAGGGGGGGGGGTGAGTACCCTTTTAGCGCTGGGAGGTCAGAGAGAAAAACAGAAACCTGAAACGAAAATACTTCAACACCACCCCCACCCCAAAAAAGGGGGAAGGATGGGGGGGGGCCCCCCACTCTTGCACCAAAGGTCAAGAAAAAACAGAAGAACGAAAGAAAAATGCTTAAACCCCCACCCCCACCCAAAAATAAAAAAGCAAACAAAAAAAGGGAAAAGAATGACACCCACCTAATCAGACTGCGCTGTTTTGGGGAAACACGCAAAGCTTCAAAATAAAATAAAATAAAAAAGAGA
Organism: Conus ventricosus; assembly: GCA_018398815.1. Taxonomy (NCBI): domain Eukaryota; kingdom Metazoa; phylum Mollusca; class Gastropoda; order Neogastropoda; family Conidae; genus Conus; species Conus ventricosus. The sequence continues at coordinate 97,067,306 of CM031598.1, read as the reverse complement.
GAAAAAAGGTAAAAGAGGGGAAGGGTTTTAAAGAGGGAGAGAGGAGAAAAGGGAGGGAAAGGGGGGTGGGGGGGGGGGGGGCAAGTCTTTTGCGGAAAATGCAGCAAAAAATAGAATGCAAGATTCAAAAAACAAATTAACAAACAAAATGATTTTGTAAGATCTTGAAGGACAGGAAGGGGGCGGGCATAAGGGAATAACGAAGAAGGAGGCAAATGAAAGATATGATGAGAATCAGTGGCATATTTTTCGTGTCTTCGTCACCCATTTATCCCCTACCGTTGTCCTCCCCCCCCCCTCCCCCATATATTATATTTTTTTGGGTTAATGTTTTAAATTTTCCCCTTTAAGAATTCTCCATTGTTTCTGCTGCCTTCTCCCAAAACCCGGGCCCCCCAACCCCCCCGTCCGCACCTTTTGGGGGGTTTTTTATTTTTTTTAAGGGATGTTTTGCAGCGTTTTCATTCACTGAATTTGTCTTTCTTTGCCGGGGAGGGGGGGGGGGGGGGGGGGGGAGGTAAAGGGAGAGGTTGAGGGAGTTTTTGTTTTTCCCTCTCACCTCTCGGCAGACCTTGATCGGCTGCACATGTGAGTGATCCTTTCTCCCTTTCTTCAATACTGAAATTCCTAGTGAAGTAAATCAATTATCACCCTTAACACTTGAAAACACTTTTTTTGGGGTTTCCGGGGTTTGTACTTTTTATTTTTCCCTTAAAAAAAAATTAAAGGGAAAAAGGGAAAAAGAGAAATGACCAAGAGAGAGAGAGAGAGGAGAGGGGGAGGAGAAGAGAGAGAGAGAGAGAAGAAAAGGAAGAGAACAACCAACAAACACTGCTACTTTTTGCCCCTTTCGTATCACGAAATACACATGTGCTATACGCAAACTGTCGAAAAATGCTCCCCGGGGGGCAGTAGGGGATCGCTTACAGAAAGCAAGTGTGCTTAACACCCTTCCATTGATTAAACCACGACACAAGGGAAATTTAGCGTCAAAATTTAATGCGATAATTTCCATCAATTTGGGAGATTGAATTAACGGTAATTTTTTCCCCTTTTTCAAAATCAATTTAAATTTTATTCTTTTTTTTTTGTTTATTTTTTTTTTAAAAATTTGTTACCTTCGCCTGTACCCGGAAAGGGCACTCTCTTCACTTACTCTTCCCGGGTTTTTTCACAGCTGTACCGATTTCTCTTGTCCCCCCCCTCCACACGCAGTCAGCAAGGGAATGACATCAACTTCTCGGAGGCAACCCACCAGAAAGACCTGCGCGCCGCTAGTCCCCACAGGGGTATTCATGGTTGGTGCCTCTTTATCCAGGCACGCAAACAGTGCCTGCAAAGCCCTTTGCTGACGAAATAACTGATTGGACGTAAAACCCCACGTAGGAACTCTCTCCTCAAGGGCCCCACCATGTCCATGCAATACAGACCCCACCCTCCCCCTTCTTTTCTTTGCTTGGGAAAAAATGAGTACGGGGAAGGGGGGGGGGAAGGGAGGAGAAAGGGCAGCGAACTTTTCCTTGTCTCAAAAAGAAAATTTCGAAAATATTTACAAATACATAAAAAAATGGATGTATGGATGGGCAAAAGGGAAAAAAAAAAAAAAAGAATTCAAAATTCCAACTCGAAAACCTTTTTTTTCTGACTGTAAAAAGGAGCCGTAGTCTTCTGTTCTGTTAAAGGGGAGCCATTGTTACGCCTCCCTAGGGCGATTTTCGCCCCAGGGCGATCCTCATCAGCAAAAATGGCCCTGCTGTGCATCCCCAGGAAATGGGAACTCGAACCCCGCCTGTAATTCAGCATAACTCTCCTCCAGGGGGAAAAAATGGGGGTCCAATTCCTTCCTGAGTGCCAGAGAAAAAACGGATAGGGAAACTGGTAAAAAATGCTTTTAATGAAATAATACCGAAAAAAAAAGAAAAAAAATCAATGGAAAAGAGGATTCTCAAGTTTATGTTTGAGGATCCAAAAGGATAAAAAAGACCCCCTCCTCCTTCTGCTCTGTCTCGTCTCTCTCGGTCTCTCTCTCTCTCTCTCTCTCTCCCCTCTCTCTCCCCCCCCTCTCCCCTCTCTTCTCCCCTCCTCTCTCTCTCTCTCTCCTGCGTGTAGTTGTACACACACATACACCTCTCTCTGCATTATATATAAATATAATATATATAAAAAATATATATATAATTTTTATATATATAAAATATATATAAAATTTGTGTGTGTGTGTGTGTGTTTTTTGGTGGTGTGTGTGTGTTTTTTTCTTGAACTGTTTTATCTTTTAAAAATGTACCTTATACATACGGGGGTGCTTCTTGAAACGTTCCAACAAAAAGTTTTTTTAAGGAAAATTTTTTTGGGAGATATAAAATTTAAAAATGAAACGTTTACTTCTTGTTTTTATTTTACTCCAATTTTTTAACCCCAAATATATTTGGGAGGAGTGGTGACCAGCAAATTTTTTGGGACGATCATTGAAACTATTATATATAAATATTATTAATATATATAATTATATATATATATATATAATAATAATATATTACACTTTCTGAGGGCCCTTTTGCTTTTGCCGCAGTCAGATTAATGTTTGTCGTCTTTTTTTGTACGTTTTTAATTATCTTCCCCAATAAAAGTTTTTAGAATTTCATAGATTTTTTTTAAAAAAAAACTGTTAAATTGGGCCTGAACACAAAAAAACCGCAAGAAAACAGGTGGTTTTGTGACATAAAATGCTCAGGGGGTTTATTTTTTTGGGGGGACCCAAAAAAAAACATTTTTTTGAAAAGATAAAAATGAAAGAACCTTAAGTTTTTTTTGTCGTATACATTCCCTGAACAAAAGTCACACAAAAGATGATAACAAATAAGGTGTATCAGATATTCGTAATGTACGCTGTTGGTTTCCCCTGTTTTTTTTAAATCTTGACAGCCCCCTGCAGAAACAAAAAAAGCAAGGGTATAAGGAAAAAATTCCGAAGGTGCGGGGGGACCCAGAGAACACTGTTTTCACCTCCCCTTTAAGAGCCTGAACCACCCTTGGGGGCCTGGCGCTGTGTTGACGAGGGGTACAGGCAGGGGCCAGGACACCCCATTAAGATAAAAGGGGGACATAACTGCCCGCAGGGGAAAAATTTAACTACGGGGATGCAGCCAAAACACCCTTAAAGTAGCCCCCCCCATGGGTGTACCCTGCCCGTATTTCAGACTGCAGAGCCCACCGGGGGAAAAACACCACCCTCCGCGCCGAGCAAAAACCCCCAGACCAAAATCAAAGGGGATGCTTTTCTAAATGGCTGAATTGAAAGCCCATCAATGCGGGAAACATTCATTCATATGAAGTGGTTCAGTGTTTTTTTGCTTTAAAAAACACTAATGTTCCCCCAGCATTTATCACCGCCCCCGGCCATTTTTTTATTTTGGGCCCTAGCAACAGGGAGAACGACTGTGTGTGGTGAACCTTGAACAAGTTATTAGCCCAACCTTTAGTTCCAAGGCTTTTTGCCTTCGCCCGGGAAAGTCTTCCGCACCCACTACTGGACACCAAGGCTTTGTATTGATCTGTTTGTTGAATCATTTGTTATAGGAATTGGGCCCTAAAAAAAATGTTTAACTCACCTAATTAAGCACCGTTTTCATCAGTGTTGGTTTTGTGGTGTGTGTGCGTGCGTGCGTCGGCGTGCGTGCTGCGTGCGTACGTGCGTGCGTCGTGTGTGTGTGTGTGGTGTTTTCTTCTTGTTTTTTAAAAAAATAGTGATTTTTGGGGTTCAATGTTTCCCAGCCCCCACCCACCCCCCCCCCCCTCCTTGGGTTGCTTTTTCCAAAAAGCAAATGTTTCTAACAGCAAAACCCATAAACTTCATTTAGAAATAAGAGTGGGCTAAAAACTTCAGGCTAAAAATTTACCGCCACTATAAAAAAGGTTTGCAAAGATTTCAAAGCAAAAAGGGTTAGAAAAAAAATGACGAATAAAAGGGGTTTGGGAAAGAAAATGTGAAATGTGCTTTTTTGTAGCATTTTGGGGGTTTATCTTAGCTTTTTTTGAAAAAAAATCTCAATACAAAGGCATCAGGCTGCGAACAAAACACTAGGCCTGTTGATTTTTTGGGCTGTCTGGCACCCAAAAGGATTACCCACCCAAATTTTGGGTAGTTTTTTCCCCCAGGGGTTAAAAAAAAAAAATCCCACAGCACCCCAAAAAAGCCAAAAAAAATCATTGTAAAGGAAGTATCTGTACAAAAACGAAAAAAATTTTAAAAAAGCAATATTTTGGGGTGTTTAAAAACGCCCGGGATCTAGAAGGGGAGGTCAATAGTGCAAAGCTCTCAAAGCCCGAGTGGCAGCTCTGTTTTTTGGTAACCCAACAATAGCGAAAAGATTTTTCCTCGGGAGGTGGGAGGGGGGGGGGGGGGGGGGGGGGGGGGGGGGGAAGGTGGGCCCCCAGCTGACAAAAATATCACTGCGTCTTTTGGTAAAAGTGGGGGGGGGGAGGAGGACGGGGGAAACAAGGTTCTCGAAAAGCGGAAGGGGTTGGGTTGGGGGGGGGGGGGGGGGGGGGGGGGTACAATGTTTTCGTAAAATGGGCTTTTGGAACCCGGGGGGGGGGGGCGGAAGGGAGTTTTTTCATTTTCAAAATTTTTGAGGATTTTTTTCCTGATTTCCAATTTTTTAAATTTTTGGGAAATCACAAAAAAAATCTTCCCCCTCCTCCTCCCCCCCCCCCCCCCCCCCCTCTTTGTAATGCCACCCCCTCCCCCCCTCCCCGACACACCCTGGCTCTGACGCCACTGCCCCAAAAATTCAGTCTCATTGGGGGTGACAGCAGCTAAGAACATGGCGAAGCCTTTTGTTGGTCTCCTAAGATTTTTGGTGTGGTGTGTGTGTGTGGTGTGTGTGTGTGTGTGGTGGGGTGTTTGGTGTGTGGTGTGTGGTGGGGCGCGCACATAAAAAGAAAAAAGACGAAAAAAACGAGAGAAAATTTACGGGAGACTTTTTCTCATCTTTTTTTCTCTACGCAGGCTGATGCTCCTGCGGACACTGCCTGTAAGACGGTGTGGGGAATTTTTGTGTTTAACCGTTTTTTACCCGCCATTAAGGGAGCCAAATTTTTCCATTTTCGGGGGAAGGGCATGCAAGTGTAACGGTCACCATACCAACGGCCGAACGCCTTCTCTTTTTCCTAAATTGGTGTGGATTTACGTGTGGCAAGATGATGTCTGCGTTCACACACGGAACCTCGTTTATATCTCTTCGAAGGACGTAGGGGAATGGGTCAGAACCAATTTAAAACCCCAGGGAAAAAAACCCCCTGTACCGAAATTCGAACCCGCAACCCCCCGGATCACGAGTCCGGCGCTCTACCAAATGAGCTTACCGGCCCCCGACGGGAGAAAAAATCCATTTCTGACCGGTTCCCTCCTTCACCATCCTTTTCATCCTTACAAAGAGCTAATGGCACCTTAAGAATACACGAAGAAGGGAAATTTCCAGTTCTCTTCCTCTACATTTCCTCCCCAAAAACGTCACAAGTCATGTTTTATTCGTACCCTTCTGTATCACATTCATATTGTGTCCAAAGCCTTTAAAATCTGCCTCCAGGGTGGGATTAAATTTGTTGGAAAAAAAAACTGCACGTTCGTAACACATATGGGGGAATTGTTGGAAACAATCTGCACGTGCTGTAACACATACGGGGTTTAATTTGTTGGAAACAATCTGCACTTCTGTAACAAATAGGGGGTTAAAAATTTGTTGGAAATAGTCTCCGTCGAACTACGTAAGGGGGTTAATTTGTTGGGAAAAAGGGCGCATCTTTTTAACTACAGTATGGGGTTAATTTGTTGAAACAACTGCACGTTCTGTAACTAGAGTACGGACTTTTTGTTGGAAACAAATCTGCCGTTCTGTAACTACATATGGGGTTAATTTTTTGGAAACAAACTTTCACGTTTGTAACTAGATACGGAGTTTTTTTTTGGGAAAAATCTGCACGTTTTTTGTAACACATAGGGTTAATTTGTTTGAAACAATCTGCACTTTTGTAACTACAGATGGGGGTTTTAATTGTTGGGAAAAACGCACTTCGTAAAAGAGTACGGATTTATTTGTTGGAAACAACTGCAAAGGCTGTAACAAAAGTATGGGTTAATTTTTTGGGAAAAAATCTGCACGTTCTGAACTACATAGGGGGGTTAATTTGTTGGGGAAAAAATCTGCACGTGCTGTAACTACAGTACGGGTTAATTTGTTGGGAAAAAAAACTGCACGTTCGTAACACAGTACGGGGGTTTAATTTTTTTGGAAACAAACGCACGTTCTGAACTACGATGGGGTTAATTTTTTGGGAAAAAATCTCACGTTCTGTAACAAAGATGGGGTTAATTTTTGAAAAAATCTGCACTTCTTAACTACAAGGGGGAAATTGTTGAAACAATCTCACGTTCTGTAAACAGAAAAGGGTTAATTTGTTGGGAAAAATCTGCAGTGCTGAAGACATATGGGGGTTTAATTTTTTTGGAAAAAAATCTCACGTGCTGTAACTACAGTCGGGTTTTTAATGTTTTGGAAACAATCTGCAGGCTGTAACACAGATGGGTTAATTTTTTGGAAAAATTTGCAACGGCTGAACCAGTAGGGGGTTTAAAGTTTGGAAACAATCTGCACGTTCTGTAACTACAATGGGTTTAAATTTGTTTAAACAAACTGACGCTTAACTACAGTAGGGGGAAATTTTTTTGGGAAAAAATCGCACGGCGTAACACGAATGGGTTAATTTTTTGAAACAATCTGCACGGCGTAACTACAGTATGGGGGGTTTTTGTTTGGAAACATCTGCTGTCTGTAACTACAGATGGGTTAATTTTTTGGGAAAAAATCGCACGTTCTTAACTACAGATGGGGTTTTTTTTCGTGAGAGAGAGAAAAGGGGGGAAGAGAGAGAGAGAGAGAGAGAGAGAGAGAGAAAAGAGAGGGAGAGAGAGAGAGGGGAGAGAAAAAAGAGAGAGAGAGAGAGAGAGAGAGAGAGAGAGAAGAGAGAGAGAGGAGAAAAAAAGTTTGCGCGTGAATCATCAAATCAAAAAACTGCTTTTGCTTACTGTTTTAAAATCTAGCCCCATGGGCAAAAAAGTAACCATGCGCGGGGGCTCCCAAATTGTTCTGATTTAACAACTCTAAAAAAAGTAACCAAAATCGGCATATATCGTTGTTTAATTTTGACACCACAGTATTCCCGTCACAAAAGTTTTTGTAGAGAGAGAGGGAGAGAGAGAGAGAGAAGAGAGAGAGAGAGAAAGCAAAGTTAGATCTATACAATTTCATTTTGTCGGGGTTTTTTGAAATAGCTCTGTTGAAGGAAAGGGAGACGAAAAAAATAAAGACGAAATGATTCATTAAAGTGTGATATTTTTTTCTTTCCCATTTCCATAGACTCAGAGGAAAACGTCAAAGAAAATGTCTAAAAAAAATTCTGGTCGCGGTGCGTGGCTAAATAACACCATAAGATCGAATGGAAACAACACCAATGGGCGGGTTTTTAACTCGAATCACGCAACCAAAGGACATCATTTCAAGAAAAGTTCAACAATGCCAAATTTGGCTTCATTGAAAAGGATTCAAGTGTTATATTTGACAGTTTGTCAAACACTTGATGTATCTTGGCAAAAATGTCAAATTTTTCCCTGTCTTAAGAGCAGACATTTACATTTCAAGCTTCGCTGTTCCCCCCCCCCCTCTCTCTCTCTCTCTCTCACCCCCCCCCCCCCTCCCCTGCGCCACAAACAGTAACGTGCTGTGTGTGATTGGCGGTCACTGTTGCGTCATTCATACTCGCCTGTTGCCCCTTGGTCTGATTACTTTAGCAGACGATAATGGCTTAAAATGGAGACCGCGAGGAAGAAACATCTTACTTGCCTTCCCAGTAATGGCCTCCTCTGAGAATTCCGCTCCATCCCACTCTTCCCTGTCTCTCAAAGCGAATTACTGAGCTGCTCTCTCTCTCTCTCCTCTCTCTCTCTCCCTCTCTCTCTCTCTCTCTCTCACATCTCTCTCTCTCTCTCTCTCTCTCTTCTCTCTCTCTCCTTCTCCTCTCCTTCCAACCCAGATTGACAGATAAATATATAATGAATGTTTCCAATATTGTTTTCCATCTGTACCCGATCTTTTCCATTTCTGCCCACTTTCCTCGCTGTCTGTCTCTTTAATCAAACCTCCCGCATTCTGACGATGTACCTTGAAATCAAAATTTATGTCCTCCCTCTCTGCGCTGTCTGTCTCTTTAATCAAGCGTCCCGCATTCTGACGATGTACCTTGAAATCAAATGTCCTCCCTCTCTGTATGTTGACGTCACTTGAAATGAGATTATAATAACATAATACTTAAAAACTGATGAAGGACTTTTGACAATTCAAAATCACATAATGTTTTAGAATGTTGTGGACTCCTCTCTCTCTCTCTCTCTCTCTCTCTCTCTCTCTCTCTCTCTCTCTCTCTCTCTCTCTCTCTCTCTCTTTCGAGTGAACAGACAAATACATAATCAATGTTTCCAAGGTCAT
>CM031598.1:97041266-97048766 GCA_018398815.1 Conus ventricosus | reverse complement strand
GTGTGTGTGTGTGTGTGTGTGTGTGTGTTTGTGTGCGTGCGAGCTCGCCTGTGTGTGGGTTCGTGTCCACACGCCTGCGCCACGTGTGTGTGTGTGAGTGTGTGTGTGTGTGTGTGTGTGTGTGTGTGTGTGTGTGTGTGTGTTTCGTGCGTGCGTGCGTGCGTGCGTGCGTGCGTGCGTGCGTGCGTGCGTGCGTGCGTGCGTGCGTGTGTGTGTGTGTGTGTGTGTGCATGCGCGTGTTCGTGCGTGCGTGGGCGTGGGTATGAGAGAGAGACAGAGACAGAGAGACAAAGAGAGACAGAGTGAGACAAACAGAGAGAGAGAGAGACAGAGACAGACAGACAGACAGACAGACAGACAGACAGACAGAGTTAATGTGTGGACAGAGTGGTGGACCATAACCAGTCGCCAGATGACGGCTAAAAAGTGGCATGTTATTTATTTCAAGAAAGAGAAAAGTGTCTAAGACTTTCTAGAACAAAGGCAGGCGAACGAACCAAAAAGGGTTTAATGGGGGAAAAAAGGAAAAAAGTACACCCCAGAGGACGACAGCAAAAAAAAAAAGAAAAAAAAAAAAAAGTTTAAGAATGACAAGAAAGATGATGAGCTCAGGCTGCAGACCAACAATTCATGAGCCAAGGCTTTGCTTAAGGAGTCGAGTATTTCTAGACGGGCACAATCTGAAAATTAATTTGTACTGTGTTCAAAAGTTGATATACATTCTTTTCTTTCACATGCCAGCAAGGTATTATCCCAGGTGGTTCAAGCAGACAGATTGAAATGAAAGAAATGGGACGATTTGGTGGAGGAGGGGGAACGGGGGGAGGGGGGAGGGACGGGGGGAGGAGACCACCTGGCTCAAAGATGGGATTACAGGTGACCTGTGACGTCAGGGAAGGGGTTAGCTCATGTATTTTCTAGACTGTGAATGATTTCATCGCCAGAAAACCCTAATTATAAGTGAATTGATTGGTGGGACATGTTTATTTGATCTCTTATCAGTTTAATATCAACGTTTGACTCAAATGTATATGCTAAACCTCGAAACGCTTGCATGGATAATAAATATAGTGATCTGGAGCAAAAATCCTAATTGTGGCGTGTGCCCGCAGCTAACGGAATGGTAGAAAAGGAAAAAAAAAACTACTACAGAAGGCGGGGACGCAATATATGTTGAAAGCGTTCCCGGGGTCTTCACGGGCGACAGGGGCTGCTGGAGACAGGAGGGAGGGGGGGGAGGGGGGTGAAAAGGGGGGGGGGGGGGCGTAGGTAGAGAGGGCGTGGGAGGATGCGGAGAAGGGGGAAGGGGTGGACGAAGGATGTCCTAACAGGCGTGTTTGTCTAATTATCGGTGTCTTTGTTCACCATCAGCATCCTTGTTTATATGATGCCATGACAGCCGACATCCACCAACAGTCGCTGTTTGTGGGGTTGGGAGGTGGATGAGTGGTAGGTGATAAGGGGGTGGAAGTTGGTGAGGGAGTGTGTGGTGTATGTGTGTGTGGTGTGGGGGGGGGGGGGTTGGGGGGGGGGTTGGGGGGGTGGAGAAGACGCGTTGCCTGAACTAAAAGATGGTGGCTTGATTTTTTTTTCTTTTCTTTTCTATCTGACCATCTCCTGTTTTTCGTCTTTCCTCCTCCCCTCCTGGATTTTGCAGATTACATCTTTTGGTGGGTCTTCCATCCTCTCTCCCTCTCTCCTCCCTCCTCTCTCTCTCTCTCTCTCTCTCTCTCTCTCTCTCTCTCTCTCTCTCTCTCTCTCTCTCTCTCTCTCCAGTGTTTTGCCTGTTTGTTTGTCGTTGAAGGGAGAGGGTTGTTTTATTTGGTTGCTTGCTTGCTCGTTTGATGTTTTTCAGTTTTTGGGTGAAATGCCGTATAACATGTACCCATGTTTTGATGCATGTATATTACGAGTAGGACCAGTTCAGTAGAGCAGTAATTGCAAAGTATTTAACAGGACCAGCTTTGCCAACATTGTTACCGTGGCAAAATACAGTCTCTCTCTCTCTTCTCTCTCTCTCTCTCTCTCTCTCTCTCTCTCTCTCTCTCTCTCTCTGTCTGTCTGTCTGTCTGTCTGTCTGTCTCTCTCTCTCTCTCTCTCTTTTTTTTTTCTCTCTTCTCTCTCTCTCTCTCTCTCTCTCTTCACGTGTGCATGCACTCAGCTCCCTCCTGCTCTCCCGTTCTTTACACACACGACACACACACCCACACACACACACACACACCACCACACCACAACACACCACACAGTGAAATGCGGTGCAAAAGTGGAAAGTTTCCATCCAAGAAACATATCCTCCGCGGCAGAAGTAACATAAGCAACAAAAAATTCAGAAAAACGGCGATGATAGAGTAGGCGGCAAACGTACGGCTCGCCCTCGGACATTGCAAGGATGGTTAGGAGGAAGGTGGGAGGGAGTGCAGACAGGAGGAAGTGGTGGTGGTGGAGGAAGTGGTGGAGGAGGTTGTGCGAGTTGGGGGGGGGGGGGGGGGTGGCGAGGGGGAGCAGGGGAGGGTGGAGGAGGGAGGGAGGGGTAGCAATTGAAAACTAGTAATACGCGGTATTTTTACTTGGGACGAACGACCCCCACCAGAAGGAAGGACAGCGGAGAGGGCAGAGGGTTCGGGGGAGGGGGGGGGAGGGGGGAAGGGTGGAGGTAGGGAAGAGTGTGAGTGAGGGTTGGGGGGTAAGGGATGGCAAGGCTCGGGGATAGAGAGACAGTCGATTCCTGTGCAAACATTCAGTTAGTTTCATCCAGTTGTAACGTTCACACTCACAAAGATGAGAGAGAGAGAGGGAGGAAGAGACAGAGAGAGACAAACAGACAGGCAGACAGACAGACAGACAGACAGACAGAGAATGGTGCTTTTAGCCAAGCCTACCGCAAAGGGCCACATCAGAACTGTCACCTCGTTGAAGTCAACTCTTCAGTCATATCAACAAAACAAAAAAATATACACGCACAACTCATTGCATCTTGTTTAGAACAAACAAACAAACAACAAAAAAAACGGAATTTCGTTAAAATCTTTCTTCCGTAAACTCTTTAGATCAGATGAAAAGAAAGCCCATCTCTTTCAGAAATTAAAAAAAACAGGGATAGGGAGGTGGCGGGGGTGGGGGGGGGGGAGGGATCTCTGAACTCACCAACTACGGTAGAGGAGATGACCAGTTCAAAGGGCCCTGGAAAGGAAGATCTTTAACACTCCATGTATACCAACTAACCGCTACCACCTCAAAATCAGCAGCGAGAACGCCGATTTTTGTCGCGCGAAAGCGGGATTCGAACCCAAAGCGTCTGACTTCAAATGCGCCGAATATGCCTTACAACGGCCGGTGGAAACTTTAAACTTACGACCGTTAGAGAGAGAGGGGAGAGAGAGAGAGAGAGAGAGGAGAGAGAGAGAGGAGAGAGAGAGAGAGAGGAGAGAGAGAGAGTGAGAGAGAGAGAGAGAGAGAGAATGCGAATGCGAATGCGAATGGTTTATTCATTAGGCCATAGCCCCTTATGAAGGGGGTGAGTAAACACAAGACATCAACAATGAACTTGTTCATGAAATAGGACATTTGAAATACACGATTACGAGGTCATAATTTCTCTGAACTTAAAAGCTTTATACAAGAAAAGCGAAAAAATTCCTAACATCACTAGTGGTGTTTAGAGGATGCCATCAACAAGCAGAGTTTAAAGACACAAGGGCATTGATAATATTTGTGGGAATAAATTTTTCTCTAATTTTACTAAGAGCTGGGCAGCATAAAACAAAATGAACTTCATCTTCCTTAGAATTTTTTGCATAAACAACATATCAGATTTGCTTCACTGTGTTCTCTGTATCTATAATGATGCACCACTATCTCTGAAATCCCAGCCTAAATCTCGTTGTTATATATTTCAAATGACTATCCATATTCAACAAAAGGTGTGTTTTATTTCATGTGTATTACAAAACATCCTAAACATATTAAATCTTTCACTGTTTTGAACATGATCATGCCATTTTTGCCATCTGCAATCAATTAGACGTTGACGAAAAACACAATATAAATCCCTTAACATTGCCAACCCCCTGATTCATCCACACTTCTCCAAAACCATATTCGTATAAACATGTGCGTACATCCGAAAACCCAATTTTGCTTTCCTTTCTTTCTAATTCAAACAACATATTATATGCTTTACGAGGCAAGCGACACTCATCCATCTGGAGCAAATTAAACCAATAACGAATACACTGAACAGCAGAATTTAAATATAAGGGATATCTATTGGTTTCACCATAAACTAAATCATTGGGTGTACACATGCTTACACCCAAAAATTTCTTTAAAGCAAATAAGTGCACAGATTCAGAAAATAAAGCAGCTCTGTTGAGTCCCCACAGTTCCGAGCCATACTGTACAGCAGGTTGCACATGACAATCAAATATTTTAACAAATAACGTCAACGAATTGTTATTGATTAAAGATAATTTTTTTCATGATGCCAAACAGACCCCTCTTTGCTCTACTAGCAAGATCCTTGCAAGCAGCAGTAAAGCTTAAACGAGTGGAAAACAAAATCCCTAAGTATTTATACACGTTCACTACCGGCATTAAAAACACCATTATAAGTCCATCTTTCTCTCGCACCCAAAAAACCACCTTTCCGAAACACTATGATGTTACTTTTTTCCATATTAACGTTCAACTGAAGTGCCAGTGCTGAATTTCTTAAGTTATTAAGCTGGGTCTGAAGGCCAATGATGGTTTCAGACAATAGAACAATATATCTGCCAGTAAAAGAATAAACAACTCAAATGCATCATAAAAAAAACGTGGCACCATGCCTACCTTATTCAATACTTCTAGGGCAGTTCATTTATAAATAATGAGAATAATATGGGGCTACACACATCACCCTGCTTCACACCAGCAGTACAGTTAATATATTCAGTCAGTTGAGAGCCACACCTAACCCTACATTTAACGTTATCATACATGCTCCTAATACACTTGTACAATTTACCTCTTACCCCATTTTTTATCAAGTTTGGGCCCAAAGCAAATTTCTATTTATAGAATCAAATGCCTTCTCAAAATCTATAAATGCTACATACAGTTTACGATTAAATGAAATTGTTTTTGTATCAAGGCTAACAAGTAAACATGTGATCTATAGTTGAATACCCTTTTTTTAAAAAACCAGCTTGATGCTCACCTGTGATATTATGTTCATTTACCATTCCTGCAATCTAACATTAATAATTGTACTATATAATTTACTACTAATATCACTAAGGGATATACCTCTGTAATTGTTGGGATTATTCACATCACCTTTCTTAAACAATGGTTAAAACTATAGATTCACTCCAATCTCGAGGAAAGATACCCTTATCAAACAGTGTGTTAAATAATTTTAAGAAGAACTGGAGCACGTGATCACAAGAATTCTTGTATAATTCACAAATTTAATACCATCAGGTCCAGCTGCTTTGCGACTTTTCAACTTTCTGAAAGCGTATAACACTTCTTCCACCGAAATTGGACGATTCATGAAACCATAACATCATCATGCTCACTAAGCTTTCGTTCGTATTTACAATCCAATGTTTCTTTTTCTAATAATGATTTAAAATGATTAAACCAGGTCTCAACATTAATGCTATTTCTTGGTTGTTTTCTTTTAAAGGACAGTTTATGTACATTATCCCAGAACTCTCTTTGATTACGTATGGAACTCTCAAGTCTGTCCAATAGCACCTTATTAAAGAGCTGATTACGTATGGAACTCTCAAGTCTGTCCAACAGCACCTTATTAAAGAGCTGATTACGTATGGAACTCTCAAGTCTGTCCAACAGCACCTTATTAAAGAGCTGATTACGTATGGAACTCTCAAGTCTATCCAATAGCACCTTATTAAAGAGCTTTTCTTTTCTTTTCAACAAGTTTTTATATTCACGTCTTGCTATTGTATATTCAGAGCAGGCTGTAGTGTCTGCTGGACGTCTGTTACAATGACATAGCAATTTTCGAACATTTCTTTTACTTGCTTCACATTCCTGGTCGAACCAGTCATCCTTTTATCAGTTTTATTAACATAAATATGTTTTTTCATACATTCCGCACATCTCTCATACATTCAGTAAACTCATCCAGCGCTCGGTTTATGTCAACATCAATTAAAGTCATAGCTATATTAAATCTTATACTAGTAGTTTCTGACAACAAATTATCTTGAAATAATTCGCTGTTATCACTGTTCCACACAAACTTTTCAATGACCTGATTGTTAACAGTGTTATCTTCAACCCTATTTACGTTAGGAAAAACAACAGAAAATACAACAGGCATGTGGTCAGAGTCAATACGTTCAGCAACACAAAGTTCACAGGAATCACACACGACAGAGAAAGATCATTCGACAAAATAAAATAATCAGTCACACTATACCTGTTTCAGTGATGTATGTGTAGTGACCTTCAAGGTCACCATTACACACTCCATTTAAAATATTCAAACTCAAGCAGTGCACATGTTTATACAATGCTTTCCATAACTATTTATATGACAGTCTTCTGAGCATCGACCATAATCAAGTGAGTGACTTTTACATTGTATATCTATGGCAGGGTCTGAAAAAAAGAATCTGAGACAATTTAGCTATCCCACTGTTTAAGTCACCACATAAATAATATGCGCATCCCGTTCCATTAGACAATCCTGTAAACTTTCTTCCAACAAAAGTATTCCATTTTCAAGATCAAAGTAAGAATAAAAAGGTGATCCTTCTGGAGGAACATAGGTACAAAAATAGATTATATCTTTTGTAGTGCCAAACAGTTGCTTATCAATCAAAAACACACAAGCGTTTACAAAATTTCACATTAATTATTTGTATAAATGGGGCAAATGTACTCTTTAACAAACAACAACCCCTTGATCGTCTCCCCTGTTTGGACAGTTTAAAGGCAGGCTTAAAGAAGGCTGTGTAATCAGAAAATAAATCGGTTATCAAAACTCTCCCAAACGTTTCCACCAAGCACACGAAATCAAATTTACAAACATATGATACAAAGTCCCGATCTTTGATTTTAGATGATAATCCGTTAACGTTCCATAACAGAAAGGAAGGGGCGTTTATTTACAGTTACTGGCGACGCTTGAAAGGGAGAACGTGCTACTGACATTTCTGGTAATGTGTCACAAAACTCATGTTCATCAGACACAGATGCGCTCCCCCTTGACTGTGTGACGTCGATCCGAACTGCACGTGCTCACACACCTTGGCAACTCAAGGCTGTCTCTTGACCGGACGAGTTCTCACGTGCGACCTCGACAAATAAACATTGCTCCGGTGACAGTTTAACTTTATACCCCCTCCTTTGTACCAGGATCGTGTGCAGGGTTTTTACGGGAAGAAATGGGCGGGCCAGAACATTATTTTGAATTTTGCAGTTTATCATTGCATCCAGATAAAACTTCTGCCCATCAATAATTTAGATGGTCATAGACCA
>CM031598.1:97006266-97036266 GCA_018398815.1 Conus ventricosus | reverse complement strand
ACGAAGACGTACTCTTCGAGTGGAAATCGCTGAGATTTTAAAACGTACTCCTCAAGTGGAAATTGCCAAGGTTCCAAAGACTAATTGTTCGATGAAAGTCACTGGAATTTCATAGACTTTGTGTTCGCAATGGAAATCACATTTGTTTCCCAAAACGTGCGTTTTCAGAAGAGATTTCAAAACGTAATCTTTGGAGTGAAGATTACTGAAGTATCAAAAACGGCTTCAAATAGAAATCAGCCAGGTTTCAAAAACGTGATCTTTGAAGTAGAAATCATTAAGGTTTTAAAAATGTATTCTTGGCAGCAGAAATCACTGACGTTTCAAACCATCTTTGCAGTGAAAATCACTTGATTTCAAAAACGTAGTCTTTGCAGTAGAAATCACCCGGGTTTCAAAAACGTAATGTATGCAGGTGAAATCAAACAGATTCAAAACCGTAATGTGTGCAGGTGAAATCACACAGGTTGAAAAACGTGATTTTTGCAGGTGAAATCACACAGGTTGAAAAACGTGATTTTTGCAGGTGAAATCACACAGGTTGAAAAAACGTGATCTTTGCAGGTGAAAATCACTCAGATTGAAAAACGTGATCTTTGCAGGTGAAATCACACAGGTTGAAAAACGTGATCTTTGCAGGTGAAATCACTCAGGTTGAAAAAAAAGAAGAAGTTATCTTCGCAGTGAAATCACAGATTTTAAACACTTTCACTGCATTAGAATTACAATTACTTCCAAAACGTACAACTTGTAGTGGAAATCACTGAAGATTTAATCACAAGGGTTTTAAAACCGATGGAAGTATTTGGGGTTTCACAGAAGTAATGGAAATGACCGAGGTTTCACAGAAGCAGTTTTTCCGTGGAGATGGAGGTCGATAGGTGTTTCAAAGACGTAATCCTTGCGCACTTTGGTGAAAAGTAGATTTCACTCTTGTTGCCAAGAAAACAATTGCTGAAGTTGAAGTATGCAGTGTCTGTAATGCGATGTTCAAGATGTTGTTAAAACTAGACAGGCTGCCTCAAACTTCTGATAATTAAAAAATGAGAAAGCTAGAATAAACTAAACTGAGGCACAGATTAACCAAATTTCACTTCACAAAATAAGCTCATTGAAGTATGTTAAGCAAACTGACGAAATAGTTCAGCAAAATGGCGACAAAAGTTTAGTCTTTGACCGTGTTTTGTCAAACACTGACAGAAAATTTGTGAACAGATTGATAAAGTTTGTTCAGCAAGCACAGGAGGAGAATTAATCCACAAACTGACCACACCTTTGATAGAAATACTCGGACTCAAATGTCAAGTCACTGATGAATACGATGAGTCAATGCCTCTTTAAAAACACTTGACAGTGAAAAAGACAACTGTGGCCAAACCTCTGCTTTCCAGATCGACGTGGAACTCTTTGCAGAATCTGACTGTTCTGGTCAGACACATATTCAGAACTTACTGTTCAGTTCATTCGCCTGTCCACAAAAAGAAGTAGATAATTGTTTTATCATAATCAAATCTCGTTACCGGTTTCTGGCATACTGAGACAGCAGAATGGATTTTAAAAGAATTGTAAGAAATCGACAAAAATTAATCTAAATATGAGTTTTACTTGTACATTCTTTGCATAACTGTTCTTATGGGGTTACGGTAACTCTGTGTAAATACCTGCCTGCGATAATAGCATGATAAGAAATAATTGTTTCATCCAGATTTAAGAGGAAAAAAAACTGGAAGTTTGTTCAATGTATTCTGCTTTGATATTCATCATTTTTGGTTTTGTTACGTGTGGATTTTTGTAATGAGCTTCACGTCTGAATAAAACGACTTTTCAATGCAGCGAGCAAACACACAATGTTTAAAGTAAACAGTGAACCTACCACAACAAATTTCAGACCTATGGTTGGATTATTGCTACTCTCAGTCAATTATTCATCACCGTTAGCATCGTGAATTACATCTGCTTTACTGGATGAACATTCAATGGCAATCTTTGTGGAAACAGACGGTCCATCACATTGTCGAACATCCCGTCCCTCATCCCGTTCCTTCGCCCAGTACCTGAATTGTGGCTGATCACCCACTCAAATCATACCTTGTAATACAATGATTTTGTTAGGCACTGGACTGAATTACAACCTGCGAACTTTCTGAGCAATTGATCTGGATGGCGTATTATTTTTCAGTACTTGGGCTTATCTGATGAATAAGTAAAAGCGTCATTGTGTGCGTGCGTGCGTGCGTGCGTGCGTGTGCGTGTGCGTGTGTGTGTGTGTGTGTGTGCGCGCGCGCGCGCGCGCGAGCGAGCGTTCGAGCAGGTTGAGTGAAGGGGGGAGGGAAGTGGGTTAAAGAACTGTCGCATCAATTACCACGTATTTTTCCAAATGATATTCTGTTTTGTCTTGCTTTTCATTTGTTTTTCTCTCGGTTTATTTTATGGAGTGGAGAGGTGAAGATGATTTTGTTTAATCTTCGCCGCGCATCAAGAATATTAAATGACGCACAGTCATAATTTTCACTTAATAAATCAGTCAGTTTTTAAGCTAGCTCTACATGATTTTATGACTTCGACAATAAAACATTGTCCTGCATCAGCACAGTTTTTTTTTTTTTTCGTCAGCAAGCAAAGGAGTAAGCCAAACACAAAAACCATGGCAGGCTTTACTTGTGCAATAATTGTATGGGTTCCCGGAGACCCGCGACTCGTACCACACAAAGTTATAGGCGACGTACGGCGACGAACATTAATATACCAACAGAACGAGCTTTCTATTAAATGAAGATTATGTTCCGTACCGGCTGCCCCACACTCAACGACAACCGTCTTCATCTGTATTCTGCTGGCCATTGTGATAATGGTCGGCTCCAGTTTAACGTTCTGAAATAGATTTTGAAACGTGATAAGAAGGCGCCGCCAAAAAACGTTGACAAACGAATCACAAGACAAAACACGACGCGTTTCGACCTCTTAGGTCTTCTTCCGGCAAGACACACAGCACTCAGGACAACGAAAATGAACGAGCAATCACTTATCTTTGCTCAAATCGGCGCGAGATTGGCGTTGATGAAGATAAGTGATTACTCGTTCATTTTCGTTGTCCTAAGTGTTGTGTATCTTGTCTGAAAAAGACCTAAGAGGTCAAAACGCGTCGTGTTTTGTCTTGTGATTCGTTTATATTCGTTTTTCAGCGGAGCCTTATGACTGCGTTAGAAAAATTTGTTCAGATTTCCGCCTGCAGTCGCATCTCACTTTGCAACTCATTCCGAAATAACTCGACGCCGGAAATCATTTCCCGCTGAGTGAGAAAGGGTGCGCGCCTAACCTCCCCCTCCCCAACCCACCACCAGCTCCTCGGAGGAGAAGGGGCAAATTCAGACTGACCTCCCCCCCCCCAACCCCCCTTCCGCCCTTCGGGTTCCAAAATCATTCCCTCCTTTAAATATCTCAAAGTGTCCCAAACGACTAAGGATGTCAAGCCAAGCACACTGCACCTAAGATTGTCGAGGGAATGATTCTGGTCCTGAGCTAGAACTAACCCCCACCCCACCCAATTCTAATACAACTTCCTGGATGAGGCCATAGTTCACAAACACCTCGTAGGGCGACATAAGCGTGTGTCCATTTCACAATCTGCCTGCCACATGGGGTGGTTAAGTTCGGACATGCGCCATTATTCTCTCCACGGTTTGTTTTTGGACCATCTCCGAAATCATCACTACGGAGTACTTTTTAATTAAAAGGGGGGACGTGGGGGTGGAGGGAGGAGGAAGGGGGAGGGGGTCTTTCTGGCTCAAGTCCAGAATCTCTCATCCTCACCAGCCGCCGAAGCGAAGTGGTTAGCATCACGGACAACCGGTGGGGACGTCATGGTTCGATTCCCATTAGAACCGTTTATTTGAGTGATTTTTCTGCCCGACTGCTCTTACCCACTGTTGAGTTTTCTGTGGGCCCAACGGGTAAGAGAAGGACCATAAATTAGAGTTTCATCCACTTAATATGAATACGTCTCTGAGAGTGTTGCTCAAACGTCCTGACCAAAACTGCTGGTGTGTGTATCTCTCGGGCCTGGTTGACACTGAGATCTGTTAAAAGAAAAAAAAAGTAAGTGTAGAGTACCGCCCTGTCATGCAGTCTCAGACCACTGTGAAAATTCATTGCATCATCTTTATCATCCTGATCCCCATCGATCAGCATACAAACTAATTCTGAGGTCCTTCATGCTTGTCTGTCGAGGTCACCGGTATTGGCAATTTCATGGGGACTTTCGTTGGACGGACTTGGTTGTACCTTCCGAAAGGGAGAACTTGCTCATACTGGCTGCGCGACTAAGCAATCACTGTCGTCAGTAAGGGGCTTAAAAGGTGGTGTCCTGCGTATGCCGGGGCAGAAAAGGTACCACCGAACAACACTGAAGTGACTCGGCATCAGAGCAGTGTCTCCTCCGGTAGGTTGCCTCATAACGACATTGACTGCTCCCTGTGCCGGGGCGGGGGAGGGGCAGGCCAGGGTGTGGCTGTAGACGGGGAACCTGGAGGAGCCACGTGGGTGCAATGCCACTGAGATGACTCGGAAGGGAGAGAGAGAGAGAGAGAGAGAGAGAGAGAGAGAGAGAGAGAGAGAGACAGACAGACAGACAGACAGACAGACGTAGACAGATAGACAAACAGAGAGAGAGAGAGAGAGAGAGAGAGAGAGAGAGAGAGAGAGAGAGAGAGAAAGAGAGAGAGAGAGAGAGACAGACAGACAGACAGACAGACGTAGACAGATAGACAAACAGAGAGAGAGAGAGAGAGAGAAAGAGAGAGAGAGAGACAGACAGACAGATAGACAGACGTAGACAGATAGACAAACAGAGAGGAGAGAGACAATGACAATGACAAATGTTTTATTGTGTATAGGCCTGTGGCCCGTTACAATGAAGAGAAGGCAAACAACTGTTAAATTGGAAACGGACAAACAAACGTAACATTCACACATTGCCAGAAATCCCATATCAACCGCAATAATCTCAGAAAAATGTGCTCATAAAGCAAAACTTGCTCTGCGTTTCAAAGCCAAAAAGAGGAATTTAGACAAATTCAGTTGAGTATCAAGGCTACTACTCAAAATCCTTGTGCATTGGTCACGTTTGGTAAGATAGGTCCCTGCACGTTGAATGCAATATTTAGCTCGTAGGTCACTATATTGTTGGCATTCGAATAGAACATGGAATTCGTCCTCATCGTCCGCCTGGCACAGGGGACAACCGGTTGATCTATTGCCGAAAAGCGGAAAACATGGCTGTTTATGCTCGAAACTCCATTCTAAAACGCACGAGGGCAGTTTTAAATTGCCTGTTCTTAATGAATTCAAAATACTTTTCACGTTCAAAGATGCTTTTAAATGAGTAGTATAATTCAAACCGATTGCTCTCTGATACATGAGCATACCAACGTTGGCAAAAACAGTTCTGTAGGCGTTCTCTGAATAACTGTATAAAGCGTTTCTCGTCGCCTACCTCTCCAAACATCCAGACATACCCAAAACCGTTTGAACATAGCACCGTTTTAATATGTGTGACCCAATTTTTCATCTTTTTGTTTCTATTTTGTAAATCAAAAAGCATATCATAGGCTTTTCTGGAATACCTTGTCAGTGGTTGCCTGCGTAGTCTGAACCAGAACTGAATACATCTCGTTGCTGAAGTAATATATAACGGAAAACGCCCTAGTTCTCCATAAACCATATCAT
Source organism: Conus ventricosus (assembly GCA_018398815.1). NCBI lineage: Eukaryota > Metazoa > Mollusca > Gastropoda > Neogastropoda > Conidae > Conus > Conus ventricosus. The sequence continues at coordinate 97,030,542 of CM031598.1, read as the reverse complement.
TAGGTGTAAATGGAGGACGTTCAGCAATAGCTTACAGGCCTGCAAATGAACTTTTTCGATGGATTCTCGTGGTTTGAACCCCCATAGTTCCGACCCGTATAAAAGAGAAGGAACAACTTGGGCATCAAAAATCCTAAAGAACAGTTTAGGTGAAAAGCAGCTGAGTTTTCTTAACACTTTCATGAATTTCTATGGTAGCTTTCTTACCTCTAATGCAATGATCGTGGCCAGAAGTAACATCGAAACTAAGCTTTGGTTGAAAAAGTAACACCTAGATATTTATAAGAATTTACAACATCTAACTGCTTATCACCAAAGAACCAACATTCCTTTCTACTTAAATAGCCACCTTTCCGAAAAACCATGACTTTAGTTTTTTCTCAGATTAACTTTTAACATAGTCTTTGAGCACACTCAAATAAGACATTAAGTTGATTTTGCAGCCCTGCTATAGTCGACGACATGAGAGCGATGTCATCAGCAAATAACAGTATGAAAATTTCTACATCGTTAGGGATGAATTGTATTCCATGCTTGCCACGTGAAAACATGTCACGTGCAAGCTCGTTAATAAATATTGAAAATAAGGTAGGACTAAGGCAGCAACCCTGTTTTAGACCTTGCAAACATTCAAAATAATCAGTGTAAGAGTTACCACATCTGACACATGATTTAATGGTGCTGTACATACTTTTCAAAATATTAAACAGGTTTCCTTTGACGCCATTCGTGAGTAGTATATTAAACAAAAGACTATGTTGTACCATATCGAACGCCTTTCTGAAATCGATAAATGCTACATAAAATTTATTGTTCCTTGATAAATATTTTTCTATGCTAGCATACAAAGTGAAAATGTGATCAGTAGTGGAATAAGATTTTCTAAACCCAGCTTGAGCATCAGAAATAACTTCGTTGTTTTTCAGCCCAGGAAATGAGCCGTTTATTCAATATGTGCGTAAAAATCTTACACAAATGACTAATCAAGGAAACACCACGATAATTGTTTGTATCGTTCACATCACCTTTTTTATGCAACGGAATAATTATTGATTTAGTCCATTCTTCAGGGAATACACCATCTCTGTAAAAGTTTATTGAAGTATTTAACTAGAAAGGGGACTATCGAATCTCCTGAGGCTTTATGACTTCACTTATCAAAGAATCAGGACCAGCTGCTTTGCCACACTTAAGACTCTGGATGGCTTTCTTTACTTCCTCTATTGTAATTTCAGCGTCCAGAATAGGATCAAATGCCATATCAGAGACATCCAGTTTTGGATGGTCCGCAATTTTGGACAAAACCAAGGTTTAACAAGTGTTCAAAATGGTTAAGCCATGATCCTGTGAAATAGTATTACTTACTGTGGGAACGACTGCGATACTTATTGATTTCAGACCAAAAGGCCTGAGAATCATCTACTACTTGCATTAAGCAGTTAATGCGTTCAGTTTTAAAACTACGTTTCTTCATGTACTTAAGTTGATTGATTACTCTCCTCATTTGTACATAGGCACATTTATCAGCTGGATCTACAGATCTCTTAAAAATGGTCAAAGCCTTCCGAACTCCCGTCTTCTTGTTTTGACATTCGTCATCAAACCAAGATTTTCTCACAACCCTGCTTTTTGAAGAACGATTTTGGCGCATACAAGCGCTGGCATCATTAAACAATTAGTAAATTCATACAGTGCTCTGTTAACACAAGCATCAATCATATTGGCAGCATATTCTAGATTGCTGCAAAAAAGGTTGATAGTACTGTTATATATGTATTCTGATAATCTATCCCTTTTCCATACAGTTACATTTTCTGAGATAGGTAGAGGTGGCAATGGTGTTTTGCCTGTAATTTCTAGCAGGATTGGCATGTGCTCTGATTCTACCCTGCTACCTACAGAAAAGTTCACAACGTTGTCTAACAAATCGTTAGAAATAAGGCAATAATCTATGACACTACACCCATGGGAAGATACAAATGTAAAATCACGACTAAAGCTACCTCTGTTGTACCCATTCAGAATACAAAAATCGAAACAAGCACACAATTTAATAAATTTTCTCCAAAAGCATTTAACATTGTATCCTTAGACAAACGTGTTTTCTTGAAAAACGGGGTCGAATTGGAAGGGTCAGTTAGTAGATCAGTGTGTGACCACGTTACTTGGAGGTCTGCTGTCCTTGCATTAAAGTCCCCGCAACAAATCAGCTGAGCCGTGGATAACGGTTTGTCAAGTCCAGGATGCAGTGTTCTATGGCGTCAATGTGGCAATTCAAATTAGATGATTGGTAGTGCACTGAACCAGAAGGAGGGACATAAACAAATATTAACAGAATGTCATTGTCCCCACAAAGCATGCTTTTAGACATCTTAATACACACCACGTGATCGGTATTAACTTTAATTGATGTAATGTGCTTACTAAGTATTTTATTGACTATAATAGAAGTCCTCCAGACCTACGTCCCAAAAATGAATATTTAATGGCTTTTGTCCTGAATTTCATGTAACCATTGAAGACACCATCCAAGTCGAACATATCATCTAGGTACGTTTCTATCAAACACACAATATCAAACTTTTGTACAAAAAGAAGAAAATCAGTATCTGCCAGCTTACTGGCCAAACCATCTATGTTCCAGGAGAGACAGGACAAGTTCTTGGAGTGTCCACAAAATGTAACGGGCCGGCCGAATCCCTATTTGTTAGAATGTGCAACAGAAGAGCCATCTTTGTCTCTGAACTTGAACTTCTCAGTAAGCCGTGTCTGTTTGCTTCTGTCATTGAGTCTGCTTTGTTTACTTTTGTTTCTGTTGTGTCTGCGTGTGAGTGGAGCTCTTTGCGGTGTTGGGTTTGAAGTTTCGTTTTCATGGGTTATGCTGGTAGACATCAGACCCTGGCTGGGATCACCTGGAGTGGCAGTGGCACAGCCGTGCACATCACCACAGTGATCACACTGTTGCGCTGAGGTACAGACTGCGGCTGGCATTGCAGGACTGGTCCACCAGGCAGGGGGTCAGGCTGGAGTGGGATGACGATGGGGGGTGGGATGACGATGGGAGATGGGATGACGATGGGAGATGGGATGACGATGGGAGGTGGGATGACGATGGGAGGTGGGATGACGATGGGCGGGGGTAGCTTGCTGGGGCGTCTGAAGACTGGCTTTCTACGTCGTAAAACGTGACTGGTGGGCTGTGGAATGGTGCTGTCAGGCTTACAGCGGGTGTGCTGGTTGCCTCTTTTTCCTGAACTGAGGTTCGGCAAGTGTTTGCCTTCTTAGAGGACTCAGCCGAGTGGGGGGACAAACGGGAAAGATGGGAGGAGGTGGGCTGATCTGTTGACAGGGAATGAACAGCGGTCTGTTCCCTGCCCCAGCTGTCATGTCCTGAGCATCACCATGTACCGCTGCTGACTGCAGTGCCGCACTCTCTTTACGCTCGTTAGAATTTACCTTGGCTTCTGGTTCCGCGGTTCTAGCAAGGTTCATCCCAACGTTGTCACCTGGTGTGTAAGAACTTGCATTGTAATTTTCAGTACATTCGGGTCGCTGCGAGTCTGAGTAGGCAGTGATTGAGACTGAGTACTTCTGCTGGATAAGACTGGATTTATCTGCCTGTTCTGTTGTCTGATTGTCGCCTTGTTAAGGGTGGGGAATTCCTCCAAGTCAGCAGCAGAGGGGGGCAAAGGGGAATCCCCTTTTGGCTGTCCAGTGTGATCTGTACTGTTGATACTGTTCTGCCTGACTTTATGTTGAGAACTGTTCTGGGCATTTCTCCTCGAAATCCATCCTTGTATTTCCTTGTTGCATTGAAACATAGTTGACCTCTGAAAAAATAAGCCTGTCTCCCTTCCTCTCTGTGATGTTTCAGTGCAATGTACTGCCGTCTGGTGAGGTCCGCGGCCACACGGATGCCTTCTTCATCCGCCATTTCTTCTCTGTGCTCTTTTCTTGCAGCACTGACAGTTTGTCTGGCCAGTGATGAAGGGCGGCAATCAACGGCCGGGGACGGACGGAATCGCCTTGTGGGGGTCCGACTCGGTGCGCTCTCTCCACGTCACCGCAGCTCCATGTCTTAGAGGGGTAGAAACGATTCAGTAGCTGAACGACTTTCCGGGTGCATGCACGGTAATCTTCGTTTGGGCCTTCAGCAACATTGAAAAATTTGACATTGTTCCTTTTCGAAAATGATTCTAACCTGTCCACATCCTGTTCGAGAGTGTCAAATGCCGTTGACAAATGTTCCTGCTGGTCATACACTGTGTCACATGTACTTTGAAGATATGACACTGGTCTGTCAGACTGCCACTTTCTGCTTCAGCTGATCGTTTTCTGTCTGCAGACTGTCGCACCACGTATGCAATGAACCGATATCAGCACAAACGGCAGCATGATGTTGTTGTATCTGCTGAAGTTGTGTCAGAACTTCATCGGTTGTGACGTACTGTGATGGCATTATGTTTGAGCTGTGATAGGAGGCAGCGTTGGGAACGAGGGAACGCGCGGAAATGGAAGGCCTGACATCGTACTGGAAAGATTGCGACAGGTTGGACAATACCTGCTGATTTCTTGTCCTGCCGTCGACACCACCCGTCCCGCTGACTGGTCCTGGGTTACTTTCCACGTCCATGCACATCAGCAGGAATTTGAAAGAAAACACTGCCGCTAAGGCTGAAGCACAACGCCCAATTTATGAGGGGCTGTGTTGACTGAATCCGAGTAGGAGTAGTGCATGAACTGAAAAAAAGAGAGCGGAAAGTTCGTACGAATATGAACACACCGCAATCTGCTGAAGTCACAGTGAAGAGGTACGAATCTCACACCACTAAACCGTGCGCCGTGTAGGCCTAGCTGTTGTCTTCTGGCCATGTAGTTGACGTATGTCCACAAAAACGATCCACAACTTACTCTGAAACTTTCAAAATTTGCAGGCATTGTAGTACTTGTTAATGTCTTATTTTGAACAAATTCCTTGCGGTTCCTCCTCTTAATCGGTCAAAAATAATTAGAAAAGCAACTAATTGAGCAGAGCGAAAAATTTCCGTGACCTGCCAAGCTTGTGAACACAGCTCGACTCCGAGAGAGAGAGAGAAAGAGAGAGAGAGAGAGAGAGAGAGAGAGAGAGAGAGACAGACAGACAGACAGACAGACGTAGACAGATAGACAAACAGAGAGAGAGAGAGAGAGGAGAGAGAGAGAGAGAGAGAAAAGAGAGAGAGAGAGAGAGACAGACAGACAGACAGACAGACAGACGTAGACAGATAGACAAACAGAGAGAGAGAGAGAGAGAGAGAGAGAGAGAGAGAGAGAGAGAGAGAGAGAGAGAGAGAGAGAGAGAATCACTCTCCCACAAATTCACATACTTTTTTTTGAGTTTTACGTTGGGGACACTTCGAACTTTTTTTAAAGGAGGGGAGAAATTTTTTTAAACAAAGGGGGGGTGGGCCCTTGATTTAAACTCCCCTCTTGGGGTGCCTTTGCACAAGGGGGTTTCTTCCTAAACCCGCCAGGGAAAGATTTGGGCGTGAAGAGAGTACGACTTTTTCAACACCGGATGCCCTCAAAGCTCACTTGCAACTGCTGAGGGTTTTCCCACAGGGTCCCAGAGCTTATCACCCCCAAAGCCAGAGACTATTTTGATGAAAACTCCACGTCTGTCCCCCTGCCGGGGCGTCTCCTGAAATTTCCCTGGAAGCCAATTCCCCCACCAGGGCTGGAGGGGGAAACCTCGAAAACCACCCTCTTTGCTTCGTTCTCCTTTTTTTTTGCTCTGTAACTTACGATGAAAGGGAAAGGGCCCAAGACAGCGGGGAAATGGACCTTAACCCCCCCCTTTTTCCCCTACCCCCCCCTTTCCCCACTACACCCACACACACACACACACACACAACACACACACCCCACACACACACACACCCACCACACAAAACACACACACTCACACACACACACACACACACACACACACCCACCCCAAACACACACCACACACAACACACACACAAAAACAACTCACACACACACAACACAACAACACCCCACACACACACACACACACTCACACACACCACACACAAAACACACCCACACACAAAACACACACACACACACTCACACACCCACCCAAAACCCCTCACACACCCCAACACACACACACACACACACACACACACACACACCACACACACACACACACCCCCAAAACACACACACTCCCACCCCACCACACACACACACACTCACACACCCACACACACAAAACACACACACACCACACACACAAAACAGGCACATACAACCCCTCTCCCCCATTCCCCACATCCAAGAATAAGGGGGAAATTTTTTGACTTAAAAAACCCAAATTTTAAGGGAGGTGGGGGGAGGGCGGGGGGGGGGTGGGGGGGGGGGGGGGGGGGGGGGATGTCGAAAAACCCGGGCCATACAATCACGGGAAAATCAAAATTTTCTGTCAGAACCTGACCCCCCCATTTCCCACCCCCTCCCCTTGTTCCCCGCCCTTCCCCTTACGTCCACCCCCCTTTCCATCCCCCCTCCATCCCCCCCTTCCCCAAAGTTCCCCCCCCCCCCCCCCACCCCCACTGCCTCCCCAAAAATCTCATAAGGGTGTTTTTGGGTGGGGCCCAGGTAAAACCAGCAGACGAGTGAAAAACCGACAGGCCTGCCCCGTGCCCTTCCCGCACACATATTTCCACATGGCACTCTGGCTGCGGATCCCGATGCGGGAAATTCCTTAGTAGGGGGGGGAGGGGGGGGGGCGCGGGGGGGGGGGGGGGGGGGGGGGGGGAGAGCGGTGTAAATTACCTTGGCTTTGTAAGGGCCGAAACCCACGTTTTTCTTTTTCTAAAAACCCAGTCTTTTTTTCTTTTCAAATGTAAATGTTTCCATTTTCATGGTGAAAAAAGTATTTTGGGTTTTTTCGGTTTATCCCTGGGGGCCCCTTTTAGCCAACAACAACAGAAACCCATATGGCACAGACATTTCAAACTTCTTATTTTTATTTTTTTTTCCTCCCTTTTAGTCTATTACGTTTAAAACTTATCAAAATTTCAAAAGAAAAAAATATAATGCATCATAACAAAAAAAAAGAATAAAATGCAAAAAAATGGGGGCTCGTGTGCATAAAACAGATACCCAACAGCGCCTTTTGCGCAAACCTGTAGGGTTAGGTAAAAATTTTTTGAAAAAGGCATAAAATTTTAAACCCGGGACGTATGGCTAAAATATTTTATTTTTTTTTTTCTCCTCAGGGGTTAAAAGGGTTTTTACAAAACGGGATTGTTTCTTCAAAATCTTTGTCGACGTCTTACGAAACCAGCTGCTAAACCGGCAAAAAATAAGTGAATTGATTTTGGGAAAAATACTTTTTTTAAACGTCCCGTTTTACAAGCTCCCGTAGGAATAGTTTCGTTTTAAACGTTTTTTCTTTACTGGGGTAAAAAATTTTAAACATGAAAAAAAGCAGTTTTTGACCCTTTTTTGAAAGCAAGCACAAGCCACACAGAAATCTCATGTCATGACCTTACCGTTAAAGGGAAAACCTGCATTTTTTCCTTTTCCAAAAACGTATGCTTTCATCGGGCCCGTTTTTTACTGTTTTTCCGACAGCAGGAAAAAGGGGGCAAAAATACAGCAGAAACAGCTAGCCCTGGGACCAATCTTGGTGTAAAGCTGAATGTATTTTAAAACACTTTACTTTTAGTCAAAAGGACGAAAATGTAGTTTCTTTTTTTTTCTTTTTCTTTTCTTTTTTTTTTTTTTCTTTCTTTTTTTTTTTTTTTTTTTTTTTTTTGGTTCAAAGAAAGCTCACTGTAATCGCGCGGGAAAAAACCCAACAACCAAAATTTTTTTAAGAAAACGTTTTTAGATTTTTCGCTCCCTGAAAATCAAGACTGAAATTACTATGCGTCAGTTAATAAAATACTATAAAAAAATACTTTTCCGCGGAAGATAAAACTTTACCGAAAATGGGGCGTGTATTACGCAATTTTTCCCTTCAAAAATACAAGGGAAAATAACTCAAGGGTTTTGGGACTTTCCAAAAAATCCCCTTACAGCAGGTTTAAAAATTCTGGGGCCGTCAGAATTTTCATGGGCGCCTGTCCGAAACCCGTCTTCTTGTGGGGGGTCATGAAACCGTTCCACTTTCCATGGGAAAAAAAAAAAAATTTTTTTAAATTTACCCAAAGCTAATATATGGCCCGCGTTTTTGGGGTTTCCCTAAAAACCTTTGTTGAAAAACCTTGTTTTTTAGAAATTTTTCAAATTTAGAGCTAACAAACGTTTTTTTTACGAAAAATGGGCTTTTTTCTTTTAAAGATTTAAAAAATAAGACATCGTATGTCAATAAAATAAATTTTTTTTATAAATAAATCATGTGTCCCAAAAATGTATATCACACGAAAAAAACATCGTTTTCCTTTTCACCCCCTTTTACTAAAAAAAAATTCGGAAAAATCAATGGGCATTCCAACGAAAAAAAATTTTTATTTATAAAGGGTGTTGACCTTTATTTCTATTCAACAAAAAATGATGCAATTTAAATTTGGGGGCACACGGGACCCCCATCACTGCCCTCCAAGTAATGACGCATTCTCTAGGAAGCGACAACATCCCTTTCGGGGTGGATCAAATCTCACGCGAAAGGGCAAATTCTCCCCCCTACCCCCTGATTTCCCTTTCCCCCCCCCAAACCCCCCTCTAAAACTTAAACCCCTTTCCCTCTTTTCTCTCTCCTCACTTCCCCTCTCTCTCCCCTCTCTCTCTCTCTCTCTTCCTTCATCTCTCTCTCCCCTTTGGGTCTCTCTTTCTCTCTCTCTCCCCTCCTCCCCTCCTCCCCTCTCTCTCCTCTCTCTCTCCTTTTCTCTCTCTCTCTCCCCCCCCTCCCCTCTCTCCCTCTCTCTTTATTTTTGTAAATTTAGAGGATGTGCAGTTCTATGCAATATTTTCTTTCGTATGTTTAGATGCCTTTTCTTTGTTTGCGGGCTGGATAAAAAAAAATAAATAAAAAAAAAGCCACTGTGCTTATTCCTTTTCCTCAATAAACAACATTTCGTTCGTTCGGTCGGTCGGTCGGTCGTTCGTTCGTTCCCTCCCCCCTCCCTCCCTCCCTCCTTTTCCATATCCCCTCTCTCTCTCTCTCTCTCTCTCTCTCTCTCTCTCTCTCTCTCTCTCTCCTCTCTTTCCCTCTCTCTCTTTAGCGGTAGTTTGCATACAAGTGTTTTAAGTCTCGTGCCTCAGCATGCGTTTAGCGCACTTCAAAATACCTATGGCAGCGAGAACACTTTCACGAAACAAAACGAGGGGGGAGAGAGAGAGAGAGAGGAGGGGAAGAGAGAAGAGAGAGGAAGAGAGAGAGAAAAGAGAGAGAGAAGAGAGAGAGAGAGAGAGAAGAGAGAGAGGAGGAGAGAGAGAGAGAGAGAGAGAGAGAGAGAGAGAGAGAGAGGAAGAAGAGAGAGAGAGAACCACTGCCAGTCAAGCGGACTCTGGATCCGCCCTTTGATTGAGATCCGCGACACTGATCCACTGCAAACGTTTGTGAGTTCATCCTTGAGCGCACGTCCGTTTCACACCACTTCTTATGCAGAAATTAGTTTGGCATTTTTTTTTTTTTTTTGCGTTAATTTGTTGACGGACTTACCACCACACACACACACACACCCACACACACACACACACACCCACACATCGCACGCACGCACACCACTTTCTTTGTCTCTGTTTATGTCTGTTGTCTGTCTGTCTCTCTCCTTCTCTCTCTCTCTTCTCTATCTCTCTCTTCTCTCACACACACACACACACACAAACACACCACACACACACAACACACACACACACCCTAAACCAAACCACACACACACACACACACACCACACACAACACACAAACATCAAAACAAAACAAAATGGGAACTTCAATACAAAGTAGTTTAGTGCAAGTAAAGTATCCGTTCTGAATCTGTAATAAGTAGCATAACACTGTGGTGACTCGATCTCGCTCGGGAAGTATACCGTATTTCACACAGAGATAAACTTAATAAAAAAAAAAGTGCAGGTTTCAGGTTTGCCCAGTTCGTGCTGTTCATAATTACCCACGCTTTTTTTTTTTAATCTGTTTCTTCTCCATACTTTGGCATGGTGACTCGTCCCAAACTCGTCACCAGCCATACTGGTGGATCACGAAGACTGATCTTTGTCAAGAATTCGAAGGACTCATCTTTATGCCTAAACAGACATGTTTTTAATGAGACAATGATAGCGCGTAGCGAAGAGATGTCAGTTTGGATGCGTGCATGATAAATTAACTGTGATTTAAACCAACTTTTTCAAAGTCAATAGAACAGGTGAGAGGAGAGAAGAAGGAGGGTAGGGGAGTGTAGAGGCAATTACGAAGGGCCTGGGGTTAGGGGGTGGTGAGGTGCGGGGGGGGAGGGCTGGAGCGGGAGGAGGAAGGGTGAGAAGATTGTAGAATAACGATCTGAAGGTGAAGGTAAGAAATGGATGGAAATGAGGAGGATAGATACAAGGGGGTGAGGGGCGGGACGTAAGAGGGGGGGGGGGGGGGGAGGGGAGGCAGGTAAAAACAGGACGTATCGTATAACACAATTCATGCAACATTTTATCATACTGTTATGGTTATACAATCTGTGACAACAAGTGCCATACATTACGCCACCATTGAGAAAAAAACAAGAAGAAAAACTCAAGTAGCCACGCAAAGCCTGCCATGTTGTTATCCTCGCGGTTTACCATACTAGATGATACAACCAAAAACAACACAAACACAAAACTGACACAGCGCATATAATACATAACCATAAAACATCACACAAACGCAGACAAAAAGATGCATCACAAATAAAACAATACCAAAACATTTAACAAACACAACACAACACGACACAAAATATAACCCCCAGAGTTAACTAAGGACTGACTCCGCAAGTTACCCTGCTGCTATCAGATAACACGCTATGTCTCCGTTCAGGCGGACACATCACGGAAAATTGTTCTTTTCTGAAAAACTTCAAAGTGTAACACCCCAGTCCCACAACAACTGGTTCGGTCAACAGAAACAAGGCGGAGGCTAGGAGGGCAGGGAAAGGGGGAGGGGGTGGGGGATGGGGGAGTGGGAATGGAGGAGGGGGACGAATGGGTAGGGTGGGGTTGCAGGAAAAGAGAGGGGAGGGGGGGGGGGGGTAAGGAAGGTAAGAGAACTGTCGTGTCCACCCAGCCCCACTCCCCACCCAACTCCGTTATCCAATCCATCACTGCCGAGATGGAAATCTTTGATCCACAGAATCGATTAGGTCACATCGAGTTGATGAACTGCTCGAGGCTTTGGCGACTTAGCTCTGCCCCCCTTTTGCTTTCGGTGATACGAAACTTTGCCAAGGGAGGGTTTGTGGGCTGAGGAGGGCGGGCGGGGGGGGGGGGGGGGGTTGGGCAGGGGGGGTGGGGGGTTACGTTGAGGATGGAGAGAGAGAAAAGGGCTGATGCTGTCATCAAGGGGGGACGAGGGTACCGTGAAATGTGGTTAACGGCCACTCATTGGTGTGGCTAATCAGGTTAGTGCTTGAAGCCCAGGCGGAAAATCAATCGCGGGGCTTTAGGGAGGACTACACATGTCTTTAGCCGGTTCTCTATCACGTTAGGATGGGGTTCCTATAGACAGCGTAAGTCTTTATCAGGGATTCGACGGGGGAGGGGGGGGGGGGGGGGGATGGGTGTTGTGGGCTGTTGAGGGTAAAAGTGGGGGAGTGGGGGGGTGGGGGGAAGATGAGGGGATTACTGAGTGAGAGAGAGAGAAGAGAGAGAGATGAGAGAGAGAAGAGAGAGCTGAGAGATGAGAGAGAGAGTGAGAGAATTACGAATACGAAATACGAATATGAATACAAATTACGGAATACGAAATCGTATGTTTTATTGAGGGTATTAAAAAGATTAAAGTAAACACTTGTTAACTTGGATGTTCTTACAAATAAACGCAAACGCGCCCGGCGCGCGCGTGGGCACAACACACACACACAACACACACACACACACACACACACACACACACACACACACACACACCACCTTAGAACATAATCTTTCCGTTTCACCCATCTACACCCCATCCACCCCTACCTTCCAACCCGCCCTACTCCCCCTTCTCTCTCTCTCTCTCTTCTCTCTCTCTAATCTCTCTCTCTCCTCTATCTCTCTCTCTCTCTTCTCTCTCGCTCTCTCTCAAGAGAAAGTCTAGAAAATCTTTACGCAAAAGAAGTCTTGGACATCGAAAAGAAAGATGTATCACGAAGAAAAGAGTGAGAGAGAGAGAGAAGAGAGAGGGAGAGAGAGTGAGAGAGAGAACTAGACGAGAGAGAGGAAGGAAAGGAAAAGAGAGAGACAGACAACGGAGAGACTGAGAGGCAGACAGCCTGCCAGACAGACAGGCACACAGAACAGACGGACAGACAGAAGACAGACAGACAGAAACTTTATCAGAGTGACGAAAACTGTAGGCCGCATTTCTACAGGTCACAGAGAGCATGGAAGATTAGCACACTAGACTCTTGCTAATTCTCGATATTGCAGGGACAATAGGGACGAAATCTTTATAATAAGGAGCTCTCTTTCTGCGTTTCCGCTTCTTTCATTCTGTGTGTTCCTCTTTTGTCATAATTTAAGGAACCCGTATCAGAACAAATGTGCCGACATTGCATATATAGATATATTACCCCCCCAGTAACAACGAGGTCACGGTTTGTGCTGGTTTTACTGATGCTACTGTACTGCTGCATGATGTTGATAAAATCATGGATGACGACGACACAAAATCACTGACTGCTCTTCAGGTCAATGACGGACAAGGAAAGAAAGTATGCACTCAGATTTAGCCAGTCCAACGTCGTTTTATCAAGGAGGATGACGTGTTGTGATTCGCGGACAAAGCGATAAGCGCGATGACGTAACACTGTACGGCGAATATCATTAACATAGGACAGAAACAACGGGCCGGGCCGCAACGCCTCAGGTTGCAATGTCTCCGCGCATTTAAAACGAGATCGACACTAACAAACTATGAAACCAACAGTGACAATATACGTAAACAATAACTGACATCGTTCACAAACCTGGTCATCTATAAAACGATATGACCAATAAGGTCATCCAGTAGAGATGAACACCACAGAACACTGTCAAATACACCATTACTCTAATAACTGACGACCAATGAAATAAAAACTACAGACAAATGACCAAAACCAGTGATGACACTAAATGAACTGTTGACAACAAAATGAACCGTCGACAAATTAAATCGTAGCTCAGAACTGACAAATATTAAAACACAAGACCGAGTCAAGCAGAACGGGAAACGCAACCAATAAACATACGGAAGAATAAAACTATAAACAAAACCTGACAACCGAAAAAACTACATCGACCATTTAAACCACAAACAATGACAAACAGCAATGCGGCACTGACAATAAAAACTATAACAATGCGACAAAACAGTAGAACTAAATGAAAAGTAACAACCAAAACTAAGACTGGCAAACAAATAAACCAACATGACAAATATACACCACAACCAATAGTAACAAAAACAATAAAACAACGCTGACAAATATAAACCAAAACAAACACTGACAAAAATAAAATAACGCTGTCAAGCAAACGAAACCAAAGATTGATATATGATAAAAAGAACAAGACAAATAAAACCACAATCGGTCGCTGTCAAAATAAAATTAAAAAAATCTTAGATGAAACTATAAAACAGCCTTGACCATAAGGAAAGCGGAATTCAACTCGGTAAAAATAGGCGCTATCAACAGGCAATACCAAACACTGACAACTAAAGAATAGCACAACCTTCATCGATAAACCGTAAAACAAAACATGAAGACCAAAAGTTAAAACAGCATTGACAGGCAACAATAAAACAACACCAATAAAAACCATGCAACAACAGTGACAGCTAAGCCATAAACAATACTGGACAGTTGAACTTGAAAAATCATAGAGAGATAACAATAGAATAACGATGACATAAACCTGAAACATCCCCCGACTGATAAACCATTAAAAAACAACTTACAACTAACAGATACATAAACTATACAATAACAATGACAGTATAAACAATAAAACAAAGCGGATAGATAAGCCTTACAAACCGTCGGAAAAGTCATCATACAGAACTCCGACTGGATAAACCATAAAACAAACACAGACAGTAAAATCATAAAGCAAACGTTGATAAAATAAAGCGTTAAAAACAACACAGGCAGATGAACCATAAATGAAAACTTGCCCACCTCCCGCCCTGAAAACAACACGACATTAAATCATTAAAACAACAGAGAACTCACAAAACAACAACGTACAATTAAATTCATAACACCAACAGAGAACTAACAAAAACAACACGACAATTAAATTACATAACACAAACAGCGAACTCACAAAACAACAACGAAATTAAAATCATAACACAACCAGAGAACTCACAAAACAACACCGACAATTAATTCATAACACAACAGACGACCCTCACCCACAACAACACTTCCACCCAAAAAATCATAAAACAACGTCCGACAACTGAACCATAACAACGAATACCGACGGATACAAAACAAAAAATAACACTCACCAATAAACCATAAAAACAAACAAACAACAAACAAACAAAACTCTGAAAATTTACCACAAAACCAGCAAAGATAAACCATTTAAGTTAAATGATCAGATGAATCCATAATATAAACTGCACTGTATAGAGTAAGCCACACGAAGAAAACACAACCAGCCACCTGGCAATCACACACTCTAAACACACAAACAAATCAAATTACACACAAATAAACCCAACTTTCTTCACATACAAGTGGCGAACCAGGCCTCGAACGCAATGGACGTTGCAAGACGACAATCTAGTCACTGATAGTGCGTTGGTATTGCCCGGCACCGCCTGCTGTTGGTTGCTCTC
Organism: Conus ventricosus; assembly: GCA_018398815.1. NCBI lineage: Eukaryota > Metazoa > Mollusca > Gastropoda > Neogastropoda > Conidae > Conus > Conus ventricosus. Next base: position 97,015,536 of record CM031598.1, on the reverse strand, counting down.
CTTCCGACACCAAGAAAAAAAAAAAAATGCCCCTGGGGACATAGAGTAATTGCCCTTTGGCGCAGGCGTATCTGAGGCAATTTCGGTGTGGAGCAATGACTTCCAGGTCTACGATCAGGACAGAGACCGCAATAGTTTCGGGTTCCAAAGAGCATGCCAAAGGGAGTCCTCGACTTTCACCGCCTGTAGATTTGCCGCCAACTGGGACATACTTCAGAGAAGACGAGACTAACGAACTGAACAACGGCGTTTTTGTAGCCCGATGTAGATACCACCCCCCCTCTCTCTGCTCTCTCTCTCTCTCGCTCTCTCAAAGTGGTCAATTAGGACACTGATTGATGATGGCTAGTTGACAAGTGTGTTTTAGAAGAATACATTTACAGGATATGACATGTACTAAATTACTCTCTCTCTCTTCTTTCTTCTCTCTCTCTCTCTTCTCTCTCTCTCTCTCTCTCTCTCTCCTAGTTCCTCATTACTCTTTTTCTTCGTTGATGGCCGTGATGTTTATAAATGTGTTTGTACGTGCTTATTCGTTGTCCCTTTTGTTTGATTCTCTCTCTCTCTCTCTCTCTATCTCTCTCTCCCTCTCTCTCTCTTATTACCTTTTTTCTTCGTTGATGGGCGAGATTGTCTAAAAGTGTCGCTTATTCGTTTCTCAGTAAACAAAGATTCGCTCATCTCCTCTCTCTCTCTCTCTCTCTTCTCTCTCTCCTCCCCCCCCCCCTCCCCCCCCCCTCTCTCTCTTCTCTCTCTATCACACCACACACACACACACACCACACACACACACTCAGCTTTTACACGCTACAGCTAGAGTGGGTGGAGAAAAGAAGAGAAAAGAGAAGGGGACATAGAGAAGTATAATGGAGAGAAAGAGACAAGAATGGCATAGAGAGAGAGAGAAGACAGAAAGAAGGCCACAGAAAATAGAGAGAAGAAAATAATGAATAGAACAGACGCGGGAGAGAGAGAGATGAAGCTAGAGAATGAGAACAGAGGAAGAGAGGAGAGCAACACGAGAGTCTAAAGGAAAGAGAGAGGATTGCGGAGAAAGAGAAAAAAAAAAAGAGGAGAAAGGGAGGAGAAAGAAGAAAAGAAAACGTAAAGGGAAAGCATAAAAGAGAGGGCCAAAGAAAGAAGGAAAAGAAAAAGAAAGAAACGGAAAGCAAAGAATGTTTGGGAAAAAGGCAAGAAAAGAACAAGAAAAGGATGAGAGAGAGAGACAACGCAGCGGAGAAGAGAAAGATAGAAAGAGAGAGAAGCAGAAGAGATAGAAGAAGAAGTAATAGCGGTGGAAGGAGAAAAAAAAAGATAGAAGAAAAGAAAAACGGGAAGAACTGGCAAAAAAGATATAGAAACGAAAAAGAAGAGAAAGGAGGAATGAGAAGACGAGAGTAGAATAGAGAGGGAAGAAAAGATGGGAAAAGAAAAGAAAGACAAGAGAAAAAAATGAGCAGGAGAGAGAGAGAGAGAGAGAGATGTATGACGGAGAGAGAGAGAGAGGAGAGTGAGGAGAGAGCAGAGAGGAGAGAGAATAACATTTCTTTAATTACGAGGATATCAGAGTTGCACTAAAGTGCTTTTTTTCCCCCTAGTTCTCGCCCGATTTGGGTTCACAATTAAAAAAAATCATTAATAAAATATTTGAAAAAGGATATAAAGCGGGCAAGAGTCAAAAGGCCAGATCGGCTGGCATAGCGAGACGGAAGATTTGTGTGTGTGTGGTGTGTGTGTGTGTGTGTGTGCTTGTGTGTGTGTGTGTGTGTGTGTGTGTGTGTGTGTGTGTGCGCGCGCGTGCTTGTGTGCGTACGTCGTGTGCATGTGTTCGTGTGTGGTGCATGTGTTGTGTGTGTGTGTGTGTGTGTGTGTGTGTGTGTGTGTGTGTGTGTGGATGCGTTGCGTGCGTACGTACGTGTTATGTGTGTGTGCGTCCCTGGGTATGTATAAGGAGAAGAGGAGAGGAGAGAGTGAGAGGCAGAGAGAGACGAAGAGAGAGAGAGAGAGAGAGAGGAGTAAAACGGTTATTTGCGTAGTGCCAGGTCCGGTTTCACGTAATATTAATATCTTTCCAAGCTTATCCTCTGTATCTCTACGGGTTATTGTTATTAGTGCCTGGGTCTCGTTCTTTCCATGACATTTTAACCTACAGCTTATTCTCTGTACTCGCATCTCTCTCAGAGGCATAGCGTTAAGCCGGCCCTGCTTGGCTTGTGTACACTTCAGTCGGATCATCATTTCTATTTTTTTGTTTTCTGTCATGCATGCGAACAGCATGGTTCGTTTTAAAATCAGAATTTGTTTTCGTTTGGTTGTTGAGGCAAACGTCACCGCAGGCAACGAAGATTCCATGGCAAAATAATGGATCGAAACATACTTGCCTTGTCACATGCCTCTGTGTGCGGTGCTCTGGAACACGAACAAAAACAACAAACCAAAAACACAAAACGTGGTGTGTGATAAATTTATGTTTTTCACTTAAAATTCCCTCTGCACCAAAAACAGCAAAAACATGTCGTGCAAATGGCCGTTCCTCAACCAAGAAACTATCCGTCTCGGGGAAATATTCAGGTGGCCAAAAGTTAAAAAAAAGAAAAAAAAAAAAAAAGGGAATTCGGCTCGAAAGTATAGGTTGTCCCTGGTACGGGAGGGGGACAAAATTATAGGCACTGCTCAGAGGTGCAGTAACCTCAGAGGTAAAGCACCAAGCCATCTTACGTGGGTTCTGGGGGGTTCGAGTCTTCCACTTGGCCGCTTAACACTCAGTTAGGTTTCTAACAGACGATATTCAGAATATCTGCAAGGGAGGTAAAGAATTGTGTTTTTAGAGCTCGCATTCAGCCGTGAGTGACCCCCGGTTTTCCGGGAGACAGATACTGCTGATGGGCTAGCCTACTGTAAGAGCATTTTGACCTACAGTTAGCTTCCAGTTAGCTTTAAAAGGTTCAATCAGAAAGAGAAGAACATGTCAAAAACATGGGACTAAGTTAGTGAGGGAGACGGTGCAAACAGTACTCTCCCCATCGTTACGCTGGCATGCACTTCAAGAATCAAAATATTTCACTTTCCAAATCGATTGGGTTCAGCATGCACTTGAGAGAGAAAAGGTTAATTAACTCTTTTTGCATTGGAAAGTCAGGCGGGCGGTATCCTCTCCCCCCCACCCCCCCCCCCCCCCCCCCCCCCCCCCCCCCCCCCCCCCCCCCCCCCCCCCCTCTGAACAGACCTTACTACTCCAGCTTGGACTGACCACGTTGGCTCCTTTAGAGCTGTTCTCACAGATTAAAAAAAAAACTCTTCTTGAAATCAAGTAAAAAAGAAAAGGAGAAATAAACAACGAAAAAAAAAAAAAAGGAAGAAAAGAACGAAAAAAATAAAAATGAAAAAAAAAAAAGGAAAAAAAGGTTGAATCAATATAAAGCGTTTATCGGCGTCTGCTCGTAGCTTTTTTATTTTTTTCATTATGATTTTATTACATTCATATATTGCTTGTCATACGCCTTTCTAGTCAGGCATATACGGTCAAGTGCTGCATAAAGCGTCAATTTGCTGTCCTTTAAACGCAATGTGTACGCCATACTTGGATGAACTCTAGTGTCTTCATTGAGTTAAATGGTTACTTCAACTCCGTGAGTGTTCGAGTGTCGCCTATGCATGGGGGAAATGGCGCCCGCACACAGTGTAGAATATACCAACCGTTGATCAGATTTCATGGTCAACGTATGAAATCAATAGAGTTCTTAACAGATCTTAGAAGTCTAGGATAGATTTTAGGCACTTTGTAAGCAGGAGCAAACAGAAGTACTTCCTTCGAAAACATGCTGCGGTGTTACGGCTCTTTGATAAATGGAGAGCGGCTGATGGCCTTCATTTTCCCAGCTTTGACTATCGCTCCCAAGGGGAATAATGTAAAGGATACGAAAAAAACGTTTTTCTTCAATGTACCCACACACACACACACACCACACACACACACACACCCTCTCTCTCTCTCTCTCTTCTCTCTCTCTCCTCTCTCTCTTCTCTCTCTCTCTCTCTCTCTCTCTTCTCTCTCTGTGTGCTCATGTTTGTCTTTTATCCACTTTAAGGCTGACAATTTAACAGACAATCAATCATATTTATGATGATTTATAAGAGAAACTGCATAATATTAATCTCTCTCTCTCTCTCTCTCTCTCTCTCTCTCTCTCTCTCTCTCTCTCTCTCTCTCTGTTTTCGTATTCTTCTGTATATCCATCTTCAAGACTGAAGATTATGACACTGACAGACAGACTAGTTGAAAGATGTATTAGATTCAAGTATATATACAATAATTTATTTGAAACGCATCGTACGAATTCTCTCTCTCTCTCCACACACACCCCAACACACACCACACACACACACACACACACACACACACCACACACCGAAATGATTTTTATGTCAAATAAGAAAAACATACTTCGATGCAACAACAACAACAAGAACAACAATTACAAAATATCCCAGACTGGCAGGCAGCACAGCAAAACAGACAGAAAGTGTCGAACACGAACAAGAGTATCCTCACCGTGTCGTTCTGGTGGTACCCATGGACTGTCAAATACATCTCCTACACTCGACCAACCACCCTTCCTCCCTTATCCTCAAGCCCTTCCCGCCATCCTGTCCTAGGATGCCCGTCCGGCATATCAGATAGGCTTGGCCTAGACGTGAAGGAATCTGAACGTAATCTTAATATCCCGGCCAAGTTATGAGCACTCCAATACGGTGGTGCTTCCTATTCGCTCCAACCTGGCGTCCAGTATTTGGTCCTGGGCTCCCCAGTTATTCACAGTGACATGTGTATTGTTTTGTCAATGATTTCAGCGAACCGTGATCAAAATGTGATGGCCATCATCACGCAGCCGGGGTTTTTTCTCAGTCATAAAGAAAGTAGCAAACAAATCAATAAAACCACAGCACGATGAAAACACAGACGGTCGTGAGGAGTCCGACTTCCACCACACAAAAGGATTTGCTTTACATCGGGGAAAGTGGACAACAGGGACACACTGAAAGAGTTACATCTCCATGGAGTTTTGAAACTGGGTGTGGAAAATATGAAATGTAAATGTGTATATCGCTAGAAATGTGTAATTTTTTTATCCCCCAAAAAGGAATGAAAGAATACTTAGTACACAGATGTAGCTGAGCGATGTAACTTCAAAGTGTTCTGTTCAGCATAATGATAATAATAACAATATTAATAATGATAATGATGATAATAATAATAATATTGATGATGATGATAGTTATAATAAATGATAATAAAAACGAGATAATGGTGATGATTATTTGGATCCGCGACTGATCCGGATTTGCTCACAGATCCTCGCCAAAAATTTCACATGTTCGTCCTTGGGCCGCTTCATTATTCCACCAAACTTCGGTAAAACGGTTTAGTCATTTTGCTAAGCAAACAAACGGATGTGAGTGACTATATAACTTCCTAATTTAAAACCGGATGGATAGTTAGTGTACATAATCTTGACGCGTTATCAAACTGTTCGAGCTAATTAACGGGTCTTGTATAGATGGTAATGTATTGGAAAGCAAACATGAAATCCTCTCTCTCTCTTTGTGTGTGTGGTCTTCTCTCTCTCTCTCTCTCTCTCTCTCTCTCTCTCTCTCTGTTTGTGTGCGTGTTAAAGCTTATGACATTAACTACGAAAACAAAACAGTTCGGCCGAACCTTCTCGAGATGTATAGGATCGACAAATTCTCACATTTCATCCCCAACAATGCAAGGATCTGGACAATTACCAAAGAACAGCAACAATAACAACTAGAACATAAGAAAAGATGAAACATGATAACAACATGTTCTTGTTTTAAAACCAGTATAGGTAAGGTACATAACTCTTGAGAGAGAACTAATTGTAACTTTTTAAGAGAGAGAGAGAGAGAAGGGGAGGGGGGGGGGGGGCCTCAAGATAGCAACAGGGTAGAGATTCCTAAGAAAGAGAAACAACAGCAGCAAATTTTCTTTTTTACTTCATTTTAGAACTGATAAAGGTGATCAATGTTAGTTGTCAAGGTCATTATTTTCACCTCGCACAAAAAGGAATCATTATTTGTTGACCCGGTTTGCATTTATGTTTCCATTTAAAATCATATGCTGGTTCATTTGGAGAAATTTCATCATCTTCGGTTTAAAAGTAAAAACGTTTTAAACTACAGCTCTTGAAATCTTACCGGTTAAATGTCTGAGAGATAGAAGTCCTGCTCAAAGGATACAAGTTTGTAAACATTAGATGCTTTCCTTTACTACAGGACATTATGCTGAAGCGTTATTGCCCCATAAAATTAAAGTGCCTATACCAAATACGGAGATCACAGACAGACAGATACATACATACATACATACATACATACATACATACATAGACAGAGAGATAGATAGGTACACAGATAATTGAAAGAAGTGTGTGTGTGTGTGTGTGTTTTGTGTGTGTGTGTGTGTGTGTGTGTGTGCGTGCGTGCGTGCGTGCGTGCGTGCGTGTGTGTGTATATTCATTTACGCCTAATCACTCATTTTCCTTGTAATCTGTTCAAACTGATTTCTTTCTCAATTTACTTCTTTTTTTAAAATCTTAATCTTTCTCATTTGTTTAGCTTCACTTTCCTGTACTTTTTCTAACTTTTGTTTGTGTGTTTTGGGTTTGTTTTACAACTCACACCAAGTTTACACCGTTACTTTCAGCTCCACTATCCATCAGACACAGTCGTGCAGATTCATCTGGACTACCCGGTCTCCTCGCGTAAGCTTCGACACACTCTGAAGCATGCCAGTTGCCCCACACCACCACACCACACTTACAATGCCAGACCATCAACAACAGCAGCCACCACAGCACAACAACAAACTTGTCACTAACTCACACACACACACACCACACACTCACACACACGCAACACGAGCCCGGATGAAGACGATGCTACGCCCCACGCGCGGCACACAATGCCAGAGACGCGAACCAGCCAACTTCACCACCCCCCAACCATTCAGTCAGTACAGCAGAGAATGGTCAGCTGTGTCCACGCATTTTTTTCCCCAGCACTACTAGTTCATTCGATTTCTGCGGCTGCTGGCCGTGATTTTTGGGATGGGTTTGGGCAGGGGGAGGGGAAAGGGAGGGGGAGGGGGGAAGGGGGGCAGGGGTTGGGACGGGGGAGGGGGGGGGGAGATTGAGGACCAGGAACAAGGCAGCGCGTGATTGGGTCGGTGGAGCTGGCGCGGCACGTGCGGCTAGCTGTGAGTGACGTGAAAAGTCTTTGGCGCGTGAATGTTTGCGAACAGACCTCCGTTTAGTTGTGCGGGACGGACGGTGTGTGTGTGTGTGTGTGTGTGTGTGAGGTGTTTTCCAGGTGAGCGAAAAAGTCAATGAAGTAGAAAGAAACCAAAAAGAATAAGACTTGGAGGGAGGAGGGGATGGGGGGAGGCAAGTTAGAACTGAGAGAAATAACCAGGCCATTGGGATGGGATGGGGAGGACATAGAGGGTGTGGGGTGTGGGGGTGGGGGACAGACCTGAGAAGGAATATATGTGGGTGGTGGAGTGGGGGGTGGGGATGGTTTTGAGAAGGGAGTGTGTGTGTGTGTGTGTGTGTGTGTGTGTGTGTTGTGTGTGTGTGTGCGCGCGCGCGCGCGCGCGAAGAATGCGAACAAGCGGCAGAGGGACGGGGGGAATAGAAAGGGGAAATTCGAAAAAGGTGAAAATAGTGAGGTCGGTATGAGTGGGTGAGAAAGGGCGGTGGAGGGGGGTTGGGAATTCTGTACCAGGGGTTATTAAATTCTTTCCTCTCGGTACATCCGTTTGATATTCTCTCTCTCTCTCTCTCTCTCTCTCTCTCTCTCTCTCTCTCTCTCCCCCCCCCCATCCAGTCCCATGCACCTTCTATCTGTACACCTCCCTCCCCAATCCACTCCACCCAACACAAACCCTGTCCCTCTCCCTACCACTTTCTTCAGCTCATCCAGATCTCATGCGGCAGCACGTGAGTGTGACGTCACGCCAGACTGACTCTGGCGGAAAATACCATAGGCAGGCTTCATTGGAATTAGCCAGGAGGGAACGTGGAATTAGCCATGCCCTCACTCCCAGAGCGACTCCCCAAGGGAGATCACTCCTCACGCACACTTCGACTAGTTTTCACGAGGAAGAAAAAGAGAACGAAAGCCAAGACGAAAAGAATGTTCCAAGTACACAGTCATCTGTCCTTGGTTTCGTGCAGAGGTCAGATTTATCTATTGTACAACTGACGAAAGCACTCACATGTGAAAACACTGTGTTGGCTGTTTGTCTGCCTGTTTGTCATAGTGTTCACGTACTGGTGTGGGGGCTGAATTCTGTCTCCATACCTTAATACATTCTACGATTGCAACACGCTTGATGCATTGAATATCATGACAGCAGAGCCCACCACTGGAAGACGAACCATCATCAGAGGACATCGATGGCCAGGCACGAGTTTCAAAAGAACCTGTAAAGCTTGTTCAAAGATCTAAACGAAACGTCAACAAGTCAGGTCATGAAAATCAGGGCTGAGAAGACCAAGTGGAGGGCCAGCCATCACCACTATCAATACTAATATAACTGTCTATGGACAGAAGCTAGGAACCGTTCAATAGTTAGTTTACCAAGGATTCATAATTAAAAGCGAAGAATCCGAACCAGAAAATCTGTCAAGGACAACAAAGACCTTGTCATCACTGTCCAAACTAAAACCTGTAAGAAGGAACACTAACATCTCCATGAAACACAAGATCAGGCTGCAGCGTGCATTGGTGTATTCCTTCCTCCTGTGCGCAAGCGAGACATGGACTTTCAGAGCAGTTCTTGAAAACAGGATCCGAGCCATGGAGATGAAGTGGTTGCCACCAGATACTAAACATCACTGTAATGATCACACCACTGATGACCAAGTGCTTGAAACCCCCAAGTATCACTAGCACCATTATGAGGATCTACCGACATCAGTTCAGAGAAGAAACCTACGATGGCCACAAAAATAACTTACCATGTAACAAGATCCAATTGACTTTGCTGACAAAACTGTCCAGGGAACTGCTGAGAGAGAGAAAGATGGAGGGGAAGAGAGAGAGAGAAAAAAAAAAGCCAATGAACTGACAACCTGGCAGAACTGATGGCATGGGTGGTGACATTTGCAGAGACCAGACCTCGGCACACCACCTGCAGAACTGGAGGAACCTGGTGAATCGACCTTCAGTGTGGTGCCCCAACCC
>CM031598.1:96956266-97001266 GCA_018398815.1 Conus ventricosus | reverse complement strand
ATATTGATAAAGGGGGGATTTGACCTCCCAGGGAAAAGGTTTTTCAGAAAAAAATTTGTTCAGCAGATTGAAAGGGGGGGGGAAATACACTCAGTTTGGTGCCCCGTTTAGATCATTTTTTTTTGAAAAATGGCTAATTTGGGGAGTGGTCCCGAAAAAGGAGTTCGCTGAAATTGAAAGAGCAAAGTTAGGGAAGGGACAGTTTTTTGTCAGGTTGCGGCCCGGGGATTTAAAACCATACATTTAAAAAGAGGGGGCACCCAAGGGACGCAGGAGAGTTTTTTGAAGTTGCAGAGGTTTTTTAAAAGGGGCCCGGGGTTTGGGGTCACTAAGGTGAAAGGAGGAAACGGGTTTGCCGGGGAAACAGGGGAGAAGGGGTGCAAGGAGATTTAGGGGGGGTTTTTCTGAAAAAGGTTTTGAAAAACCCAGGGGGTGGGGCAAAAAGGGAAAGGGGCCCAAAGGGGACATTAGGGTTTTCTTTTGTCAAAGAAGGGAAAGGGTGGCGGGGATTGTCGCATGAGGTTCCAGAAGGCACCACCCTTGCAAGGGGTGGATAAGGGTGGGAAAGGGGAAAACGCCCTGCGGGAAACCCAAAAAGGGTTTTCAGTTGAAGGGGGTGGGGGGCAGCCTTTTGCTAGCATGGCCCAGCAGTCAGTGTCAGGGTGGAGGGATGGGCTGAGTGGTTCGTTACCAGTGGAAGAAGGGTTTTTTTGGCCACCCAGAGGGGGGAAAGTGTTACGAGACACTGGTTGTTCATGTGGTTTTGTTAAAAACAACGCTGGTGGGAAAAAGGGGTTTTGACAGGGAAAAACCCAGCCTGTACTTAATCGAGGGGCCCCTGTGAGGGGGGTTTTCCAGTTGCTAAGTTTAAAGTAGGGCCCCCTTTACTTTCGGCGAGTTGCTGGTTGGTTTGAGGGGAAAAACCCCCTTTGATTTGATCTTTGGAAATATTCCAGGAGAAAGGGATCCAGGGGACCCTAAAGTTTTTGGGACTGCTACGGGGGGGCAGCAGTTAAACCCAAGGAGAAAGAAGGAGGAAAGGGTGTAAACCGTTAGTTTTTTCCCCGCAGGAAGTCGGGCTAGATGGTCGCCTTGGGGGTTTAGGGCAGGCAGGAAAAAAGCCCCCTTCGTGTAAAGTCTTGGGATTTTGGAAAGAGGGGAGAGAAACAGGGGGTTTTGAGGAGTGAGACGAATTTTTTTGTGAAAGGGGGGGCTGTTGTCCCGAGTTTTCCCCAAGGGGGGGAAGGGACAGGTAAGGTGGCCACTCATTTTGAGGTACCGGGAGGTTTTTTCGTGCCCACTGTCATGTCAGGGGGGTCCGAGTCGCTCATGGCGGGTTTTCTCGGCACCAGAAAAAACAGTGCCGAATCTTTGTGATTTTCATTCCCCCCGGAGCAATGGCAGAAATAAAACGTTTCCTGTTTTTTGATTTTGGTCAAAGATCACCCACAAGGGGGGGGAAGGGGAAAGGGCACCTTTTTAACACCCCCTTTTAAAATTTGGACAAAACCATTGGGGGTGGGGTTGATCTGTTGGGCCCCCTGGGCCCCCTTTTCCCAAAAAGGCGGGCACAGGTATGTGTTGAGCTCGGGGGATACGCGACCAGATCCCCAAAAGGGCAGTTGCATTGAAAGGGGTGATACGAAACAGGTGGTAAAAAAGGGGGCTGGTAGACATCTTCTCTCGCTTGGGTGTGCCAGAAAATTTCCCCTCGTGACAGGGGGGTCACAGTTCACCTCAGGCGTGTTTGGGGGAGGTCAACAGGTTTGTTTGGGTTTCACCCCAGCTTCTCACTCCCCCAAAAAAAACCCCCAATGAAAAGGGTTTGGGTGGAGAGATTCAATGGGTGCGGGAAGGGGGCATCTTAAAAAAGGGCTCTGTGAGGAAAGGCCAGCAATTGGGACCGCTACTTTCCCAGGGGCCCCCCTGTTCCCCTACGGGGAAACCCCCCTCAGGAAAGACGGGGCTTTTCGCCTTTTGGCCCTTGTTTTATATGGGCGGACATTTTGGGGGGCCCCAGTGTGTTTCTAAAAGAGCTGGGGTCCGGGAGAACGGGAAATTCAGAAGAGGTCAAAACCCCCTTATCATTATGTGGTGGCCCTCGAAAATAGGTTTAAGAGGGGGACATTTTTAAGGTCGCAAGGGAGATTTTGCAGGGGCAGGGTCGTCCAAAAAGAAGAAATATGACGGGAAAGGGTTTGGGAAGAAATTTCCCTCAAGGTGGGAGATAAAAGGTCTTTTATGCTTCCCACGGTTTACAAAAGCTGTTGATGATTGGAAGGGCCCATTCCCACATTAAAAAAGGTGGGGTTTGGGGGACTCCCAAATCGATGTGAAGGGGAAAATAAAAAACTTTTCCATCCCAAATTTGTCCGAAAATTTTTTTCAGCGTGGACTCAGCAATAGGCGCAGCAGCAATCATTGATGGAGGGGAGGAGGCCCCCACCCGAAGAAGGGGGGGTTTTTGGGTTCCCCGGGTTTTTCCCTGGAGAAGGTCATCCCGGGTTTGTGTCACTGTATAAAGGGGGCTAGACATTTAGGAGACAGGAGGAATTTTGGGGGCCCTCCTAGAACAGTATGGGCGTCCCTGCTGAAAAAAACCAGGGGGCCCAACTCTAGAGACATGTACGGTGGAGTTAACATCGAAAAAAACCCCGTCCCTGTAAAAGCCTACCCGATCCCATTGCCCCAAAAGCAAGTGATCGAGGAGGAGGGGAGGGAAAAAAAGTTGGACCTTGGGGTTTATTGAAACCCTCCAAATAAAGTTTTAGTGCACCCCTTTGTTTTTAGTGGGAAAAAAAGGTTTTAAAAATCAGGTGAGCATGATTCTGTTGTTGACTACAGACGTCCTGAACAGTGTCACCCAAGGGGCCCAGCGAGGTTTTTACCCAACATGGAAAGACCTTTTTCGCTCAGTTTGCCCCAAGAAAAAGGGCCGTATTTTCACCCGGTAATTTTTGAGGCCCAAAGGGTTTTCTGGGAAATAGCCCTGAGTGGGGACTCAAAAAGGGAAATCAAGCATTCTCCATCCTAAGGGGTTAAAAATTGGGGAGTACTTCTTTTGGGATGGTCCAAAGGGGACCCGCAGTCTTTTTCGGTGATGAGGGAAATTATTTACGGGTTGGAAGGCGTTGTGAAATTTATGGTGACATTCTGATAGCATCCGAAAACATGGGGGGAGATTGAGGGAGCTAGGGGGCAGTTTTAGGAGGTTGAGACAAGCCCAAACTTTACCCAGACCCAAAAAAGTGCCAGGTTTTTGGGTTTTTCCCAAACCTGGAGTTCTAGGTTTTTTTTGGGCGGAGGGACCAAGCAGGGCAGAAAGGGGAAAGGTGGAGAAGATGATGAATTCAAAAGAGACCAAAAACCCAAAAAAGAAGTCCCGGAGTCTGCAGGTTTTTTTTGGGTTCTATAGGGAGTTTGTTCCAAAAATTTGCAGCAATCACGGGTCCCTCCCGTGATTTGGTCAAGGAGGGGGAAAACCGGGAGTGGTTTGAGGGGGTCGACGCTGGGCAAGCATTTCAGGGCGGTGCTGGAAAAAACTAGGTTCCCCTCCCATCTTTAAGCTAAACCCGATATGGCCAAAAACCCCCTTTTTTGCGTACAGATGATCAGGTGGTGGGATTGGGGCGGGATTGTTGCAGGGATGAAGGGGGCGAGTTCCCCGTTTAGGTAAGCTAGCAAAGGGAAATTGGGCAAAGTGTGAAGATGGGGGACGCAAATGTAGGAAGGGTGTTTAGGGTGTCGTGTGGGGCCCTGCAGAATTCCACAAATATTGTATGGGAAGAGTTCGTGAAGAGACAGATCACCAACCACTCAAATTCCTGCAGGAAAGGGACAGCTTTAAAAACGCAGGGTTTTTGCGTTGGGCAATGGGGACTGCAGCCCCAAGGTATCGGGCAGTAATCCCAGGTCGACAGATGTTTGGAGCTGTTTTTTAAGTCGGTAGTCAGGAAGCTGCAATCGAGGAGTCAGTTTATATCCGGGGGGCTTTGTTGATAATATGTGGTTGGGTTCAGTTTGTTGTGTGGGGTTCTTTTCCGTTGGCTATGGTTATATTTTTTTGGGGTGGGGACTTGTTCATAATTTTTTTTTGTGGGATTTTTTTCATGTAAAAAGTTGTTATGCTTGGGGGCATACCCGTCGTTGGGTAGGTGATGCATTAATTGCAATAAAATGAGGATTTGGGAAAATTTCCCCAGTGAAATGTCAGGGGTCGTGAATTTTATTTATTTTGCTTTTCTTGAAAATTTTGAAAAGAAAATTTTGGCAAAAACCCCCAGGAAAGGGGGAAACGCTAAGTGGGACCCGAGGGGGTTTTAAAAATGGGTCGAAATAAGCAAAGAAACGAAAACCAAAAGAAAACTCATTTGGGGGGTTTTCACTAAAAGTATTTAAACCCAAAAATTTATAAACCCTTTGTTTTAAAGTATTTTTCCCAAACTTTGCAGTGTGCTGGTGTCAGCAAATTCGGGGGTTGGGTTTTTTTTTTTAACCCTTGTTTTGAGACAAAGCGGTTCTTTGTTTTTTTGCAGGGGGGGGAATTTTTCACGGTCCCCAAAAAAAAACACAAGCAAAGTTTGTGGGTTTGTCGCCAGCCAATTTGGGTTTGGACATAAAACTTAACCCCAAAAATTTTAGGGTCGGGGAGAGGGCCCCCTATGTCGGGGTTCCCGCCAATTTAAACTTTAAACGGGAAAAGGCTTCCGGGACGGTACGGTCCAGCCGACAGGGCTAAAACCGTTTTCCGACGCCCCGATTTTTTCTGCCCGGCCCGGGTTTTTAGTGCCCGGGGCCCCCCCCCTTATCTAGCCCCAAATTTTGATTTTCCCGTTTCCCCCGAGTTAAGCCACACGGGCCCGTTTAAATAGGAAAAAGGGGGGGAAAGGTTTGTTTCGTGGTGGGGGGGTGAAAAACTAGCTAAAACAATTAAAAGACCAATTGACCCCCACAGGGTAAAAAGGGGTTTGGCGGGGACTGTTTATGATTTTAATATCCAATGGGGAAATTTAAAGGGGGGAAAAACTTTTGGGTATCAGGGGTAAAAAAAATGACCCAAAGGTACTCCCCTTTTTGACAGTCGGAAGGGGAGATAAGAAGGATGGAGAGTGGGAAAGGGGAGAACGAGGGGTTTTGAACGAACAGAGAGAGAAGAGAGAGGGGTTCGGAGTGGAAGCCGCAGGAGAGAGGGGCAGAGAAGAGATGAGGGGGGGAGAGAAAAGAACCAAATTGAGAGATTAGCAGGAAAAATAGTCGGGAGGGGGAAAGGGCTAGGAAGGGATGGGAGAGACGAGATTTCTAAATAATGAAGAGGAAAAGAAAAAAAAAGAAAAGAAAAGAAAGCAAACCTGTCCATTTTATTGGGCAGGATTGGGGGGGAAAAAGAGAGGGGAGGTGCAATGCGTTAATGCAAAGGGGGAAGAAAGGAGAACGATCGATGTTGATAGTCACTGTTCTATCTTAACCGGGGTTCGACCTCAAAACCTGGGGAGCGTCACTTCGTTTAAGCAGAACCCCAGCCCAAGCCCGTGCCAGCGACCCCAAAACCATTTCCGCAGTTTTGCCCTGTTGTGAAAAATGACAGGAAAAAAAAAAAAAGGAAAAGAAAAAAAGAAAAGTGATTCGTGAATTTGTTAAGATACCTGGCCGGTAAAGTTGAAATCTATTTATACCCGGGTTAGTTAAAAGATGTTTTAGAAAAATTTATTTTGTGAAGTTAGGAAAAAGAAAATGTTTTATTTTTTTGATTCCCTAGGGATTGAAGTTTGTTCTTTGGTGATTTTGTGTAGTAAAGGGACAGGGGGGGCTTTTGTGGGGGTTTGGGGGGGGCCCTGGCCATGTTTTGGGGGGAATTGGGGGGAGTGGGGGGGGGCAAGGGGGGGGGTTTGGGGGCTGTGCGCTAGGGGAAAAATTTGTTTAAAAAACATTTTCGGACATCCCCCAGGTTACCAGGTTTTGGGTTTGTGTGTGTGTGTGTGGTGTGATGGCGGTTGTGTATGGGATCGCTTGCGCGATTCGTGGTTCAGGGGCGCGGGGGCCCGCGCCGCGGCGGGGGGTGTGTGTAGATGTGTGTGTGTGTGTGTGGTTTTGTGTGTTTGTATGTGTGTGTGTGTTGGGGTGTGTGTGTTTTGTGTGTGGGTGTGGTGTGTGTTTTGTGTGTAAAAGTGTGTGTTTTGTGTGTGCGCGCGCGCGGGCCCCGCCGCGCGGTTTGTGTGTGTGTGTGTGTGGTGGTGTGTGTGTTTTGGGTGTGTGGTGCGTTGCGTTTTGCGTAATTGTGTGTGAGTGTGTGTTGGGGGGGGGGGGTGGCGTGTTAATATAGACCTGTAACACTGCTACCACCAGTAGCAAGTGGGGGATAAAACAATTTCAGGGTCAAAAAGTCAAGGTGCTGCAATTTTAAAAAACTTTATTCCCCTTTTTGGGGAAAATATCGGGGCAGGGAACAATTAACAGAGGAAGACAGGAGAAGGTATCGTTGAATTCACAGCCCCAAAAAAACCGAGGAAAAAAATCGCTAGAAGTGCCCCTTACTCTTCTGTCTCTTTCATTGACCTCCCCGGTTGTTGAAACACGCGGGAATGACCGGGGGGAAAACTTTCTGGGTAAAAGATCCAAACTGTAAAGAATTCGTGTCCGGGGTCCGAATCAGGGAAAGGAAAACGGGCAGGCGTTTTTTCCTCAAGCAGAACAAATGCAAGGGGGGGCAGAGATCGGGATACATTGAACCAATTAGAGGGCTTTCCCTTTAAAGCTGTAAAAAAAGCAGGGTCGTCGTTTTCAGAAAAGTTAACTTTCGACCTCGGCGCTGAAAGACAATTTTGCATGTTGTTTTCTAAAGGGGGAGTTGTTAAAGGGAAAAAACCTATTTGAATATTTTTTTTGTTTCCATATTAGTATATTAGACTAGTGATTTGTTGGTTCTTGAAGTCCTTGTCGGGGGAACATAAAAAATCCCGCCCCTGTTGAACTCATTAGGGAAAGCCGCGGGCCCGTTTCTGCGATCAAATCTGTGACATTTTGGGTTTTGACAACAGAGGAATCGTGTGTGCTTGCACTTAAGTTTGCAATTTGACAGAAACCCAAAATGGGTTTGTTGCAAGCTGAGTGTAGGCGAGCGCAAACGGGTTGTGGTCATTCAGGTGTCAATAAGGGAAAAGGTTTCAGAAAAAACCCGTGAATCACGTAAACCACACATATTAATGTATGAAAATTAGAAAAAAAAAGTCATAGATGAAAAAAAAAAAGTAAAAAAATAAAACCCAATTTTTGTCCCGTGTTTTGGTTGTTTTTATTTAACTCCACGCTCCTTAGTTTTTTAGGGTTTTTTATCACAGGGGGTCGTGATCCGTCTTTAAAATAAACAAGTAAAGTTTTTTTCGATGGACGGGGCAGAAAAGGGGGCGCTTCCTTTTCCTACTGAATTCTTTTATCCAGACCCGAAGTAACGTCCCCCAATTTCGGAGTAATGACAAAATCCACTCTCAGGGCGGGGAAAGTTCCCCCATCTCAAACACTTTGAGAGGGCGGTGCCTAGCAACGTGAAGAAAAGACTAAGTTTACTTCTTCCGGGACACATAAACAAGGACAATTCCTTTTTCCGAAAGGTCGACTACGTAAAAAGTTGAAGTCGTTCCAGACAAAAAACATTTTTTCAAACACTTCACGCGACCTTTCAAACTGTTCCCGGAAGAAACGTGAGTTCCAGTTCATAGCTGCGGTACATCAAATGGAGTCTCCGTGAGCCACATCGTAATATGACTAACAACCAGACATGACAATTGTGGAGAAAACCTCTGTGCCTGTCTGAAAGTTTCTGAAACTATTACGTTCTTGTAGCTTTGTGTAAGTTGGTAACCAATGTCACATGGAACACATTTCAGAGGTTCTAACCCTAAGCGTGAACGATTGAACCTTTCAAACTAACGAAGCAATGTTTGCGCATTGTAAGATGGACACTTTGTTCTCTTCATGGCAGTCAGAAAATACCATGACAGAACACCACCTCAACCCAGAAGTCCTACCTCTCACCTCCTCCTTGCGAGCGCCATTTACACCAGTCAGAACTGAACGACCGCCTGCATGTGTCCTCCGTTGTTACTCCGCAAAAAGTGATATTTTCTCCCATTCCGTTGTTTTTGTTGCTTGTCTGTCTGTGAATTCATCCCAAAAACAATCGAACGAATCGTAGCCAAACTACAAGAGGACAAATGAAAATGTCACCTGAGTCCAACCGCCGTGGAACGTGGTTAGCTTTTCAGATTTCCGGGTTGGGAAGTCCTGGGTTCGATTCCCATCAGACTCCTTTATATATGGTACTTCTCTGCCCCTACCGGCTCCTACCCGTTCTGAGTTTGTAACGGGCTCAACTGGGAAGACTGAGACCACCACACATGCACAGTCGACTTTTGCCCACCACTGGGTCACCTGGGGCCCTGGGGCGATAATGGAACAGAACCAGAAGCGCGTCTGATGGGGAACATCTAAAAAATCAACACTGCAGATTGGCGGCTCGGGGTGATAAGATGTCCAGGTAGCTACCCTACTGTGAAAAAGAACTAGAAAAAAACCACGAGAAAGTCCGATAAAGCTATGGGCAGGAGATGGTGAGGAAAGGGGAAGATTTTGTAGAGCAAGCAGAATGCACAGAAATGTTCTTGAGCTCCCTCGCTCTTTCCTTGCCATTTGTCGTCGTTCTAAATAAATATCCTGTTTGCTCCCTTGCCAGAACATTTGACTTTTCAAGAGAAAAAAAAGAACTATCTGAAACAAACGAAACGTACTGACAGGGTTCCTACACATCCCATCTCATTCAGATATAGGAGGATGGCTCCAAGATATGATGCCCGATCTTCACAGAAGCCGAACAATGCAGAAAGCAATGCCACAGCCACAAATCGGGGTGGAGATGAACTGGAACAGCCTCAGGAAAATCGTGATGCCATTCAAGCTACCACAAATCAACACTCACAACTAAAGTGACAGAACACCAGAGGGTTTAGAAACGTGCAGCCAGTAGATGTGTTCTTCTCCAAGAGACATTCACTTTTAGCAGTGATAGAAAGGGCCAGACTATTCACATCAGAGATATATTGTCCGGCTGCAAAAATTCCAGCCTAACTACTTAGTGGTCTGTGCTCTGTGTAAATATGTACAATATGTCGTAGAAGCGAGTCAAAAGGTTTGAAAGTGAACCAAAAATGTGCTCCAATGTTCAAGGAGTGTTGGTTTTTGTTTTTCTCTCTCATCTCTCTCTCTCTCTCTCCCCTCCTCCCCTCTCTCTCCCTCTCTCTCTCTCTCTCTCTCTCTCTCCCTCACACACACACACACACAACACACACACACACACACACCACACAAAACACCACACACACACACACACACACCACCCCCACACACAACACACACAACGCACACACGCACACACACACACACAACACACACACGACACACACACACACACACACACACACACACCCCACACACACCACAAAAACACACACACCACACCACACACACGAACGCAAGCACGCACGCCGCGCGCACGCATGGACGCATACATGATACAATGCATGCACGTATATATACACGCACGCACCCTATGCATGCACGCACACACACACACACACACACACAAAAACACACACACACACACACACACACACACACACACACACACACACAACACACACACACACGTGCACATGCTGATTCTCACGCTAATGTATTGGACCTTATCACACTAATGATGTCAGTGCCATGTTAAACCCGTAGGACGACAGCTAAATCAGGTGCCCATCCAATCTACATACACCACGAAACCCAGGCGAAAGAATTGTGCGGAACAGGAAACAGAAATTAATGTCGAACAAGAGAGTAAAACTGTTGTACATGCAGCCACAATTCAACGAGGAGAGCGCCACCTAGACATCTACCAGAAACAGCCATTAGGACCAAAGCACCGATATGGAGACATCTCATTGCCAACTCGTCACGGCAATCACTCTTTCATACTTTAGACTCTTACGTTTCCTGCAAGTGTGCAGCTAGTAAAACATCTTGCAGTTTCGACCTTTCCCTATTTTTCCTACATTGTATCAGTATAATTACGTTCCCTCAGACTTTCTTTCTTTTCCCTACAGGTGTTCAGCTAGTAACACTTGTTGCTTCTTTCCTTCCTATTTTTCCTCGTGATATCAAGTAGCGTACGTTCCCTTCCTTTCTTTTTTCGTATTTTTTCCTGCCTGGGTCGGACGGCATTATCTTCCCTTAGCCTTTCCTAAATTTTCCCCCATGAAATCAGCCACCACCACACTTGTCTGTCCTAATTTTTCCAACAGAGAACAGCGACCACCACATTTGTATTTCTCATTTGTCAACCATGAATGAAGAAGACACCGCCACATTTTCCTTTCCTGCTTTTCCCACATGAGATCAGTCCACCACCAGGTTTTTCTGTCCTACTTTCCTACGTGAATTCAGCCACCATCGTGGTTTCCTTCCTGTATTCTTACATGTAACCAGTCACCATCATTTTTCCTTTTCTACAGTCACCTCATCGTTTCACTGTCCTACTTTTCCCACGTGGTTTTAGCACCACAAACTTTGTTCTGATGATGTGGAACTCTCTCTCTGTCTCTCTGTCTCTGCTCTCTCCTCATCTCTCTCTCTCTCCTCTCTCTCTCTCTCTCTCTCTTCCTCCTCCTCCTCCTCCTCGTTCTCCTATTCCTCTTCTTCCTTTATTTCTTATTTTTCTCTTGCTTTTCTTCTTCTTCTCTTCTTCTTCTCTCTCTCCCCTCTCTTCGTCTCACAAACAGCTGCAGCACCGGTATCCATGCTAGTTTTGTCTGTTCGCTTGTAAACATTCACCCAAGAACATTTAAAGTTCTGTCCCCTGCGTCGTGTCAGTGGTCCCTAAATGGACATTCGTCCGCTGGAGGCGAATCGGAATCGCACTCTGATCTCAGAAAGTGACGTTTCACGTTCAAACGCCTTCTCCTGTGAGGGTTGATTGATTTTTTATTTTTCTGAACAATTAAGTAGTGGGGGAAAACAAGTGCAGGTTAAACAATTCTTTCCATCATTATAATAATGACTTGGCAAAGATTTTTAAAAAATCAAATAAAAAAAAGAAGCCGTTTTGCTTACCTTCAGTGGCATGACCCCCCACCACCCACCCACCCACCCACTCCTCCATATAAGGACACTAAGATTCATCATAACGCAGTTCTACGCTCCAGCAGTTTACACAAGAAATGTCAAACTCTGGTCGTCATCGGGTCACCCGTGAGAGGAGACACTGCTTCACTGCTATCACTTCAGTGGCGTTCACTGAGGCCTGTTTTCTGTTGTTGTTGTTGTCGTTGAACATAACACAGAACAGTGTGCTATACAGAGCATCCTTTGCATATCCGTGCACCTTAAGACAGAGACTTGTTAGAGACTTATGGGTCGGTGCTGAAAAAACCTCTTTCCCCACACATTGTTGGATATTAACTAATTTTGTTGACAGCGGTAAAGATAACGTGTTACAAGGTTTCCGGGCACAGCGTGCACAGGTGAGAGAGAGAGAGAGAGAGAGAGAGAGAGAGAGAGAGAGAGAGAGAGAGAGAGAAGAGGCAATAATTAACCCACCAAAGAAAAAACTTCAAGAGCGCATAAATAAAACGTTCGTACACAGTGGCAAATTAAAGTATGCAACACGTTCAGCGCTGGTCTCTTTGTGAGACGTGAATGTAAACAAGCCGGTTTGGGATGATGCTGTTTTAAGCCAGGCAGCGAGTCCCTAAAGCGTTTGCTTTGAGCCAGAACGGGGATTCTGACAATGCGGTTATTTTTTTTTATCTCCCTTTCTCAGCCTTTTCTGTTACTGTTTTGAGGGAATGGAGGAAGGGAATGTGAGGTGAAGCAAACTGGGTGTAGTTGTCGGACCCTTTCTCTCTCTTTTCCCTGTTGTCCTTTGTTTCCCTTTGTTTTGTCTTCTGGGCCTTGCTCTTGTTTGTCTACTCTTTGTTTTTTTTGTTTTCTGTTGTTTTCTTGCTTCCTACTGATTCCTTTTGTTTTTCTTTCTTTTTCTTTGCCCCCCCCCCCCCCCTTTTTGTGTGTGTGTGTGGTGTGTGTGTGTTGTTTGTTGTTTGTTTGTTCTTTGTTCCTTCCTTCATGTCTTTCATGCATTCCTTTTCTTTCTTACGCTCTTTTTCAATTTCTTTTGTTTCCTTTGTGCTTTCTTTTCTTCCCTTGGTTCTACACCCCTCCCACCTTCCTTTTTTTTTTCTTTGTTGTCCTTTTGTTTTGTTTTTGCTTTTTCCGTTTTCTTTCGTCCGACCTCGACCTTTCGTTCTTTTCTTTCTCCGTTTGTCTCCTCTTTCTGTTGTCCTTTTATTTGCATCTTCTTTCCTTTGTTTTCTTTTACTTTTTTTTTCTTTTTTGTATCTGTTTCTTTCTTGGGCTGAATAGAATCAGTTAAGATTCAGCTCCAACAGAATACTACCCCTCCCCTACCTTCTCTAGACCCTGTTCCAGGAAAAAAAAAAATCAGGGGAAGATAACGCCTGTTTGTCAGTTGACAAACAGAGTCACCTTTTCTCAGCTTATGGGTCAAGTAAATAGATCCAGAGAGTTAGATATTTGATTTGAATCGTATGCCAGAATATCGATTGCAATATCGACTGTCTGCATTACAGGCACACCGTTTCACATCCATGTTTCGGCATTTTCGCTCTATTTTTGAATCAGGCTGACTGCTGAGGCCGAATTGTTTTGGATGTGCCAACCAGTAGTATCCGTCAGATGCGGGGGTCACTTTCACTAAACGCACTCTCTAACACAGATGATCTTCCTTGCAGATTTCCGAACCTTGTCTCTTCTCATGGAACGACCTGGAGACACTCATAAACAGTCTACGTAAAATGCTGATCGTGACATCATTATTTCACATTTTGTCACAGAGATTGGTCAAAGCGAAGTTCCACCCCTCATGTCCTGTAGAAACTCTCTTGGGGAGCAGACATTTGTCTTTTGCAACTTTTGTTCAGGATTGGGATTGTGTAGCGAAGGGTGAAGGGAAAGGGAGGTGGTGTCTTTTTCGTGCTTTTGCTTTTTTTTTCTTTTCTAATGGAAGTCGTGGGGTGGATGGGTAGGCGAAGAGCGAGTGGTCTTCGGTTCCTGGTTAGACATCTCAGTGTGTGTTCATTTCTGTGTGATGTCCGTGACCTTTGTTCTGCTTTCATCTCATTTTCCAAATTGCGTGGTGATGTCTCAGTGTGTTTTCGTCCATCGGTCTACCATTCTCTGCCTCTTCTCTTTCCCCTCTCTATCCCCTCCTTCCCGTCTTGGCGTGGTTGCACAATAAGTGTGGGCGTCTGTTTCTGTGTGGTCACAGAGCAACTGCCTTGGACATGGAACCATCATTAATCTGTGATAATTCGTATGACGTGCTTCTGCCGAGGGTGTGGGGTGGGAGGAGGAGGAGTGCTAGAGGCGTCTTTTCATAAGGAACAGAGAGAGAGAATGTGGGGGATAGAGGAACAGGAAGGGGACGAAGAGAGAATACGACTATGAATACGAATACTTTTATCAACTTTGAAATAAGCTGATAGCGTTCCAGGAATGAATTAGAAAGCATAAGAGTTAGAAGGCAGCCTCAGACACCGGCGCTTCAATGCTTAGACAGACAGACAGACAGAAAGAGAGATAAATAGACAGACAGACATACAGACACATAGACAACAAAGCGTTTTCATGCGTCAGTGCTTTGTCTTTGAGACAGCAGAGAATCTTAACTCTGCTTAAAACCGAAAATACATGACTGATTTACTCGGAAGATTCTTTTTCGTTTTGGTTTTGTTCTCTTCTTCTTCTTCTTCTTCCTTATGAAAACGAGGCCGTGTGTCACGAGGAGTGATCGCAATGGTTGTAAGGCGCCTGGCTAACGTGAAAAGGAACCCGCCAGTGCTCATTTTGGCAGTCAGTCTGGCAGTCAGTCTGGTGACATCATACTTAAGTGGTATAGCTGTGGGTGGAGGCGAGGGTTTGAGGGGACAGGATTGCAGGAGGCTGGGGGAAAGACAGAAGGTGCAGGAGGGAGGAGGGAGGGAGGGCAGGGGGCAAAATAGACCTTTTTGGTCTCAAATCCTGTACTCCTTCAAGTTCTGCTCTCATGGTGAATTCGGTTTCAGTTTTCCGTAGAAGCGGGAGTCTTACACACACACACACACACACACACACACACACACACACACACAGCTCGCGCGCGCGCACACACATACCTGCACGCACGCACGCACGCACACATGCCTGTGAGCACGCACACCACAAACACGCATGCAGGAGAGAGAGAGAGAGAAGAGAGAGAGAGAGAGAGAGAGAGAGAGAGAGAGAGAGAGAGAGAGAGAGAGAGAGATGCCAAGTCATGTTCTTTGTAGCCCAGGAGACCCGCATTAAGGCTGCAAGCAAGTCTGAAACTGATTTACTTACAACTCAACACGTCCACACTCAAATACAAATGCAAATCAAGTCATCAGTTACAAAACTGATCAAACCTTGAAAGTGTGTGTGTGTGTGTGTGTGTGTGTGTGTGTGTGTGTGTGTGTTGTGTGTGTGTGTGTGTGTGTAAGCGCGTGCACGTGTATGTGTGCGTGTGTTTGTGCGTGCATGCGTGTAAGCGCGTGCATGTTGTGTGTGTGTGTGTGTGTGTGTGTGTGTGTGTGTGTGTGTGTGTGTGTGTGTTGTGTTGTGTTGTGTTGTGTTGTGCTGTGTTATGCTTTGCGCGCTCATGTGTGTGTGTGTGTGTGTGTGTGTGTGTGTGCGTGCGTGCGTGCGTGCGTGCGTGCGTGCGTGCGTGCGTGCGTGCGTGCGTGGGTGCGTGCGTGCGTGCGTGCGTGTGTGTGTGTGTGAGAAACTTCCCCGCTTCAAATGGAAACTGAAGTCACCATAAAAGCAGGATCTGAACAATTACAGGATTTGAGGTAAAGAAGATCTTTGCCCCATGACCTTCTCCACCCTCCCTCCTCCTTATACCTTCCGTCTTTCCCCCTCTCCCACTCCAGTCCACCTAACCCTAAATCTGTCCCCCCCCCCCCCCCCCCCCCCCCCTCCCCGCCCCTCCTTCTCCGTCCAGTAGCTTCGGCTGAAGTAAGTGCTGCTGCACGTGAACGTGACGTCACGCCAGACTGAGTCTGCCCAAAATAGCAAGGGCAGGTTTCATTTTGGAGTTACAGGCCACGCGCCTTACTCTCGGTGCGACCCCCCTAAGGGAGATCACTCCTCACGCACACTTTGCCCAGTTTTCACGTGGAAGAAAAAGAGAACTAAAGCCAAAACGACAAGAATATACCGAGTAAACCAATAATGTGTTTCCAGTTTCGTGCACAGTGAGATTTCTCTGCTACCCTGCCGATGAAAGCACTGACACGTGAAAACGCCGCTTTGTCGGCTATTTGTCTGCCTGTCTGTTCCAGTGATCAAACATCGATGTCTGGGACTCTCTTCAAGCTACCGTACTTTACATACATTCCTGCAACGCAGTACAACTGATGCGCTAGTAGATCACAACAGCAGAGTCTTCACTGAAGGAAGAAACATTACAAGCCTTGTAGATGACAATGATACGTGGGCACGCCTTTAAAAAGAAGTCATGAAACTTATTCAAAGACTGCATGAAGCATCAAGAAGATAGGTCATGGAAAGCAGAGCTGAAAAGTCCAAACTGACGGCCAGCCTTACACCACCATCAGTACCGATATGTCTGTGCATGGACAGAAACTAGAAATTGTACCAGGGATCCATCATTGGAAATGAGGAATCCAAACCAGAAACCCTCACAAGGGCAGCAAAGGCAGTGTCGGTCCTTTTTGACGAAAATCTGTTTGGAAGGACAAAGCATCTCCACTTTAAAAAAAAAAGAAAAAAGGTCAGGATCCTGTCTGCACTGGTATTCCATCTTCCTGTATGCACGTGAGATATGGACCCTCACAGAGGATCAAGAAACAAGATTCCAAGCCATGCAGTGGAGGTGCCACCATAAAATACTAAACATCAGATATACTGATCATATCATATCTCCAATGAACAAGTGCCTCAACCTTCAAACATCACATCGGACCATACGAAGATCTGCTGACATTAGTTCAGAAAAGGAAACTTCGATGATATAATGGTAAACTAGTATGTAACACGATCCAATGACCTTGCTAAACCAGCCCTTCAGGAAAGTGTTGAAAGAGGCAGACTGACAGGAAGATAGAAAAAAAACAAGATGCAAAGCATATAAACGTACTCCCAGTTTATCCTGAATACGCGTGAGATATTCCATAAAGAGGAAAAACCGTCTTGGGCTGGTGTAACCGTTAGTAATGGCTATTCTGGCAAACATCAGCTATCGTCTGTGATCTAAAATGAACATACTTACAAATTTTCAGAAAGATCGGCCAAGAACTTTCTGAGATTTTCCATAAAGAAGAAAACCATTATGGGCCGTTAGTAACGGCTCTAACGGTAAACTTAAACATCGGGCATCATCCATGACCCATAATGAACACATCTACAAATTTTCAGAAATATCGGCCACGTACTTTCTGAGATATTCCATGAAGAAGAAAAGGCGTTACAGGCCGTTACAGCCGTTAGTAACAGTATAACGGTAAACTAAAACATTGGACATTATTTGTGACCCATAATGAACATACATACAAATTTTCAGAAAGATCGGCCAAGTGCTTTCTGAGATATTCTATAAAGAAGAAACACCGTTACAGGCCGTTACAGCCGTTAGTAACGGCTATAACGGGGTAAACTAAAACATCGGGCGTCATCCGTGACCTATGATGAACATACCTACAAATTTTCAGAAAGTTCGGCCAAGTGCATTCTGAGATATTCCATAAAGAAGAAAAAGCGTTACAGGCCGTTACAGCCGTAGTGACGGCTATAACGGTAAACTAAAACATCAGGCATTATTCGTGACCCATAATGAACATGCCTACAAATTTTCTGAAAGATCGGCCTAGTACTTTTTGAGATATTCTATAAAGAAGAAAAACCGTTACAGGTTGTTACAGCCGTTAGTAACGGCTATAACGGGGTAAACTAAAACATCGGGCATCATTCGTGACCCATAATGAACATACCTGCTAATTTTCACAAAGATCAGCCAAGTACTTTCTGGGATATTCCATAAAGAAGAAAAAGCGTTACAGGCCGTTACAACCGTTAGTAACGGCTGTAACGGTAAACTAAAACATCGTGCATCATCTGTGACCCATAATGTACATTTCTACAAATTTTCAGGAAGATCTGCCAAGTACTTTTTAATATTATTCTAAAAAGAAGAAAAACCGTTACAGGCTGTTACAGCCGTTAGTAACGGCTGTAACGGGGTAAACTAAACATCGGGCATCATCCGTGACCCATAATGAACATGCCTGCTAATTTTCACACAGATCGGCCAAGTACTTTCGGAGATATTCCATAAAGAAAAAAAGCGTTACAGGCCGTTACAGCCGTTAGTAACGGCTGTAACGGTAAGCTAAAACGTCGGGCATCATCCTTGACCCATAATGAACATACCTGCAAATTTTCAGAAAGATCGACCCAGTAGTTTTGTCTGGAGCGAGTGGAACACATTTTGACCACGGACACACCACACACACACACACACACACACACACACACACACACACACACACACACACACACCACAGCATTTCTTCGTTCCCATTCTAAAGTACTCCCTGTTCTATAAGAACTGGGAGTACAAAAACAAGATGTAAAGCATATAAACGTAGTCCCAGTTTATCTCCCTGAAAAACATCACAATCAAACGTGCGTCATAATGTATTTGATGTCACAATCAAACATGCGTCATAATATATTTCGTCACTGAGAATATTCCATAAAGAAGAAAAACCGTTTGGAGCCGTTAGTAACGGCTATTCTGGTAAAACTAAAACATCAGGCATCATCCGTGACTCATAATGAACATACCTACAAATTTTCAGAAAGATCGGCCCAGAAGTTTTGTCTGGAGCGAGTGGAACACATTTTGACCACGGACAGACACACAGACAGACGGACACACAGACAGCATTTCTTCGTTCCCATTGTAAAGTACTCCATGTTCTATAAGAAATAAGAGTACAAAAAGACGGACTGACAACTTTGCAGAACTGATGGTACGGGGAAGACATGTACAGAGACCCCGGCCTGGGCACACAACCGACAGAACTGGAGGAACCTGGAGAATTGTCCTTCAGTGTGGTACCCCAACTAAACCCATTACATGGAGTTAAGGGAGAAAAAGAAGAAGATCGATGTCTGTGGTCATCTGTTTGTCTTTCTTTCTCCTGCTCCTCTCTTTCACCAATCGTATTGTTCTCTCTCTCTCTCTCTCTCTCTCTCTCTCTCTCTCTCCCCTCCTCCTCTCTCTCTCTCTCTCTCTCTCCTCTCTCTCTCTCATACACACACACACACAAAATAAGCATATTGCTCGCTCTCTCTCTCTCTCTCTCTCTCTCTTCTCTCTCTCTCTCTCTCTCTCTTCTCTCTCTCTCTCTCTCTCTCACACACACACACAACACACACACACACACACACACACACCACAACACACACACACACAAATAATATTGCTGTTCTCTCTCTCCCTCTCTTCTTCTCTCTCTCTCTCTCTCTCTCTCCTCTCTCTCTCCTCTCTCTCTCTCTCTTTACAAAAAACGTCCCAAAATTTCCCTTCCTCATGCTTCTCGCTCTATTCCTCCACCTCCCTCCCAATCCACACACACAAGATAAGCACGTCACATGAGTTATCACATGTTAACGACAGTTCCCTGTCTCTGTCAGTTTGCTCCGTGACCACGCTGAGACAGACACCGAAACTATTGCGTCAATGCCAGGAGGGGGAGGGGAAAAGCGCGAGGGGCGAGGGACTGATAGACCGGTGAACACAAACACACGCAGTATAATCCACCAAGACCGTCGGAAAATGAGAAGAAAACAGAACAAAGGTCACAGACTGCAACATAGAAAAGAACACACACTGAGATGTCTAAATAGGGAACCAAGACCACTCGCTTCTCACCGACCCATCCATCCCACCAATCCCACTAAAAAAAAAAAAAATTTAAATAGTAAGAGGACGCTCTCCCTCCCCTCCACCCTTTCCCTCCTTACACAACCTCAAACCCTTAGAAAAAAAAAAAAAAAAACAAGATGCGAAGCATATAAACGTACTCCCAGTTTTCCAAACCGCTTATAAATCGACCAAGTGCTTTGTGAGATGAGAAATAAAGGCAAAATAACGGGTTTAACGGTTATTTAACCGATGTACACTTTTGAAACTGGTATTTTAGTCCTCACTGGGCTAAAGCCTGTGTACATACCAAATTTCATCCAAATCGGACAAAATGTCAAGAATAACGGTTTTTAACGGTCAGATTTTGAAACACTACATGGAAGTGCTATTTGTGTGTGATGACCTTTCTATATACAAAATTTCATTAAAACCCTCCAATATATAAAAAAAATAACGGCAAAATAACCGTTTAACGGTTATAAAACCGATATGCACTTTTGAAACTGGTATTTTAGTCCTCACTGGGCTAAAGCCTGTGTACATACCAAATTTCGTCCAAATCGGACAATAATTATGTCAAGAATAACGGTTTTTAACGGTCAGATTTTGAAACATGACATGGAACTGCCATTTGTGTGTGATAACCTTTCTATATACAAATTTAATTAAAATCCATCTATATATAAGAAATAACGGCAGAATAACGGCAGAATAACGGTTGTTTAATCCATTTTCAGCATTACATCACTTACATATGGACAGAGGCTCCGATTTGCCACAAGATCATCCAAACCGCTTATAAATTGGCCAAGTACTTTCTGAGATATTCCATAAAGAAGAAAACCCGTTACAGGCCGTTACAACCGTTAGTAACGGCTATAACCGGGCAAACTAAAACATCAGGCATCATCCATGACCCATAATGAACATACCTGCTAATTTTCATAAAGGTCGGCCATGTACTTTCTGAGATATTCCATAAAGAAGAAAAACCGTTACAGGCCGTTACAGCCGTTAGTAACGGTTATAACGGTAAACTAAAACATTGGGAATTATTCGTGACCCATAATGAACATACCTACAAATTTTCAGGAAGATCGGCCTAGTGCATTTTGAGATATTCCATAAAGAAGAAAAACCGTTACAGGCCGTTACAGCCGTTAGTAACGGCTATAACGAGGTAAACTAAAACATTGGGCATCATCCGTGACCCATAATGAACGTAACTGCTCATTTTTACAAAGATCGGCCAAGTACTTTCTGAGACATTCCATAAAGAAGGAAAACCGTTACAGGCCGTTACAGCCGTTAGTAACGGCTATAGCGGTAAACTGAAACATCGGGCATCATCCGTGGCCCATAATGAACATACCTACAAATTGTCAGAAAGGTCGGCCCAGTAGTTTTGTCTGGAGCGAGTGGAACACATTTTGACCACGGACACACACACACACACACACACACACACACACACACACACACACACAGGATTTCTTCGTTCCCATTCTAAAGTACTCCCTGTTCTATAAGAACTGGGAGTACAAAAAGAACAAAAGGCACATTTCCACACACACCCTCATCCCACCCAACTCTACCCACAGGGAGTTTCTGCTGGACATCACGGTTGAAACTTCGTTTTGACCTATGTATATGACGAGATTTCCAACAATAACGTCACGATCAGTATTCTACGAAAGCTGTTTTATATTGTCACCAGCTCCTTGCATGAGAAAAGACGATGGTGGAAAATCTGAAAGGGAGGTAATCTGCGTTAGATCTGCCCCTGGGGCAGATGCCGTTGATTGTCACGCCCCAAACAATTTGGCCCCATCTCTCAGCTTAACATTCAATAGAGAGCGAAATGCCGAAACTGGGTGTGAAACGACGTGCCTGTGGTGCAGACAGTCGATATTCGATCGTCATCCTGGTGTGTGCTTCAAATCAAATATGAACTGTCTAGATCTATTTGCTTGACCCATAAACTGAGAAACGTAACCCTATTTGCAACTGACGGACGAAGTTATCTTCCCCTGTACGTTTCTTTTTCCTGGAACGGGTTTATGCAGTGGAAACAGATTGGTGGTGAGGGGATGGGCGTTTTGCTGGAGTTTAATCTGTAGAGACAAACAGATTGGTGGTGAGGGGATGGGCGTTTTGCTGGAGTTTAATCTGTAGAGACAAACAGATTGGTGGTGAGGGGATGGGCGTTTTGCTGGAGTTTCATCTTAACCAGTCCTTTGCTGTCCAAGAAAGAAACAGAATAATAATAGGAAAAAAACAAACAAAAAAACAAATGAAAAAAAAAGCAAAGAAACATAGAAGGACAACACAAAAAAGAGAAAAAATGGAGAGGAAAGGAAAGAAAGGAAACAACGGAAAGAAAAGAAAGAAAAGAAAAACCAAAGGACAAAAAAAAAGATTAAAAAGGAAAAAAAAAACGGGGGGAGGAGGGGGGGGGGGGGACAAAGTAAAGAAAAGAAAACAAGAGAAACTAAACATTCTTTCAAATCAAGGAAAGGAAAGGAAACAAACAAACAAACAAACAAACAAACAAACAAACAAATGAAATGCAGATAAAAGCAAAAGAAATTTCATTAAGAAAAAAACAAAGAGAAAGTAAACGAAAAAACAACAACAGAAAAACAAAGGAAAACAGTAGGACATCTGAAAATAATAAAACAGTACAGAAAAAAAGATAAACAAAGAATACACAGGGAAAACAAAGCAAAGAAAAGAAAACAAAGGGGAGAAAAACAAAGAGAACTGCACAAAGGAAGAGAGGGAAAGGGGGGGGGGGGGGAGGGTCAGACAAATAACAGCACTATTCCCTCTACCTCACTTCCCCTTCCTCTGTTCCCTCAAGATGAAAACAGAAAGAGAAGGGAGAAAGAGAACTACAAAGAACAGCATTGTCAGAATCCGCGTTCTGTTTCCAAGCAAATGCTTTGGAAATCTGCCTGCCAGGCTTAAAGCAGTGTCAGCCCAAACTGGTTTGAATGCAATCATGCCACAGAGAAACTAGCTATCATCCTGTTGTTTACTTTAATTTTTCTTTGTGTGTGTATTTTATTAGTTCTCTCTTGAAGTTTCTTTCTCCAGGGTCAGCCTAGTTAAGGCAAAGAAGAAAAAGAAACACCCGAAGGTGCTGGGGAGGACCCAGAGAAGCACCGTGCTTTTTTTTTTTTTTAATGCTGATCAATGGGAATGAGGATGATTAAGATGATGGCTGTGTCTGGAGTGGCACCGTCTTCATCTGTCCGTGGGCAGGGGTGGTTGGGTCTGTGGGGTGTGCTCGGCAGCTGGAGGGTGGTGTTTTTCGCCGGTGGCTCTGCAGTCATGAAATACGGGCTGGTACACCCATGGGGATGCTACTTTAAGGCTGTTATGAGCTGCATCCTGTAGTCTAATTTACCTCTGTTCAGGAGCAGTTATGTCCCTTGATATCTTAATGGAGTGTCCTGCGCGTGCCTGTACCCATCGTCAACACAGCGCAGGCCTCCAAGGGTGGTACAGGACTGCTCTAAAGGCGGGTGAAGACGGTGCTTCTCTGGGTCCTCCCCAGCACCTTCGGGTGTTTCTTTTTTCTCTTTGCCTTAACTAGGCTGACCCTGGAGAAAGGTCCAGTGACGGTGAGGAAAGACCCACTGACCACAGGGAAAGTCCTGTTGACAGTGGGAAAGACTACAACTTTGGATTCTCTCTGAGGGCACATAAGACCGTATGGCGAAAGCTTGGCTGTGTCTGGAGTGGCACCGTCTTCATCTGTCCGTGGGCAGGGTGGTTGGGTCTGTGGGGTGGTGCTCGGCAGCTGGAGGGTGTGTGTTTTTCGCCGGTGGGCTCTGCAGTCATGAAATACGGGCTGGTACACCCATGGGGATGCTACTTTAAGGCTGTTATGAGCTGCATCCTGTAGTCTAATTTACCTCTGTTCAGGAGCAGTTATGTCCCTTGATATCTTAATGGAGTGTCCTGCGCGTGCCTGTACCATCGTCACACAGCGCAGGCCTCCAAGGGTGGTTACAGGACTGCTCTAAAGGCGGGTGAAGACGGTGCTTCTCTGGGTCCTCCCAGCCCTTCGGGTGTTTCTTTTCTTTCTTTCTTGATCTTTTTCTCTTTTTTTCAATGCCAAAAGTGTGTGTGTGTGTGTGTGTGTGTGTGTGTGTGTGTGTGTGTGTGTGTGTGTGTGTGTGTGTGTGGTGCGTGCGTGCGTGGTCGTGCGTGCGTGCGTGCGTGTGTGCGTGCGTGCATGCGGTGTGTGTGTGTGTGTGTGTGTGTGTGTGTGTGTGTGTGTGTGTGTGTGTGTGTGTGTGTGCTTGCGTGCGTGAGTGCGTGCCGCGCGGGCGCGCCGTGTGGTGTCTTTTCATTACCTGCACCGAAGAGTTTATATTTTCACCTGCATCAAAGTTGTGTGTGTGTGTTGTGTGTGTGTGTGTGTGTGTGGTGTGTTGTGTGTTGTGTGTTTTCATTACCTGCACAGAAGAGTTATATTTTCACCTGCATCAAAGTTTAGTGTGTGTGTGTGTGTGTGTGTGTGTGATGTGTGGTGTGTGATGTGGTGTTCATTAGGCCTACATGCACGAAGGTTTATATTTTCACCTGCATCAAAGTTTAGTTTGTCTTTCTGTAAGAAAAATTAGACCAACACGACTCAACCGTGACAAATTAAGTGACAAATTCGTTCATTTTCATTGTCCTATTTGTTTGTGTCTTGCCTGAAGAAGACCTAAGAGGTCGAAACGAGTCGTGTTTTGGTCTTGTGACTCGTTTGTCCACGTTTCTCTTGGCGGTTCGCTAACATTTATTTAAGATTTACTCAACCGTGGTGAAAAGTAAACAAAATGTAGGAAACAAACGCCTTGAATGTTTGTGCGGACCCAAGGGGGAGATCTAGATGAAAGAATGCATTCAGAATCCGTTCGACGTTGAAGAAGGTCTACTCTTTCGCTAGTGCCCTTACAGTTTCTCTGCCTGTTCGCCACTTCTCTTTGGTAGGTGGAGAGAGGGTGAGTACAATGGTTTACAGAAAATTGCCTCTACATGATTCATACCCCCACCACCCAAATCCTCCCAGTGGTCAGTTGGACCCTGGACATCTTTAGACAACGGTTGAGAGCAATGCAGAGAGAAGAAGGTGGGCACTGCTCTCAAAATACTGTTTCCTTCAAGAAGACGAGGTCTGTAATTCCTCGCCTTTGGTTGCCAGAAAACGTTACCATGCCTATCTTCCCATAATGACACAGGGTGTTATAAACGGGGGCGGCCCTTTAGGTCTATTCCCTTTAGGTCTATTCCCTTTAGGTCTATTCCCTTTAAGTCTATTCCTTCCAGGTCTATTCTCGTTAAGTCTTAGGGATAGGGTTAGGGATAGGGTTAGGGTTAGGGTTAGGGTTAGGGATAGGGTTAGGGATAGGGTTAGGGTTAGGGATAGGGTTAGGGATAGGGATAGGGTTAGGGTTAGGGATAGGGTTAGGGATCGGGATAGGGTTAGGGATAGGGTTAGGGTTAGGGATAGGGTTAGGGATAGGGTTAGGGATCGGGATAGGGTTAGGGATAGGTTAGGATAGGGTTAGGGTTAGGGATAGGGTTAGGGATAGGGTTAGGGATAGGGAATAGGGTTAGGGTACTAACCCTATCCCTAAGACTTAAACGAGAATAGACCTGGAAGGAATAGACTTAAAGGGAATAGACCTAAAGGGAATAGACCTAAAGGTACCTCCCTTATAAACAATATGCTATCACTGGCAGGCTTGTAAAAAAAAAAAAAGAGTCCTATCGTTGACCTCATCTTAAGCCTGGAGACAGACACTGACTGAACTCAACATATGACGTTTCAATTTTCTTTGAGAGCTATGACGAAGACTGTATCAGATACCGTCGGTAGAGTAGTTGCGAGGGTTTGCGTTCAGGTCAAGACAGGCCACCAGCTCTTCTCCCTTTCTCTCTCTCTCTCTCTCTCTCTCTCTCTCTCTCTCTCTCTTTTCCATCCATGAAACAACACAGTATTCAGTTCAATGGACAGAAGTTAAACAGAAAATCGGTGGTATGTCCATGTAACGGGACCCGGGTTGCCTTGTAACAGCAGTCCGTCACGTCTGCAGCGACTCAGGCCTGACGAGCAACTGACAGAGCTGGAGGTGAATTGTTCTTTAATGTCTGTAGTGTGCTAACTCAATCAGGAGTGTCAGGTGTTTAACATAGGATGTAAATCTTATCATTCGCGCCTGTTCCCCCCTCTCTCTCTCCCTGTGTGTGTGTGTGTGTGTGTGTGTGTGTGTGTGGTGTGAGCGTGCGGGCGCGCGTGAGTGTGTGTGTATGTGTGTGTATGTGTGTGTGCGTGTGTGTGTGTGTGTGCGTGTGTGTGTGTTGTGTGTGGTGTGTGTGTGTGTGTGTGTGTGTGTGTGTGTGTGCGTGTGTCTGTGTGTGTGTGTGTGTGTGTGTGTGTGTGTGTGTGTGTGTGTGTGTGTGTGTGTGATTTTGTGCGTGTGTGTGTGTGTGTGTGTGTGCGTGTGTGTGTGTGTGTGTGTGTGTGTGTGTGTGTGTGTGTGTGTGTGTGTGTGTGTGTGTGAGTGAAAAGACACGTCCCTAAATGTTCAGTTTTCCAACGCATCTTGCTCTCCTCCCCCCTCCCACTCCATATCCATAAGACGAGCACGTCCTGTCACAGGTTAATGGCGGTTCCCCATGGCAGATTCTCCGTGACCACGTAGAGACAGATGCCTATGCTTTCACAAGCATGCCAGGAGGATGGAAGGGCGAGTGGAAAGAGACGGATAGACCGGTGGACACAGACACAAACAGACGCCATCAAGACATCTGCGAAAATGAGAAGAAACCAGAATAATGGTCACAGAAACAACATAGAACTGAACAAGTACTGAGATTCTTAAATACGAAAGACCATTCACCCACCCGCTCAAACCCACCACCATCCCCCCAAAAGACTGAATTACATTCCTTTTTTTTTTCAAGCACACATCCCCTCTCTCCCCCTACACTCTTTACCTTCCACTTCCACAATCCTCAACTTTTGAAGAAAGAAAATTAGAAAAAGACAAATGTCCACTCCCCCAGAGGATATGAGAGCTGAGCTTCGATTCAACCAGGGACCGTACAGGGACTGCACGGTCTCTGATGTAACCGATGTCTATGACAAGTTTTCAAATTCTGACGTCACGAACAGCATTTTACGTCAGCTGTATTAATTTTTTTTTTATTGTCGCCATCTCGTGCCATGAGAAGGAGGAATGAGAAGGATAGAAGGAATGGAGGGTGAGTGGATTTTT
Source organism: Conus ventricosus (assembly GCA_018398815.1). Lineage (NCBI taxonomy): Eukaryota > Metazoa > Mollusca > Gastropoda > Neogastropoda > Conidae > Conus > Conus ventricosus. Next base: position 96,974,917 of record CM031598.1, on the reverse strand, counting down.
TTGGTTTGTTTTGTTTTTTGTTTTGATGGTGCTAATCTTAACTTAGCCCCTGCAGCTCAAGAAAGAAACAGAAAAAGGGGAAGAGAAGAAAGCAAACGACAATAGCAAAAGGAAGCTCGTTAGGAAAACAAAGGGGAAGAGAAGAAAGCAAACGACAATAGCAAAAGGAAGCTCGTTAGGAAAACAAAGGGGAAGAGAAGAAAGCAAACGACAATAGCAAAAGGAAGCTCGTTAGGAAAACAAAGGGGAAGAGAAGAAAGCAAACGACAATAGCAAAAGGAAGCTCGTTAGGAAAACAAAGGGGAAGAGAAGAAAGCAAACGACAATAGCAAAAGGAAGCTCGTTAGGAAAACAAAGGGGAAGAGAAGAAAGCAAACGACAATAGCAAAAGAAGCTCGTTAGGAAAACAAAGGGGAAGAGAAGAAAGCAAACGACAATAGCAAAAGGAAGCTCGTTAGGAAAACAAAGGGGAAGAGAAGAAAGCAAACGACAATAGCAAAAGGAAGCTCGTTAGGAAAACAAAGGGGAAGAGAAGAAAGCAAACGACAATAGCAAAAGGAAGCTCGTTAGGAAAACAAAGGGGAAGAGAAGAAAGCAAACGACAATAGCAAAAGGAAGCTCGTTAGGAAAACAAAGGGGAAGAGAAGAAAGCAAACGACAATAGCAAAAGGAAGCTCGTTAGGAAAACAAAGGGGAAGAGAAGAAAGCAAACGACAATAGCAAAAGGAAGCTCGTTAGGAAACAAAGGGGAAGAGAAGAAAGCAAACGACAATAGCAAAAGGAAGCTCGTTAGGAAAACAAAGGGGAAGAGAAGAAAGCAAACGACAATAGCAAAAGGAAGCTCGTTAGGAAAACAAAGGGGAAGAGAAGAAAGCAAACGACAATAGCAAAAGGAAGCTCGTTAGGAAAAACAAAGGGGAAGAGAAGAAAGCAAACGACAATAGCAAAAGGAAGCTCGTTAGGAAAACAAAGGGGAAGAGAAGAAAGCAAACGACAATAGCAAAAGGAAGCTCGTTAGGAAAACAAACCAGAAGCATAAGAAGAAAAAAAAAACGAAAAAAAAAAAGGGAAACAATGGAAAGAAAAGAAAACACAGAGAAAGGACAGAGAAGAAAGTTAAACAAAAGGAAACAAAGAAAATAAAGAAAACGGAACAGAAAAAAAAAGGAAAAAAAAGGGAAGAGAAAAAGAAAAAGAAAACAAAAAGAAAAAAAAAAAGTAAAAAGAAACTCGTGGAGAGCGGGCCCGCAGAGAGTCCTCAGAAAAAAACCCCCCCTTCAAGCAAGTGTTTCCCGGCCCTTTTCTCCTGAAAACTCAAAGGGGGGTTTTTGGGGCCAAAACACCCGTTTCATGACTCCCGGATTTCCCTCGCGCCCCTTTTTTTTTTCCCCCAAATTTTGGGGCCCGACCAAAGGCTGGGTTTTCGAACCCCATAAACCCCTTCGGGGCCCATGGTTTTTTTTCCTATTTAAAAAAAAAACTCGCGTTTTAAAACCACTGAGCCACAGGGACCCCTGATATTTGTGGGGAAATTAAGCCTTATAAAGGGTTCATTTTTGGGTTCCTCCTTGCCCCAAATCCACTTGAACACCTCCGGGCCGCTTCCCCATTGCTTTCAGGGCTCTGTTTTTTTTTCCTTCCCTGCAACGAAGCTTTTCATAAGGCTGAATGCAGACGTTCCTAAAAACCCCAAGCCCCCAATTTCTGCAGTGAGGATTTTTGACCTGATAGCCTTCTCTCCTCGGGCCTTTTTTGCCAGATCACCCTTAATTTTTTCAGTCTTTTTGATTGAGCTGCCCCCTTTCTGTTCCCCATATGGCACCGTGAGCTCAAATCATGATCAAGTTTGGGGTTGCCTAGAGTGGACTACTATGTCTGGTCTAAACCACTCTTGCTGATAAACCTCTGGTGACTTTTCCCAACCCGGGGAGGTCTGCAGTGCACTCCCAGCATCTGCCCCATCCAGCAGACTCTGCCTCCCATGTTTTCGAGTGGAAAAACGTTGTTTTTTGGCCATTTTTTTGCTGCCTCCGCCGGAAAGAATGTTGGGGGTTGCTTTTGGAGTCCTGATTTTCCCTTTTGGGGTGTTGGTATTTACCCAGACAACTTGAAACAATCTCTTTGAGCACTTTTTTTGCCCCCATGTGTACCTTCCTTTACCCCGGGCCTTTAAAATGAGCATAGAACATGGGTTTCCCGGGGGGGTTTTTTTTTCATGGGGAGAGGGGGCATGCAGGGGCTTTTGTTTTCCCCCACTTCACCAGGGTTTTCAAATTTTAGGGGAGAAAGGGCCTAGCAGATCAGAATGAAGTTGATCCTGAGAGGGCCCTGGGCCAAAAAGTCCCTTCCAATGAGACTTTTTTTGGGGTGCATTCTCCCCCCCGTTGTCCCCTTGGGCCCCTTTCTGGCTCCCGCTGGACCCGCTTTTTGGTCTTTTTTTTGGACTTCTTTTCCATCTCCTGAATCATCATGTCTCTTTTGGCTTTTTTTTCCTTTTGGGCCCTTTTACCACCATTCAAATTTTTGGGCACCCCCTTCCCCCTTTTCTTTTTGGTCTGTGTGTGTCCTGTTTTTCTCCCGATCTTGAGACTTTTCTTTTGGGAGAATCCATCGCCTCTTAAAATTTCCATTTTCCCCCCTTTTTTTTCAGCTGGGGCTTGATTGCTTCTAAACCACCTTGTCTCCTGAGTCCTCCAGCATGCTTTGAAGTCTGATCTTCCCTGCTTTGTATTCCTCCAGGATGGATTTCAGGGGTAGTTTAGCTTTGCTTGGCGACAGTACAGCGCGATGTCAGTCAGACAGGGTGGGACACCAAGCCATTTCCTTGTGAACTTGTTGATTTTGGCTTCCATTGCCTCCACTGTGCTGGTGCAGATGTCGTATATCATCAAGGCCATAGGAGCTTTGGTATCAGCATGAACTGCAGACACCAGACCTTGTGTTTGCCAGGGAGCCCACACTGGTCAATGGTCTCCAAGCCTTCTTCCGCCATCTGCTTGGTTTCTTTTGCTCTTTGTGTGTCTTTCAGCGTATCATCATACCATCTTCCAAGGCTCTTGACTGGTTCTTCTGTGACTGTTGGAATGGCCTGGTTGGCAACACTGAAGACCACAGATTCGGCAACTTTTCCTTTCCTCAGTGAGAGACTCCGTGATTTCTTTGGCTTGAACTTCATTCTGGATAGGCAACTATGTCGTCCAGCCTTCCAGCACATGACGTGTCTCGTCTTCTCTGGATGAAATCACTGTAGTGTCATCCATGAAGGCCTTGAGAGGAGCCTCTGTATCCATCGCCAAGGTCTGTTTGTCTCGCGTTGTTTGTTGCTGCTTTCAAGATGAGTTCCATTGCCAGCACGAACAGTATTGGGAAATTGCACAGCCCATTGCAATGCCCACTTCCAAGTTGATCCAATCAGTTGTGTACTCCTTGGTAGAGAACCGCATTGAGAAGCCATTGAAGTACTTCTTGAGCATGTCGCGGATGTTCTTTGGCACATGGTACATCTCAAGAGCCAACTGTATCATCTCATGGGGCACAGATCCATATGCGTTTGCCAGATCAAGCCACACTACGTCCAGGTCTCTCTTTTCTGTTTTTGCTTTTTGGATTGCGTCCCAGATCATTGTGGCGTGTTCTACACAGCCAGCCACGCCTGGGATGCCACCTTTCTGGACTGAAACATCCAAGTACTTGTTTGCCATCAGGTACTTGGTCAGCCTTGCTGCCATGACAGAGAAGAAGATTTTCCCTTCGACGTTCAGTAGTGATATTGGCCTGAACTGGCTGATGTCACTTGAGTTTTGCTCTTTGGGGATGTACACACCATCTGCCGTCATCCACTGGCCGCTGATTTTCTGGTTTCTCCAAGCCGATCGCAGCAGCCTGTGGAGCCACTCCAGCACCTTGGGACATTTCTTGTAAAGCTGGTAAGGTATTCCGTTTGGCCCTGGTGATGATTTGGCTCTGGCTTTGGTCGACCACCTTCTTGATTTCCGCCAACGTTGGAGGCTTGCCATTGAACTGTTCCTCAGGGTTGGTTGGCCACACCAGACCTTGAATGTCGAGTGGTGCTTTGCTCTGTGAGTCAGAGTATGTTTTCCTCAGATGCTGCTCAAGAACTCCTTTGTCCACACTTAGGTCCCAGATTTTGGCTGCTCAAACAGTGTTCTGGCAAACTGGAAGGGGTCTCTGAAGAAGCGCTCTTGTGTCTTCTTCTTTTTGCTCTTCCTCTTCCTCGCAGATTCCGCTTTGCTGAGGGCGCTGTGTTTTTCTTTCAGGTCTTCCCACAGTTTTTCCAAGCCTTGTTTTTTCAGCTGGCAGTGCGGTCTTCATTTGCTTCTTGAGGTTGTTCTTTTGGACTCTGATCTTGTCCATCTTTTCTTGGCGTCTGGATTTCTTTGGAGTGTTTTCTCTTTGGGTAGTTTTTACTCCATAGGCGTCTCTACATGTGCATACACAATGTCCCCATATGTGGCTAGTTTGTGTTCCAGGGTGCTTTTCCCTATCAGTGCATCGAGTCTTTGGACGATTTTTGCATCCATTTTCTCCCAATCGTCAGTTTCGTTTGCTCGTGGCAGGTTGAGTTTTCAGGCGCCTGGCATCGAGGCCTGTGCAAATTCCTCATCCGAACCAACAGCGTGGATGTCCTTGGCACTGTGGTTTAAATCCTGGCCTTGGTCTTCCGACGTCTTTTTCTGCTGATGCAGTGCGCTGCTGCTCATTCAGATGAGTCTTCACACATCCCATCTTTGTTCTATGGATCTTCATGCCACGGGTGGTAGCGAAACGCTTTCCACAGACACATGGATATTCCATTTGGTCCATGTTTCATAGTCCGTTTGGGATTTGCAGTCGTGATTGGTTGAGCACCGATGGATTCATCATTCTCTCCCCCTTTCGGTGAATCCTGGGAGCATCTTTTCCTTTTGTTCTTAGTAGCCACATGTTTAAGGCAAAGTGGGGAGCCACAGTTTAAAACAAAGCGAAGACAAAAGCAAAAAAAAAAAAAAAAAAACCCAAAAAACCCAACAACAACAAAGGGAAGTAAATGGAAGAAGAGAAAGGGCTCCGGTTCCAACACTTATACCCCATTTAAACACCATATCACACCACTTCCCTCCATTACCTCAGATCGAAAACAGACACACGAGAGAGAAATGGAGATGGAAATAACAACACTGAGTTGGACAGGATCCCCACTCTGGTTCAAAGCAAAGGCCTTTTGAGAGCCACAGGGCTAAAACAGTGTCATCCCAAACTAGTTTGTGTGCAATCACGTTACAAAGAGAGTAGCTCTGAATCTATTGTGTACTTTAATTTCCCTTTATGTGTGTTGGCGATTTTATTTGTCCGCTCTTAATTTGTTTTTTCTTCTGTGGTGTATTCGTTGTGCAGCGTGTGGTGTTGTGTGTGTGTGTGTGTGTGTGTGTGTGTGTGTGTGGTGTGTGTGGTGTGTGTGTGTGTGTGTGCGTGCGTGCGTGCGTGCGTGCGTGCGCGCGCGCGCGTGCGTGCGTGCATGGCGTGCGGCTGCGTGTGTGTGTGTGTGAGTGTGTGTGTGTGTGTGTGTTCATTAACTGGCAAAAGAAGTTTTTTCACTCCCGTCAAAGCTTGGTTTGTCTTTATGTCAGCAGCATCGCACTAAAGCTGCTGAAATTATTTCAACAAAATGCACAGGCGGACTGTGGCCCCGTACACAAACCTACAGGTGGACTGTGCCCCGTACACAAACCTACAGGTGGACGTGCCCCGTACACAAACCTACAGCGGACTGTGCCCCGTACACAAACCTACAGGTGGACTGTGCCCCGTACACAAACCTACAGGTGACTGTGCCCCGTACACAAACCTACAGGTGGACTGTACCCCGTACACAAACCTACAGGTGGACTGTGCCCCGTACACAGACCTACAGGTGGACTGTGCCCCGTACACAAACCTACAGGTGGACTGTGCCCCGTACACAGACCTACAGGCGGACTGTGTACCCGTACACAGACCTACAGGTGACTGTGCCCCGTACACAGACCTACAGGTGGACTGTGCCCCGTACACAAACCTACAGTGGACTGTGCCCCGTACACAAACTACAGGTGACTGTGCCCCGTACACAAACCTACAGGTGGACTGTGCCCCGTACACAAACCACAGGTGGACTGTGCCCCGTACACAAACCTACAGGTGGACTGTGCCCTGTACACAAACCTACAGGTGGACTGTGCCCCGTACACAAACCTGCAGGTGGACTGTGCCCTGTACACAGACCTACATGTGGACTGTGCCCCATACACAGACCTACAGGTGGACATGTGCCCCGTACACAGACCTACAGGTGGACTGTGCCCCGTACACAAACCTTTAAATTCGACATTGACGGAGGTCTAACACTTTCCCAAGTGCCCTTCCTGTTTTTTTGTTTTTGTCTGTAATGTCACTTCTCTTTGGAGGGTGGACAGGGGTGAGATAGTACAGTAGTTATATAACTCGCTCTCGAAAGATCCACGCCACGGCTCAAACAACCACTATCTCATTTCTCCTAACAGCCAATGGGAACCTGGGCATCTTTAGGGACGGCTGAGGGCAATGCAGCGAGGGAAGGAATGGGTACCGCTCTCATAATGCTGCTTCGTCGGAGAACAAAGAGTCTCTAATTCCTCGTTTCGCTACGGTCCCTTCGGTTCCTGGAACACCTCACTGTACCTGCTTCCCTCGGAATGACATACGTGGTTGTAAATAACACGTTATCACCGGCAGGCGTCAGGCACGCTCTCTGTGACCTCTGAACCGTAATCCTGCTGACATACGCGAGTGAACTCGACGTTTGACCGCTTAATTTTCTGTGAGAATTATAACTATGAACGTCGCTGATCAGATACGGTTGGTAGAATTAGCGTGCCGGTTGGGTTCGGTTTGGTGTAAATCGCCTCCTCTTTCTCTTTCTTCTTCTTCTTCTCCTTCTTCTTTCTCTCTCTCTCTCCTCTCTCTCTCTCTCTCTCTCTCTCTCTCTCCTCTCTCTCTCTCTCTCTCTGCATAATTTTCTGTCGAGCTGTCTGTCTGTCTGTCTGATCTTCTGTGTCTCAGTGTTTTGTGTATCTGTCTGTCTGTCCATATGTGTGTCTATCTGTCTGTTTGTCTGTCTCTCCTCCCCCCCCCCCCCCCCCCGTCTCTCTTTCTTTCTCTCTCGACCTCCTTCTCCCCCCCCCCCCCCCCCCCCACTCTCTCTTTATGTGCGTCTCTCTGTCTCTCTCTTTGTTCCTGTCTCTGTCTCTGTCTCTGCCTCTCTCTCTCCTCTCTCACTCTCTCTCTCTCTCTCTCTCTCTCTTCTCTGTTGTCTGTCTGTGTGTGTTTGTGTGTTTTTTTTCTTCCTTTATCTTTCTCTTGCCCTCTCCTCTTCTCATAACCTTCCCTCTCTTTGCCTTTCTCCTACCCCTTTCCTTTTCTCCCTCCCTCCCTCCCTCCCCCTCCTCTCTTATCCCATCTGTCCCTCCCAGTTTCTTCAACCCCACCCCCCCCCCCTCTCTCTCTCTTTACGATCTCTTTCATCCTGCCCCCCCCCCCTCCCCTCTCTCTCTCTCTCCTCCCCCCCCCTCCCCCCCCCCCCCCCCCCCCCCGGCCATACACGCCTCTGCCCAAGAACCTTATTCACTCTATCTTTATATCACTGTCAACACAAATCATGAATCAACGATGTGTGGGAATGTGGGTTTTGTGCACTGACTCTCTAAGTCTTTAGCATGTAATGGTCCTGAGCTGTACAGACACGCAACGGATGCTCTATGGAAGACACAGTCCTGGCATCAAGGACCAAGACGAAGTGATAGCAGCAATGCAGCGTCTCTTTCTTCCCTTATGCGACCTAAATCTAACACGTCTCTGTAGACAGCAGGAGCTTACAATAGTGACAGGATGAATCTCAGCGCTCCATTGTTGAAGAAATAGATGACAATGCCACGAGATAATGCCGGACTCAAGATATAGCAAATGCGGTCGGTCCATTGAAACAAACAAAAACAAAAGATCAGCACCTTATTGGCAACGCATTTGAACATGAAGACTGTTCTAGATCAGAGTGTGATCAGATTTGCCTCCAGTGAACAACGTCCGTTAAGGGGGACCACTGAACGGCCGCAGGGAACAGAAGAGAGCATTGAGAGGAGAGAGATGAGAGAGAGAGAGAGAGAGAGAGAATTTACACATTCAGTGTACATTTTTAAATAAAGGATGAGGATGCCTGGGATATGCTGGATGGTGAGAATGGGATGGATGCGAAACAGTGTAGGAGGATGAGAATTTCGGAAGGCATGAGATGAAAAGACTTGAAGAGGGATCAGACCCCAGGAACAAACTAAAGGAGACCGACGCGCGCGGGGGAGAGAGAGAGAGAGAGAGAGAGAGAGAGGAAGAGATTACATAGAGCGAAATTTTAAACTGTCTCTCTTTGCTCTGTCATCGAATACTCATCTCGACTCTCTCTCGCATTTCCGACCCCACCCCTCCCCGAAACTCCCTCCCCCCCCCCCCCCCCCCCCCCTTTGAGAGACTCGCAGAGACCAAATTTCAAATCCTACATCCTCCGTCTCCATCTCCTCTCAAAAACCACACCACAACACAAGCACGTACACAAGTTATCACAGGTTAATGAATGACAGTTCCACGTCTAAGGCAGTTGCTCTGTGACCACGCTGAAACAAACGCCCATACTTGTGCAACCATGCACGGACGGGAGGGTGGCGGAGAGGGGCGAGAGTGGTGGGTGGGTGACAGACCAGTGATCACACGCAGACATCACCAAGACAGTCGGAAAATGAGAAGAAAACAGAACGAAAGTCACAGACACAACATGGAAATGAACACATACATGGATGTCTAAAAAGGGAACAACGACTACTGACTCCACACCAGCCCATCCATCCAACTAACCCACCAGAAAAGAGAAAGAAGAAGATGCAAAGCATATAAACGTCTCCCAGTTTATCTTGAATACAAATACTTTCTGAGATATTCCATAAAGAAGAAAAACCGTTTCGGGCCGTTCTAGCCGTTAGTAACGGCTATTCTGGTAGAAAATAAAACATCGGGCATCATCCGTGACCCATAATAAACACACGTACCAATTTTCAGAAAGATCGGCCCAGAAGTTTTGTCTGGAGCGATTGGAACACATTTTGACCACGGACAGACACACAGACAGCATTTCTTCGTTCCCATTGTAAAGTACTCCCTGTTATATAAGAACTGGGAGTACAAAAACTAGAAAAAGAAGACATCGCCTCCCTCCCCCTCCACCATTTATCCTTCATCACAGAAATCCAATAGTTATAAAAGAAATTAGCCAACGACACAATTCCATTCCGCTGGATGGAACTTCGTTTTGACCAACATCAGTGACGAAATTTCAAATAATTATGTCACGATCAGCATTTTACGTAAGCTGGAGTTGTTGTTTTTCTCACGAGCTCTTTCCATGAGATTAGGCGATCTTCTGAAAACTGCAAGGGACGTAATCTGTATTAGATCGTGCATTCAGCGAGAGTGACATAATTATAATATTATGGGACAGATGCCGCCAGTTGGCACACCCAGAACAATGGGCCCCATCAGTTAGCTTTGCAATTCAATAAAAGAGCAACAATACCAAAACATGGGTGTGAAACAGAGCGCCTGTGATGCAGACAGTTGACATCCCGATCGTTATGCTGGCGTGCGCTTCGAGTCAAATATTTTAACTGTTTAGATCTACTTGCTCGACCCATAAACTGAGAAAAGGTAACTCTATCCTATTTTCAATTGACAAAGGCCCTTGGTAACAGGTCTATTCTAAGAGCGAAGGATCAGGAGGGATTAGGGATCTTGCTGGACAGGTTAGTTAGGGTAACCGTTGCAACCAAGAAAAAAAAGAGAAAGAAAATAATGGAAGACAAAGGAAAAGAACGGAAAAAAGTGAAAGACCAAACAGAGGAAAGAAAACACAAAGAAAAGTAACATCCAAAGAACAAGAAGAAGAGAAATAGGCATAGTAAGTGCACCAAGAAGAAAAAAAAAGGCAATGAAGAGGAAAAACAAAGAAGAGAAAAGCAAGTAAAAACAAAGAAGAGAAAAGGCAAGTAGAGGAGCGAAAGAAGAGAAAAGGCAAGTAGAGGAGCAAAGAAGAGAAAAGGCAAGTAGAGGAGCAAAGAAGAGAAAAAGGCAAGTAGAGGAGCAAAGAAGAGAAAAGGCAAGTAGAGGAGCGAAAAGAAAAGAAAGGAAAACAAAAGAAATGAAAGAAGACGAAAGGAACGAAAACACAAACATAAGGATATCAAAAGAGAAAAAGGGGCGAAGGGGTTGGGGTTGGGGGGGGGGGGGGGGAGTTGGTAGGGCTAAAGCATAAAAACGAAACAAAGGGAAACTAAAGAAATGTTTCAACAGCAAAGGAAAGAAAACGAAACAAAGAAAGAAAAGAAAAGAAAGGCACCAAGGAACAGAAAAGAAAACAAAAGGGAAAACAGGAAAAAAAAGGAGAACAAAGAGAACAACAGTGTAAAGACAAAAAGGCCAGACGAAACCCATAAACACAGACCAAGGACGGAAAGGTAAACAAAACCCGAAGAAGAGAAAACAAACGGAACCAAAGAGGAACAAGGGAAAGGAGAAAAGGGCTGTGACTACCACCCCCAGTTCCCTCCACCGTACATCCCCTCCTCCATTCCTTCTAACCAAAACCAAACAGACACACCAACAAAAAGAAAAGGGAACTGAGAAAGGGAGCTAAAAGAATAACATTTTCAGAACCCTTGCGTTTTGTTGTGGATCTGTAGTGGAGATCGGCAGTGGAGATTCAGATCAAAGGTGTATACAGACCCCGTTCAACTTTGATGAAAGTCTTTTTGTACTCCCAGTTCTTATAGGACAGGGAGCACTTTACAATGAGAACGACAAAATGCTGTCTGTGTGTCTATCTGTGTGTCTCTCCCTGGTCAAAGTGTGTTCCACTCGCTCCAGACAAAACTTCTGGACCGATCTTTCTGAAAATGTGTAGGTATGTTCATTATGGCCACGGATGATGCCCGGTGTTTTATTTTATCAGAATAGCCGTTATACGCCGGCCCCAAACGTTTTTCTTCTTTATGGAATATCTCCGAAAGTACTTAGAGAGTTTATCTCAGTGACGAAATACATTATGAGCATGTTTCATTGTGACGTTTCTTTATGACGCATGTTTGGTTGTGACGTTTCTTGACATGTACACGCGTATTCAAGATAAACTGGGAGTACGTTTATATGCTTTGCCTCTTGTTTTCTTTTCTGAAAGCCCGTTTACTTTGATTGGTTGTTTGAGACATCTCTTTTTTAAGGGTTTAGGAGTGGAATGTAAGATGTTACACTGCTTACAAAACTCCCTTCCGCAAAATCAAGCTTGTTTCGTAGATCTACACCTGGCTTCATCACCCACCCACCCCTCCCCCACCCCCATTCCTCCCAAGTAGACAATGGGAACCTGGACGTCGTTAGGTATGGTTGATGGTAAATCAGGTGAGGGAAGGGGAATGGGGATGGGCACCGCTTTCATACTGAAATAAGTTAGGGTCTCGCTTCTCTGCGAACGCTTTGGTTCACAGATCACTTCGCTGTACCTGCTTCCCTCGGAATGATATACGTGTGTTGTAAATGACACGTTATCACCGGCAGGTTTCAGGCGCCCTCTCTTTGACCTTAGGATCACGATAAAGCCGACAGACACTGAATGAACTCGACATATGACATACGAGTTTTAACGAAGAACAAAATGTGTCAGTTACCGTTTGTAGAATTATCGTGAAGATCTCTCTCTCTCTCTCTCTCTCTCTCTCTCCTCTCTCTCACTCTCCTCTCTCTCTCTCTCTCTCTCTCTCTCTCTGTATATGTGGTTTTGCGTGCACCTGTCCTCTGCCTCTGTTTTCTTTGTCTCTCTATCATTGTCTCTGTCTCTCTCTCTCTGTCTGTCTGTACATCCGTCCGTCCATCCACCACTGTCTTGTTTCTCGTCGCGCTGACGCGTGTCTGTCTGTCTGTCTGTCTGTCTGTCTGTCTGTCGTCTGTCTGTCTGCTTCTTCTCTCCTCTCTCTCTCTCTCTCTCTCTCTCTCTCTCTCTCTGCCGCCTTCTCTCTCTCTTATCTTTCTTCTTTCCCATCCTATTTACTCCCTCTCCCTTTCTTACTCTCTTGCCCCTGTGTCTCACTGTACTTCTTCTTCCCAGCACTCTTCCCCTCTCCTCCTTCCAGCGAGTCACTGCACAGCTTTATCTTGATTGCTTGTCAACACCAATCATAAATCATGAATCAAATCATGAGGGTTTTTTTCCTCACACTGGCTTGTAAGTCTTTCACAGATTTCTGTCCTGAGCTGAGCAAAAATGCAGAGGATACAATGTAAAGCAGAGGTGCTGGGTAGCATCAACAACAAACAAGAGCAGAGCATATAAACGTACTCCCAGTTTATCTTGAATACGCGTGTACATGTCAAGAGCATGTTTACTATGAAAATACCCATGATCTACCAGTCAGTTATTAGATCTAAAGCTATTTCAAAATTCGTCAAATACAGTACTTTCATAGATATTTGTCAAATAAAAAAAACCGTCACAATCGAACACGCGTCATAATGTATTTCGTCACTGAGATATTCAATACAGAAGAAAAACCGTTTTGGGCCGTTATAGCCGTTAGTAACCGCTATTCTGGTAAAATAAAATAAAAATCGGGCATCACCCATGACCCATGATAAACATACCTGCAAATTTTCAGAAAGATCGGCCCAGAACTTTTGCCTGGAGCACGTGGAACACATTTTGACCACGGACAGACGACACACAGACAGCATTTCTTCGTTCCAGTTGTAAAGTACTCCCTGTTCTATAAGAACTGGGAGTGCAAAAAGGGCGTGACAGAACGCCATCAATGTGATAGTAGCGATGCATTGCCTCTGTCATGGGTAACCCGGTGACGACCCAAACTGGGTATGTCTTAGTAACTGTTGGATTTTAGGACTGTTTCAGGATGAATCTCAGTGTTCCCTTGCATGGAAGAACGGGGAATGAGTAACGCCGCTGGGGTTAAAACGATTGACGGTAAGCAAAATGGGTATTCAGAAAATAAATAGCAAGCCACCTTCACAGGACTAGGCGTTTGGACACGAAACGCCACTTACTGAGATCAGAATGCCATTCAGATTGACCGCCGGCGGATAAACGTCCGTTAAGGAACCACTGACACATGCCGCAGGAGCAGAACTTCATGTTCCTGGGTGAATGGTCACAAACTAACAGACACACTACAAGCATGGACGGCTGTGCTGCAGCTGTCGCCGTTTAAAAGAAGAGAGAGAGAGAGAGAGAGAGAGAGAGAGAGAGAGACAGACAGACAGACAGACAGAAAGAAAGAGAGTGTGGTGTGTGTGTGTGTGTGTGTGTGTGTGTGTGTGTGTGTGTGTGTGTGTGTGTGTGTTGTGTGTGTTTGTGTTGTGTATGTGTGTGTGTGTGTGTGTGTGTGTGCAATGAGACAATTTAACCCTCTCCAGTCTGCCATTCAGTCAGTCTTTTTTTGCGTCCTGACATACCTTCACCAAAACAAAGCATTTTCAATCTTTGACCTCTGACCTTGAATCACCATTTCATGGAGGGAGGAGCTGGCTTAAGCGATGTGCTATAGATAAATTAATTATGGACACGCACGCACGCACGCACCACACACACACACACACACACACACACACACACACACACACACACACACACACACGCCGTGAACGTGCATCCACGCACATACAAGCAATGCCCACGCACGCCACAGACTTTTACACTGGATTAGCAGAACCTTCTAACAACCACCAAGGTCAGACAGCCGTTGAAATAAACGGCGCTGAAATCTGAGTTGGTTCGTGTTCGTGATTCGAAAGATAGTTTCAACACACACACACACATAGGCCGCGCGCGGCGCGCGCACTCACACCATGCGCGCACGCACGTTACGCACGCAAGCAAATATATATATATATATATATATATAGAGAGAGAGAGAGAGAGAGAGAGAGAGAGAGAACTGTTGAATAAAAACAACTCCCAATGAACAAGGTGCAAATTTTTGGTTTATTTCTCAACCTTTTCTTCTTCTTTTTTTAATTAAAAAAAAAAAATACCGCGGAACCTCCAAGACAGCGGCTGCTTTGTTTCACCGACATGTTTTACATCTTTACACCAAGCACAGTCCTCTAGGCAGACTAGGCTGGAGCTTTTTTCAGCCCTGAGTATCTCTGATGTGAGATGTCTGGCCCGTTCTGACGCTAGTAAACGTGGTGTTTGTTAGTCAACCCCTGGTGTTCCGCCGCTTTGTTTATGTGTTTGACTTGTGGTTGCCTGGGTGGCATCAGAATTTTTATAAGGTTGTTTACCCTTCCTCCCCCCCCCTCCCTCCCTTCCCCCCCCCCCTCTCCCCCCCCCCCCCCCCCCCCCCCCCCCCCCCCCACCACCACCACCATTGGTGGCTGTGGAATTGCTCTCTGCATTCTCCGGCTTTTGTGAAGATCGGCATCACGCCTATGAGCCATCTTCCTACGTCTGATGAGACGGTTTGTGAGTAACCATTAGTGTTTCTTGTGTCTGAATCAGCGAGTTTGTTCTCTTGAACGGCTGTGACTTTTGTGGTGACACACTGTACGTGAGAAGAGAGAAACGCGTAAAATTCGCCATGTTCCCACGAGGGAACCATTAGACAAACGGGGGTGTCTTATTTAGGAGGCCAACAAATAGCACGACAGACAGAGAGCGAAGGAGTTCAGGATAGTTTTCTCTGCGTTCTCCTCGCCGCACCCTCTTATTTCCCTTTCCTCACCATCCCCTTGCCCGTAGCTTTATCTGACTTTCACGGGTTTTTCGCTTTTTCACAGCAGGGTAGCCTCCCTGTACTTTTTATCCCCCTGAGCCGCCAATTTGTAGAGTCTTGTCTTCTGAGATGTTCCCCATCAGACAAGCCCCTGGTTCTGTTCCATCATCGCCCCAGGACTCAGAGTCTGTCTTCTGAGATGTTCCCCGTCAGACAAGCCCCTGGTTCTGTTCCATCATCGCCCCAGGACTTCAGGGTGACCCAGGCGGGACGGATGAGATTGGGAAGAGGGACGCGGGTTGGGGAGGGGGGTGGCGGGTGGAGGGGGGGGGACGTGTACTTGAAGTTCCTTTCCTCATGTTACTCAGACAAACGTATTCTGTCCGTTGAGCTCTCGCGGTCATCAGGTTCTCTCGTGGTATGTAAAATCCCTGCGCCGGTGTGGCTTCTTCCCTTGCGTTTGGTGTTTGGGAAGACGGTATCTGTCATCGCATTTGTACTTAACTTCAGTACCTTGTATGCAGGTTCTCTGTCGTCGTTTGTCTGTCTCTCTCTGTCTCCACTTATTCTCTTTACTCACTTCATTCCCTCTCCTTCCTCTCTCTCTCTCTCTCTCTCTCTCTCTCTCTCTCTCTCTCTCTCTCTCTCTCTCTCTCTCTCTCTCTCTCTCTCATTCCTCCCCTTCTTCCTCTCTCTCTCTCTCTCTCTCTCTCTCTCTCTCTCTCTCTCCTCTCTCTCCTCTCTCCTCTCTCTCTCTCTCTCTCTGTCGATAGATAGACAGATAGATAGATAAAATAGATAGACAGACAGACAGACAGACAGACAGATAGATGGATAGATAGAGTGAGTAATTCCTTTCTGACCTCTAACCGCTAAAGACAAGTTTATCTTCTTTGTTTCTTTAGAAGATTAGTAGTGGCGGATCAGTGACGTCTCCTTCATGAAATTGAAACTGAAGACGACGTACGTTTTGCACGAAAAGAATTTGAATCAGAGACTAAGTTGTTTCAACGCCTTTGTTCTTCATCTCTCTGTCTTTTGTTTTGACACATTAAGATGTGTGTGTCATGTTACGTGATTCTCCGATTTCTGTAACCTCCCGTCAGATTGGTACTTGATATGATCACTATACTTGTTCCACTCTCCGACATTGAGCATGCCATGTACCAATACATTTCTACCAAATGTGCAAACGTGCAATAGCAATACGCAAATGATTCCATCATGAAATCACGAAGCCCTCCCCCCCCCCCCCCCCCCACACCACACACACACATGCAGGCGCGCGCGCGCGCACACACACACACAAACACCCACACACGCAGGCGCGTGCACGCGGCGCGCACACACACACACACACACACACACACACACACACACACACACACACACACACACACACACACACATGCATACACACACACATGTATGCACTTGTTCACGTATACAAAATTACAAACATACATATACACATCAGCGTGCATGCGCCCGCCACACACACAGACACACACACACACACACACACACACACACACACACACACACACACACACACACACACACCACACACATGGATATCCAAACCAGACGTGAAGGCTTTGTTCTTGCGTGCAAGTGAATCAGAAAGAATCATGTTCTAAATACCCATTTGCTGCGAACGTTAACGTAGCTTTCGCTGAATGTCCATTTGCTGAACAGAGCACTGTGCATTTTCTGAACAACTATCTCCACAAAATCCATACCTAGAGATATCCAATGGGAACTTGATACTTATGCGAGATAAGTCTTCCTTATGAGAGATAAGTGTCGCGTAAACAGAACAAGTTTCAGAGAAAAAGAACGAGTCCCCCCATTGTTTTCCCCTATCTTCCACCCACTGAGGGCTGTATCAGCTTTTTTTATGCCGCAAGATACATTAGCAGACCCTCTGAACAACGGTTTCGTTCGGACATTCATTGGAATGAATGGCACTAGAGTCAGAGTTAGATCGTAATTCGGGAGATAAATCTAATGAAAACACAGGAGTCAATATTGCTGAAGTAAAAAAAATAATAAAAAAAAATAAAAAAAACACCCATAAAACAGGAGACGTTGTCTTTTCTAAAAGGGGATTTTTGCAGGCGGTTGTGGGAAGGGAGGGTGGTGTGTGTGTGTGTGTGTGTGTGTGTTGTGTGTGGTGTGTGTGTTAGAGTAGGGTGTTTGTAGAGGACATTTCACTGTGCGGACCTTGCCCCCATCCCCCTTCCCTTACCCTCCCCATCCTACCTGTTATTTTACAGTATTCTTTCTTTCTTTCGTTTTCACAGCAAGGTACCTCCCTGACCTTCGTCTCACTCTGAGCCACCAATGCGTAGTGTTGATCTTCTGAGATGTTCCCCATCAGACAAGCCTCTGGTTCTGTTCAATTATCACCGCGAGACTCCAGGGTGAACTGGGGTTAGGAGGGAGGAAGGTTGATGGAATTGTCGGCGTTTGTTGATGAAGTTCCCCTTCTGCTGGTTTATTAACCAAGTGCGCTCGTTTCCTTTAGCTCATCAGCGTCCAGAGGGTTCGAATCCCATCAGAGTCATGTGGGTTTTTCTGCCCCGACCGGCTCCTACCCAGAGTTGAGTTTGCTGCGGACTCAGTTGGGAAGACTGGGACCACACAGTCGAGTTTTCATCCACTTAATGGATGCGTTTCTGAGAGTGTTGCTCAAATTTCCTGACCAACTCTGCAGGTGCCTGTATCTCTCGGCCTGGTTGACGCCGGGATATATTATGAAAGGAAGCGTAGAGTACAGCCCTGTCATGTAGTCTCAGACCGAAATGGAAATCCGTAGCATCATCTTAATCGTCCTCATTCTCATCAATCAGCATTAAAAAAAAAAAAAAAAAAAAAAAACCTCCATAACCTGTTGTTGATCACGGCAAAGTAGCCTCCCTGGACTTCATATCACTCTGAGCCACCAATTCGCAGTGTTGATCTTCAGATTATGTTCTCCATCAGACAAGCCCCTGGGTCTCTTCTATTATCGCCCCTGATCTGCACAGTGACCAGTGGAGAGGACATCGTGGAGGATTGGGGGGGGGGGGGGGGGGGGGTGAATGGAGGAATAATGCGGGCTTCTGTGGAGGATTTCCCTTTCTTCCTGGTTTATTGTCAAGTACGATCTGCTCGTTGAGCTTATTGGGGTTGACGAGGTTCTGACGTAGTAGCTGAAAGTACAGTGGCGGCGTGGTTTCTTTCCATTGTGTTTATTAGTTGGGGGAGGATAGCACTGGGTGGTCTCCTTGTTTTGTGCTCATAATTCAACACGCTGTCTGTCGGTACATTTGTTGGTCTGTTGTCTTTCTGTTAATATGCCTGTTCTTCTCTGTCTCTCATTCTGTTCTTCTCTGTCTCTCATTCTCTTCCGCTCATTTTCCCCTCCCCATCCCACTTTTCTCTCCCCCACTACCTCTCCCTCACACAGACACACACACACACACACACACACACACACACGCGCGCGCGCGCACGTGAACGTCATCATAGCTTTCTGGATGTACATTTGCCGAATTACGCTCAGGGCGCAGTTTCCGCACAACGACTTCCACAAAATCCATGCAATTGTATCTCCAGTGGAGTTGATCTCACACCAATAGAAAACCTGGTACAGTAAAAAAAAAAAAAAAAAAAGAACGAGACTCGGGAAAAGAAGTGTAAGGTTTCTCAGTGCACCTCCCGCCTCCCCCGCACTCTTTCCCATAGATTCTACCCATTGCGGGCTTTATCAGACTTTATGCCGCAAGATACATTTAGCAGATTCTGTAAAGAACCACTTCTGTTGGCCATCCAC
>CM031598.1:96937511-96952511 GCA_018398815.1 Conus ventricosus | reverse complement strand
GTGAGGACATTAGTAAACTGAGTTTGAACAAAGAGGGTTGTCGGTAATACTTAGGTTTTATATGGCTTTGTCGATTATGTTGTAAGTGCTGGACAGCAAAAAACAAAATGTACCTCATTTTCCTCTGCTTCTTTGCACATTGGACAAATTAAAAAAAAACTTCTGTTGACAGTTCTGTATCTAAAGCTATGTACGTTAACCTGAGATTCCGAGCCTGAATCTTGTTGTTATATATTTCAAATGTGGATTTAAATCCAATAATAGGTAGGGCTTCAAAGAAGGCGTATCACAAAAATTTTCTATACATGTCATATCTGCTGCTGGTTTGAATATGTTCATTCCATTTTTGCCAACTGCAGTCTAGTAACCGTTGGCGAAATGTACGAATAAAATCGTTAACGTTTCCAACCCCCTGATTGTACCAGACGAACCCAAAACCATATTCAAACAAACAGGTTCGCACTTGAGTCACCCAGTTTACTTTGCCTTTCAGATCTAAATCATATAACATATTATATGCTTTACGTGGAATTCTTTGCTGTTCCATTTGTAATAAATTTAAACCAGTAGCGTACGCATTTCACAGCTGAGTGTTATATATATAGGATACCTGTTAGTTTCACCATAGACAAGGTCATTTGGTGTCTCATCTCTACTCTGAGGAATTTCTTTAAAGCGTAGCAATGCACAGTCTCACAATGAACAGCTGCCTTGTTTAATCCCATAATTCTGCCCCATATTGAACCATAGGCTGAACTTGCGAGTCAAACAATTTCATAAACAAAACGAAAGAGTTTTATTAAGTGTATGCAGTTTTTTTCATTAATACAAATCAGCGCATTTTTTTGCCCGACTCGCGAGTCTTTACAGCAAGAACAAAACTAAGACGGGTGGAAAAAAGTATTCCCAAATACTTATACACATTAACAACAGGTATTATACTACCATCATAAAACCATCTTTCTCTCACACTTAAATAACCACCCTTTCGAAATACTATGACATTACTTTTATTCATGTTAACTTTTAACTGAAGAGAAGCAGATGCTCTTTGTAAATTGTTTAACTGTGTTTGTAGTCTGTTACAGTTCAGATAGTAAGATTATATCATCAGCTAACAACAGAATAAATAATTCAAATGCCTCCAGAGACAGCATAGCGCCATGTCTTCCATTCCTAATCACCTCAGTTGCTAGCTCATTAATAAATAAAGAAAATAATATTGGACTGCAAGCGTTCGCCCTGTCTTAGTCCAACTGTACATTCAATGCAATCTGTCAATTTCGCACCACATCGAACTCTCGCTTTTACTACATTATAAATACTTCTAATACATTTGTACAATTTTCCTTTAATACCTTTTTTTAAACAAAATTGGCCAAAGCAAGTGTCTGTTAATAGAATCGAATGCTTTTTCAAATCTATAAATGCTACATACAATTTGCGATTGTAAGAGAATTGTTTTTGAACAAGGGCTAACAAAGTAAACATGTGGTCAATAGTTGAATATCCTTTCTTGAAACCAGCCTGATGCTGGCCAGTGATATCGTTTTCTTCTACCCATTCTTGCAACCGCTTGTTAATAATCGTGTTAAATAGTTTACTGCTAATATCACTAAGAGAAATTCCTCTATAGTTATTAGGGTTATTTAAGTCACCTTTTTTAAAGATAGGCAAAATGATAGACTCTGTCCAACGTCGGGAAATGTGCCACTATCAAATAACTTGTTGAAATATTTAAGAAAAACGGGACTACTTCTTCACATGAGTACTTAAACAATTCGCCTATGATACCATCAGGCCCGCTGCTTTTCGGTTCTTAAGTTTTCTTATAGCTAGCAACACTTCCTCTTTAGAAATTGGGCGGTTCATACAATTATCTACCTCTTCCTCAGAAACATCATATGGAACTTCATTTGTATCCGTTTTAGCAAACACTGAAAATGTTGGAACCATGTGTCAGCACATATAGTGTTTTACCTGCTTACTTTTAAAATTAGTTTTACGGACATTATCCCAAAAATCCTTTTGACTTTTTATTGACATTACTAGTTTATCTATTAACAGTTTATTAAACTCCTTCTGCTTCTTCTTCAGTAAATTTTTGTACTCCCGTCTTGCAATTACATATTCTTTAGTATCTTCAGGATCTTTGAGCGGCGGCTAGTTCTCAGTAACGTTCTAACGTTTTTCTTACTCACCGTACATTCAAAATCGAACCAATCATCATTGTGCTTTTGTTCGGTTGGGGAATATTTGCATTTTCATACAATCGGCACTTGTCTTAATACAATCGTTAAACAACATCTAACGCTTCATCAACATCATGTGTTAATTAAATCCATTGCGATACTTATTTTTGCGCGCATTTCACCACTACTAAGAGTGTCTCTATATAAATGTACATATTCTTGCTTCCAGACATATTTTTCTATTACGAAGTCATCATTATTTTTATCAATATTAATTCTATTTTGACATGGAAAGGAAATACGAACACAAATAGGTAAGTGGTCAGAGTCTATACGTTCCAGAACAGAAAATTCACACATGTCGTACACAAGGGCAAGAAGGTCATTTGAAAATATGAAATAATCGTTTACACTGTTTCCAGTTTCAGATAGGTATGTATAGCAACCATTTAGGTCGCCCTTACATACACCGTTCAGTATGCACAATCCCATAGCAGTGCACATATTTAAAAGCAACTTACCAAAAACTATTCAAATGACAGTCTTCAGAACGTCGATTCACACTAACAGGCTGGCTTTTGTATTGTATATCATGGTTGATAACCCCACGGAAATCTTGAGAAATATTGATGTTTGCTATTCAAATCACATTCAGAACAATATAAACATCTTACTTAATAAGCAATCAACTAAGCAGTCTTCAATTACACTTATCCCATTATCGATGTTAAAATGGGCATAAAACGGTGATGTTTCTGGTGGAACATACGAACATACATAAACGACATCTTTATCAATTCCGAACAATTGTTTGTCAATCAGAAACACAAAATATTGACATAATCAACATTTAATACTGTCACAAAGGAAGTCAACTCAGTTTTTATGAGACAGATTATTCCGCCGGATCGTCTCCCTTGTTGGTGAACTTCACCGCTGGCTTGAGAAAAGTTTAAAACCTGGAAAAAATCTGGTTTACATTCCTCCATGAAAGTTTCAGATAAACAAACAAAATCAAATTCACATAAGAAAGAAATGAAATCAGGATCAAGTAGTTTTGAAAACAATCCATTCACATTGTACGAAAGAAAAGAAAGGGTTCATTCCATTTACAAACGACTCGTTTTGCACGTTCTCGCACGTGCTGTCTGTTGCCTGCTCCGACACACTGTCACTGTCAGCGGAAAACAGCTCACTAGTGACACTGTCAGCAGTGCGATGCGCGGGGATTGCGGTGTAGGGTCAACTTTGTTCCATGACTGTTCACACTGTAAGACAAATCAAACTTACCACCTGGCCGGCTCCCCCCTATCTGCTCTCCTTCAGCTGATCATTGTCATCAAGGAAGTACTTTTTTGTTCTCGATTGACAAGGTGGTCAAAGACCATCCTAGCTCTCTTCCCGCTGTTCCTAGCGTCTTTTAAATGGGCTGAAAGTTTTCTTCTCACTTCCCTCACCCGGAACGAAAAATCCTCCCCAACAAAAATAGTCGATCCTGCAGTTTTCGTTTTGCTTTCAGAATTTGTATCTTGTCCTTATAGAACAGCATCTGCAATGAAGGAGAAATCTTGCTTTCCGTTTAACCTGTGTACTCTGTCAAATTCAATATCACCAGCAATGTCCAGTTTATCAGTGATCAGATCTTTGACCCTTCCTTCGCACTGTTCATTGGTTTCATCCCTATTTTTGGAAGTCCATAGAAAATCAAATTATTTCTTTTGGACCTACCTTCTAGGTCATCAGTTTTCTTTTCTAATTGCTGTACTTTAACCGTTAGCTCTGAATTGCTTTTGATAAGATTTTCGTTTTCATTTTTCAAAGCCACCACCTCTTCCCGCAAGTCCATTACACTCTGTTGAAGGGCAGCGTACTGTTCACTAAGTCTCTGCACACTCTGCTCCACATCCCCGAACTTACTGGTCATGGTAGCGTGCATGGACTGTAACATCTCCGTCATGTTGTCCATCTTCGCGTCCAGTGTCGGCTGACGTGGAGGAGTGGCCTGGCTGCCGTTGAGGGTTCCTGTCCATGCTGGTCGTCCGAGTGCCCGTGCTGCTGAGCCTGCTCTGCCTGAGTGCGTCCGTCTTGGGTCCAGGGTTCTGCGTCTTGGGTCCAGGGTTCTGCTCAACATCGCCGCAGCGTGACAGCAAACCTCCCCAAAACAACAGGGTGAGGAGCAGTCCAACGGTAACACCGGCAGCTCGGCTGCGCAGCGTAAGCATGGCGACTCGGCTTGCCGATTTCTCCCTTGCTCTACGTGACATGAAAGACATGTAGACTGGGTGGAATGCGCCACATGTCGCTCTGAAAAGAGTCGGTGTCGATGGCATAGCTCTTCCTGCGTAATCTGGCAAAGAATTGTGACTTGACACTTGCTATATTCTCCACCGGGGGGTCTAAATGGCAGACGATTTGAAGCGCGTCTTACTCGCAGTTAGCCGCAGTTCACACCCCCCGGAGAGAGAGAGAGAGAGAGAGGAGAGAGAGAGAGAGAGAGAAGAGAGGAGAGAGAGAGAGGACGACAACAACGACAACAATTAAAATTAGTATTGATGAAGTTTCTTTAGACTTGCTTTTGCTCTCCCTTTTCCCAACCCCCCCCCCCCTCTCTCTCTCTACTCTCTTCACTCTCTCTCCTCTCTCTCTCTCTCTCTCTTTTTACTCTCTCTCTCTCTCTCTCTCTCTCAATCAAGAATAACAACTGCAGCCACAATACTGACAGTGCTATGATCTATCAATGATATTACATATGATAAAGTGTGCATGCAATCACAGTTATTATTCATACATGCCAAGACCAGAAACCTGAAGAGGAAATGTGATGAGATGGGGAGAGATCAAAAACAACAACAATGATAATAATTGTGATGATGAAGACAAGACAAAGATGGTTAGGCGCGCTGCTTGTCATGAAAATGGTTGACAATGGTACCTTGGATGAGTTCACCAATTAAACCACATTCAAACCAGAAAGGGCCTCAGAAGACCGCAGACCTCAAATGCCAAATCGAACAGTCCGCTCAAATTCAATCAAACTCTGTCCGAATCCATTAGAGATCTCTTCATATATTTTTCAGAACGACCACAGTGTCAATATCCAACCAGACTGTGTATGTAATTGAATTACCTGCCGTATCTCAGCTTCATTTTGGTGGTGTAGTAGTAGATTTCTAGCCCAATTAGGTACTTGTGTTGACTGAATACAGACCACGTCTTCCCTGTTTTCTCTTCATATGGCTTACCGGATCAGAACTGTAACCTGGATCAATATTAGATCTTACAAGTTCCAAGATGTCAGGGTATCTAATAAACCCATTTCACATTTTTTTTTAATATACAAATATGGTAAAAAGTGCCCTACTGGTAATACTATAGGCAGCGAAAAAAAAAACAACCCTGGATCCACCTTTAGAATCGGACGTATACCACAATTGAAGGAAGTCACCACGGTCCATATTCAGTTTTCCCACTAAGTCTCGATAACCTCGGTTTGGTGCCTTTGGCGTAATCTTGCTAACAGTCAGACAGACAAAACAAACAAACAAACGGACGCAGCTGTTAACGTTGTCTCTCTGATGGAGGTAATTATGATGCCAAGGCTAAAATTGCAACAGTAGGTCATCATCAGACAAATTGCTGGCCGAAAACAAGTCTCGCACAATCCACATCTGATAGTGAATACAAAAAGGCTTTGAAAAGATAGACATGTACTTGATACACAAAACCACTGCAAATAAAGCAATCCATTTTTTTTTAAAAGGGTGATGAATAAACATGCAACTGATAAGCAGACCTATGTCAAATAAAGCAATCCAGTTTTATTTTTTTATTTTTTTTTGTTGTTTGTTTTTTAAGGTGATGAGCTTGTCTGTAACAGACTGGTCGCGTCTCCTGTTTTAAAGAGTTTCTATGTACTGCGTACATTAGAACCATTGCGGGTTCAACGTCCTTACCACCTAGATGAGCCAATCCCTGAGTCGTTCTCATACATTGTTTGCGCTGTCTTGTCGACATATCTTCAGATTAAGTTGTTTTGTTTCGTCGGTTTGATTTAGCCGCCTTCTTTGCTCTCCCAAATCTGTTCTTTTCATTTCCCATTTCCATGTTTATGGTCGGCGTCCGACACGCTGCGCTGCTTTTTTTTCCTCAGGGAAACGTATTACATCATTTCCTCAGGGAAACGTATTACATCATGTGCTGAAGAGGGTGATTTTTCTTCCCAGAATGCTAGGCTTATTTGTGGACATGAGGTGTGGATGGTTTCAACACGATGATGTTGTTTTTTTTTTGTTTTTGTTTTTCAGGAAGTGTCTGGTTTGATGTTTCCGTTTCTCATCGTCTTTTCGCTGGTGATGTATTCTTTCTTCTTCTTGTTCTTCCTCTTCTTGCCATTGTTGTTGTCTTTGCTTTTTAATCGATGCTTTTGTTGTTATTGTTGTTGATGTTGTTGTTGTGTTGTTGTTTCTGCTGCTGCTGTTTTCGTGCTGTTGTAGTTGTTTTTTTTGTTTTTGTTTTATTTTTTTTTATATGATGTTTTCTTTATGAACAACCAGCCAGAAAGCAAGAAACCAATATCAAGATGAGAGAAAATCTATATTCTGAAGTGAAACGGGTATCAAATTCAAAAGGGGAGGGAAGCGGGGGAGGGGGGGGGGAAGGAGGGGTTACACAGTCGAGTATCACCTACTTGATGGATGCGTCTCTGAATGTTCTTCAGATCTTCTGACCAACACCGCAGGTGTCTATATCTGTCGGGCCTGGTTGACGCCAGAATGCAGCTTGAAACTAAGCATGGAGTACGGATAGAACTCCAAAGCACCTTCCTCATTATCCTCAACCTCTTTGATCAGCATTTCAAAAAAATTAAAAAAAATGTCTCAGATTCTGTGGCTTTTCATTCCGTGCTTTCCTGGTGACCTCGGTTTTGAAGCCCTGATAGGTTTCGTAAGCCACGGTTGGGGTATTTTTTCCTGCGGACGCCAACACTGGGTCTTATTTTGGAAAAGAAAAATTGCTCATGTGTGCGTGTTAGAATGACGTCAAACATTTGAATCCTGCAGAAAATGCGTCAAACATAGCCTGTCTCCAAAGAAGTTTCAGTTGGAAGGAAAGATGGCATATGGCCTCTCTTAAGATCAGCTTCATTCTGAAATAATCTCCTGCCTTCAATTCAAACCTGGTGAAATGGCGGGAACCAGATGACACTACGTGTCCTTCTGTCAGGGCAAACAAACTGTGCAACCGTTGCTTTGTTAACGCAAAGCAGCGCTTACCGGGGAAGGCACACAGGGAGACGTATTCAAGTGCTTGAGGAGCTCGTGCAATAACGATTGTTATATTACTGTGAAAAAAAAACGATGTGATTCCTGTTCAGCAAGCGGGCTTTCGAAAAGGTCGTTGTACCACAGACCATTTAGTTAAACTGACGAGTCAGATAAAAAAACAATTCTCCCACAGAAAAAGTACTTTAGCTACATTTTTTGATGTTAAAAAACCTATGACTGCGTATGGCACGCAAGGCTACTGTACAAATTAAAAAATGTTGGTATTTCTGGGAGAATGTTTGATTACATTAAAAGCTTCCTAACAGAAAGAAGCATATGTACACGGATTGGAAGAACTTACTCATCCTATAGGAATGTAGATATGTGTATTCATCAGGGATCAGTTATTGCTCCCATGTTGTTCACAATCCTAATCCATGATCTTTCTAAATCAATGTCAAAAGCAACGCAGGTAGTTCAATATGCAGATGATATCGCTATTTGGATTAACTGTAAATTAAGGAAGCATTCCAATAAACGAACAGTAAACTTTGTACAGAAGTTGTACCAAAAGGAATTGGATGAATTATCTATATATATGAAGAACAACGGATTAGAACTATCTGGAGAAAAAAAAACTGTCTTAGGTTGTTTAACAATGGTGAGAACCCAAAGATACTACCCTCGCTTTTGCTAGATGGTCAGATTCTGGAATATAAACAAAAAGTTAAGTTCCTGGGGGTATTCTTAACTCCTAAGCTGAACTGGAAAACACACATTGACCATTTGATTGATAAAACAAGAAAAAGATTAAACGTTCTTAAAATCATATTTTGTCAACCATGGGGTCAGGACTGTCGTACCCTTTTACATCTATACATCGCTTTAGTCCGATCAAAATTGACATATGGGCAGGAAGTGTATTTCTCTGCACCTAATTCTCTTTTAAATAGATTGCAAAGCTTGGACAGTAAGGCCATGAAATTAGCTCTGGGAGTCCCAGTTCATACAAACACTCATAGATGGTATAAAGAAACAAATATATTACCACTAAATGAGAAGCGAATATTGGATGTATCCAAATATATTGTCAGAAGTCTTTCTGTTGAAAATTCAGTTACTGAAGAAATACTGATGGATTCCAGTAAAGATTTTCCTAAGAGGTCTAAAAACATGTCACATATTCAACCAATTAGAAACTACACATCTGACTTTATGTCTCATTGTAATATTGATGTTACTGCTATACCAGAATTTCCTGCGGTACCTACAATGCCTCCTTGGGAGCACCTAAATGCTTCTTTTGATTACAAATACACTTTGATAAAGAAAAGTGATAATGTAAATATTTTAACAACTGAAGTTCGTGAACATTTAGAAAACAGCTATCCAAATCATTTAAAAGTGTTTACAGATGGGTCTGTAATGGAATCCCCTGGCAGTGGTTCTGGCTTTATTATACCAACTTTAAATGTCAGGAAATCATATTATTTAGGAAGGGGGTTTCAATCTATCACCTCCGAATTATATGCAATACTGAAGGCTTTGACTTACATATGTGATACACCAATTGCTTTCTATAAAATTTTACTTTGTGTTGATTCCAAATCTGTTTTACAATCACTAGAGCGTTGGGACTGCAAAGCTAGAAAAGATTTGCTTTTTGAAATAAAACATCTACTGCATTGTGTCATAACTCTAGGCATAAGAATTGATTTTTGTTAGGTCCCATCTCACTGTGGTATAAAGTGGAATGAAATAGCAGACAGTCTTGCAAAAGAAGGAGCAAATAGAAATGCTGAAAATTTATTAAACAATCCCTTAGATTTATCCGCTTATGAATTAATCCAAATCATGGGAAAATATATACATAAGAAGAATGTAAGTGAAAACATGTCTAGTTTACAATCGTGTCCCAGGCACATTGTCAGATTAATTCATAAATTAAGGCTGAATACTTGGAACACTAAATATTCTCATGGTATTACTTGTGTCTGCAGAGAAAACATTTCTGTGCGTCATCTTTTGTTTGAATGCTCAGTGTTGACCACGCTCTATCAGGAGAAAGGTATTGAGATGACTAACTTTGATAATGTTAGTACTGTCTTATATGGTCCACATGTTGCTGAAATTGTCATGGTTATTTCGCAGTCACCGGTTTTCAATATTTTTATAAAGATCAATACTAGGGTATTTCACTTAAGTAAGCATGCATATATCAGATGTGGGTTTGAAAGTACTAACGTGGATGATAAATCAAGTGTGGAGGTTTGTTTGTTAGGGTTTTTTTTTAATTTTTTAAAATAAGTGTCTCATATCATCTGGCGATGAAAAGACATTAAATAAACCACTAAACTGAACTGAACTGGGAGTTCGTGCATGTAGTTGAAACTACGACAGGAAAAACACTAACCAGTAGGTCAAGTAACAACGTTTCACACGCCAGAAAGGCCAGAAATCATGGTCTGGAACAGCAGTGACATCAAGAACATGGAAGCGGGGTTATCTGGATGGGCTGGAAGACTTTAAATGCACTGCAGAACTTCATCAACGACAAAACCATCCAGAGAGCATCAAGAAGAGTCAAATGAATACGGATATTGTACATGATCAAGTTTCATCAAAGCCAGATGATTCTGGCTGAATTCACTGTTATATGAAAGTAGAATGCTCTGGTCTGAACGAGGCTTCTGTTTTGAAGACCTTGCACTGTCAAGCTGTCCTTACAGTCTCTTCCAAGTTTTGCTCCTGCAGAGAAAAGGGTTCCCCAATGCTGCAATCGTTGCCGAAAACCGAATCTGTGCGCAGCGGCGTTTGCAAGCCAGTAATCTTCTATTATCACCGGAGGATGAACGGCTCATACATCAAAGGTCCGTCACAGAATTTACAAGTTTATGGTGCAAGGGGGGAAATAATGGCCATGATTAGAAAGATTTCCTATCTGACCTCTGGCCGGCTTTGTACAGAAGATTAAGCAGACTTTAAACAGAAAGAAGTAGGATTAGAGACCACGTTGTTTAAGACATGGTCTTCGTTTTTCACCTCTCTGTCTGTCTGTCTGTGTCTCTCTCTCTCTCTCTCTCTCTCTCTCTCTCTCTCTCCCTTCTCTCTCTCCTCTCTCTCTCTCTCTCTCTCTCTCTCTCTCTCTCTCTCTCTCTCTCTCTCTCTCTCTGTCTCCGTCTCTCTCCTCTCTCTCTCTCTCTCTCTCTCTCTCTCTTCTCTCTCTCTCTCTCTGTGAATAGACAATTAGATTGATTGAAATAGATAGATGAATAGATAGATAGATAGACAGATGGATAAATAGATAGACAAATAGATAGATAGGTACGTAGATGGATAGACAGATAGATGGATGAATGGATGGATGGTTGGAGGAGAGAGAGAGAGAGAGAGAGGAGAGAGAGGACAGGCAGACAGACAGAGAGAGGAGAGAGAGAGAAGGAGAGAGAGAGAGAGAGAGAGAGAGAGAGAGAGAGAGGATGTTTTTCGCACTGACAGACCCACACATATAGTTATAGACTGATTTTATAGATAAGTTGCGCAAAGCAATTCATCAAATTCTGTAAGCTTCCTGGTAGCACATTTTCACCTGTTGAAATCGCTAGGATTGGAATAATGAATGAAAACCTGTAGCGCTCACGAGGAATGCTTATGTTAAACGAACTGCGGGGAAAACAGGATCCATTTCATTTGGGGGAAAAAAGGGTTACAGACTGAAGGAGAAATGGGGGGGGTTGAATGAAATGGACATTCGTGTTTTGTTTTGGGAGGGGGGGAGCGAAAAGACACAGAGTCATGACAAGTCTCTCACCCAGAGGCTGCCAGAAAACGGGGAGGGAAAGGCAATAGGGCTATCATACGAAGGAATAGACTTCAGTGTACGGGGATCAGCGTGGTTGGCTGGTTAATTAACAGATGCGCGCGTCGCGCGCGCGCGCGCCACCACAAACACACACACACACACACACACACACACACACACACACACAACACACAAACAACACACACACGAGAGTTATGGGGTGTGTGTTTTGTGTGTGTGTGTGTGTGTTTTGTGTGGGGTGTTTGTGTGTGGTGTGTGGTGTGTGTGTGTGTGTGTTGGCATCACAGTAATGTCCAGTTGGTATTTTTACCCCAAGAGGCAGGAAGTAGGAAATGGACGAACAGACAAGCTAAGCACCACACCCATTTCGAAGGCACTACCAAAGCACTCTGGAAACCCCTTAACACCTGTCTGTTGTGTCTGTCTGTCGGCTCTTGTACCATCGTAGACCCTCTCTCTTTTCTCTCTCTCTCTCTTTTTCTCTCTCTCTCTCTCTCTCTCTCTCTCTCTCTCTCTTCTCTCTCTCTCTACCTGTTTGTTTATGTCTAAAGATGTATTTATCCAAATGTCTCCCACATCTCTCTCTCTTCTCTTTTCTCTCTCTCTCTCTCTCTTCTCTCTCTCTCTCTCTCTCTTTTCTCTCTCTCTTCTCTATTTGTCTAACTTCTCTCTCTCTCTCTGTCCCTCTCTCCCTCTCTCTGTCTCTCTCTCCCACCACCAAAAACAAAATACAGAAAACATCGTCATATAGTCCTGTTTATTAGCCAACTTACAGATATGTGTGTGTGTGTGTGTGTGTGTGTGTGTGTGTGGTGTGTGTGTGTGTGTGTGTTGTGTGTGTTGGCGTTCCTGCGTGCGCGTATGCGTTGTGTGTGTATTGTGTGTGTGTGTGTGTGTGTGTGTGTGGTTTTGGTGTGTGTGTGTGTGTGTGTATGCGCGCGCGCATGTGTGTGATCGTATGTGTATATCTCTGTGTGTCCATGTATGTGTCTGTGTGTGTGTGATAAAGGATGGGCTTTTCTGTATTTCTTATATTTATTTGTTTGTTGTTGTTTTTGTTTTTTTCAGAGAAGAATAGGTTCTGCCTAAAATCTCAATCCTTGATCGAAATAAGGTTCTCTGAGTTCTGGGTTCCCTCTCTGTCCCTGTCTCCTCTCTCTCTCTCTCTCTCTCTCTCTCTCTCTCTCTCTCTCTCTCTTCTCTCTCTCTCTCCTTTGCAGTGCCCATTTTGTAAGAATAGTGAAGATGAGCTACATTTTTTCCTTCGGATGCGAAGCTTACGCATTACGTAGAGATAAACATATATCAAAGCATTTAAAGGTTAACTGGTCAATCGAGGTAAAGTGCCGACATTTATTGTGTGTGAGGAAATCAGAGTCATTTGTTATATTCCTATGTATATTTTTCATGCACTGAGACACAGGGAAGAACATATTATTGCTACAAATTTAAGTTGATTCTTATCATTCGTCTGTTTGGATAGCCGCTACATTGTTTCGTGTACCTATGTTTACAGGCTGGAGGCCTAACATTAAAACATTGTCATTGTCATTGTCATTGTCTCTCTCTCTCTCTCTCTCTCTTCTCTCTCTCTCTCTCTCTCTCTCTCTCTCTCTCTCTCTTTCTTTCTCTCTCTCTCTCTCTGCGAGAGCAGCATCTAAAATCGCCAGGCTTACATCAGATAGTTTATCCAAGGCAGTGTCACGGTATGCAAACAAGTCCATTATGTGATACACCTCATCCATCTTACCATGAAGACCCACAATGCACAGTACTGCGTTATTAGCATCATCCTGAAGGAACAGAGGCCATGGATGACAACTCTTCAGTAAACTCTACTCTGATCTCACTTTTATGGCTCTATCCAGTAGGTGTTTTTTTTTTCCTTGATAGACCTCAGGGGAAGAGAACGCCTGTATTTCCAATGCAAACAGAGTTAACTTTTCTCATTTTATGGGTCAAGATCATCATGTACTTTGTGCATGCGTCATCTTGTAAACAAGCGTGTGATGAAACCTAAGACGTGAAGGTCTGAATCGGTCAGTGATAATAATAAGTAAAGCTGAACTGTTGGCAACACAGTGCCTGGTTACCAGAGCACCATTTGACACCATGTTTTGACCTTTTCTCTCTCTGATTGAAGTGTTCACCTGACTGAGGGGGCAACACTGCCTTGGGCGTGAATACCAGCGAAACCTGTCCCATGAAAACGACGGGGTCACTTTGTTGAAAGCCAACTCCAACACAGATGACCTCTCTCGCAGATTTTCGAACATCGTCTATTGTGTCTCAGTTTCTCGGTCGTCTGTTCTTCAGGTCAGAGCCTGATTGATAACGTTGGGTGCTGGCTTCTTAACAGTGTGTCCTATTCGAACCCCCTTCACCTCAGGATATGACTCTTGTGGTTCTTGTCCCGTCTTTGCCGCAACTCCTAATAGCTGAATTATCATAACCACCGAATGTTAAGAATGGGGTTAAGTCAAGTGTTCGTGAACGTCCGTCTTTTGATGCATCATTTTAGTCTTCCTCCAAGTCTCAGGGCGGAAAAGCGAGACCGATTTGACGTTTTAATCGAACACAAGAAGTTTGCAGTAATGCTGATTTCTTTAAGGACCCGGATCTTTTTCGTTTGTTTGTTTGTTTTCTTCGGCTTGACAAACACCACTTGCGCCTTACCTGCCCTTGAGGTGAGATCCAGGTCTGTGTCCTCCCTGTCTATCAACACACTGCCCTGATTGACAAAGGATTCGATCTCCTTGGTTGGCTCTTCACCAACTGTGACAAAAATGGTGTTCATCTCCATGAGGTCTGTAATGAGTCGGCCGAATGTTCTCGAGCATTTAGGCAAATTAAGGGTAGTTTTGCTGTTGTTGAGAGCACGTTCCTTGGGTCTTCACGTGTGCGAATTCAGGCATCACCAGGGGGGGATACCCCGAGTCGTATACTGAAGGAGGGAGAGTACTGGGAAGTGTTTCGCATGTCCAAGGGATATTGACAAGGAGTTGCCGACCTGCCGGTCCTGGGTAGAGGAGTGTCCAGTCCGACCACTGGCTGGCTATTCACTGGGTTCTCCAGTGGGCCTGAAGGAAAGGCGATCGTGTCAGGTGACCGTCACGGGAAGGTGACCGTCAGCCTGCAGACAGAGTACAGCGACCATTCAGTCGTCCCTGTTCTGAGGAATGAATGGAAGGCTTCGGCCTATTGAGTGATTCGCACCTTGTTATCTATAGAGGTAGTAAATACTTGAAGCCTCAGTCCTGGCTGTAGAGAAGTCCAGGCTGTTTGTACAATGGGTAGCTTCGGGGAATCGAACATGAGTTTGAATAGGAGGTTATGCATTAACCACTGGGTGCCCAAGTCTTTGTTGGCGCTAGCAGCTGTGGTGTGTGTGTATGTGTAGGTGACTAGTGATTCCATTGGTGGAATAAAAATAACTTGGGGATTTATTGGTACAAATCGTGTGATGTGTGTGTGCCAGTGATTCCATTGGTTGAGCCAGTTAAACTCGGGTTCTCTCTTTCTTTGAGAACGAATATAAGGTGCTTGGAAAACCAGGAAGTGTGTGACTCACTTAAGGGAAAGTGAACTCGCCCGTCTTGCTGAGGGCTCAAGAAAATACAGCGTGAAGCAGAGGTTAGCTGTCGCCTCGTTGTCTCCTGGGTGGGGACGTAAGACAGTGGAGGTTGCTGTAGCCTCGGAGCCGACGACGAAAAGAATTGTC
>CM031598.1:96930011-96932511 GCA_018398815.1 Conus ventricosus | reverse complement strand
TAACATTTGTGGCACCGACCCCTCACTATACTATTACAACACTTGTTTTCTACTGGCGTTATGAAGAAATAATATATTCTGTGTGATCAACCTTTGATATGGTGTCCGCAGTGGGCTCTGCTGTAAGTAACGTGAGTGGACTTGAGTTTCTGTCTTTGTTCCACAGCCAGAACACTGAAGTTCACCATTAATAATGTTTATACAAAAATATGACAGTTTTGAATCCCATCATTGAGGCAGCCACATTCTGTGTTCAGCCATAATGTCTGCACACAATATCAGCCTGCATGTATGTTATTTTTGTGTCCTCTCAATCTAACCAACACAAACAATGGTCTATTTTCTGCAATAGATGGAATGGGATTTCACGTGCATGCAAAACGTATATGGATGCGTTCATGCACTCGGTTATAATGTCTCATTCGAAGGACTAGCATGGAAACCGGAGTTTTCACGATTGTTAGAGAAAAATCTGCCCCAATCTGGCTGACTAGAGTGGGTAACAAACCTCGGACCTTGAAACAAATTCTGCTAGAACTACTGGACTTGGGTGTTCCCAAAGGAGACCAATTTCACCCGAGTCTTAATAGCGAACGATATGTTGCCAGGATGGGGTGTTCGTTCACACAGGGAACAAAATCTCTCACTTTCCACTGTTCGTGTCAAAATCTGTCCAGTCCACTTCCGAAAGTTATGATGGTCATTTCTTGAAGCCCTTTGTCACCACCACCTCTCTCTCTCTCTCTCTCCCCTCTCTCTCTCTCTCCTCTCTCTCTCTCTCTCTCTTTCTCTCTCTCTCTCTCTCTCTCTCTCTCTCTCTCTCTCGCGCGCGCGCGCGTATGAGTGCACAAAGAGAGAGAGAGAGAGAGAGAGAGAGAGAGAGAGAGAGAGAGAGAGAGAGAGAGAAAAGAGAGAGATAGATGAATGGTTTAACAATGAAAATCCTTTTTAAAAAGACACACAAAAACATATACCAGCGTACCACAGATTTTCCATTTTTGTCAAAAAGAGAGAAAATAAGCGCTAATCGTGGGGAAATCCAGAACGGACGCAATTATTAAGATAAAATATCTTGCATCCTACGTAAAAAAAGACATCATGCGTTTCTTCAAACTTTAACAAAGCGCATTTAGAATACCTTGGCCTTTAAACGCGAACTATGATCAAAGAAAGGCGAGAAGATATCAGTGAATCTGCTGACACGAGACTGCTGGGAACACGCAACTTCTTTCATCCCTTGATGGAAAGCACGCCTCTCACTAAAAACTGGTTTTCCCACCCAAAATCTACAGCCCTAATATGACCCTTTGCGGTCGCCAGGGCTACATGCAACATGAAATGAACTCCATCCATCCCTCCCTCCCTCTCCACTCATCAGGGTTTGTTACGTAACAGCTGCCTGTTCTGATCCAACGCACTGGTCAGTGGTTTCAGACCGCTGGGCAAATGTCATCCACTGTGTAACAGTGCCTAGGGCCACCAGCCGCCGTGGCGAAGTGGTTAGCGTCGCAGACTCCCGGGTGGGAGGTCGTGGGTTCAAATCCCATCAGAGTCATGTGGGTTTTTGTGCCCCGACCGGCTCCTACCCAGAGTTGAGTTTGCTGCGGACTCAGTTGGGAAGACTGGGACCACACAGTCGAGTTTCATCCGCTTAATGGATGCGTTTCTGAGAGTGTTGCTCAAATTTGCTGACCAACACTGCAGGTGCCTGTATCGCTCGGGCCTGGTTGACGCCGAGATATATTATGAAAGGAAGCGTAGAGTACAGCCCTGTCATGTAGTCTCAGACCGAAATGGAAATCCGTAGCATCATCTTCATCATCCTCATTCTCATCGATCAGCATAAAAAAATGTCTCAAATTCTGTGGCCCTTCATGCCCTGCTCTCATGGTGACCTCAATTTCGATGTCCTCTCCACGTCTGTGGTCTTGGTTTGGTTCCGTCGGGGTCACCGGTATTGGCGAGTCCATGGGGGCTGTCGTTGGACGAACGTGGTGGCGCCCTGCGGAGGGAGAGCTCACTCACGCTGGCTCCGCGACTAAGCAATTTTTTTTTTTAAACTTATTTTAATTTGCATTTAATAACATGAAACACAAACATGAAAAGGAAAAAACAAAAGGGCATTGTCTATCCAAAGTCGAGAAATAATTGTTTTAACAGCCAGAGGTAAGAGAGAGAGAGAGAGAGAGAGAGAGAGAGAGAGAGAGAGAGAGAGAGAGAGAGAGAGAGAGAGAGAGAGAGAGAGAGAGAAGAGTGGGATGGATGTTATCAATGGCGTTTTCATTCAATGTTCTATCAGGAGAAACGTCTAAAAGAGGCCTCGAATACATCAACAATATATATAACATTGGCACGCAAAACTGTTCAAAATTCAACTTAGGACTGTGGCAAATCGCAATCGGAAAAATCATAAAAAGTAAAATACATTTAAGAACCCTCTATTAATGGTTTATATATCATCCATTTTACACAAAAGTCTGAATATTTAGAGATAAGTAAG
>CM031598.1:96914865-96920460 GCA_018398815.1 Conus ventricosus | reverse complement strand
ATGATAGTGTGATTTAAAATGTCGTGTGGGGTGCGAAAAGGCTCATATTTTTCTTTTGTTGTTGTCGTTGTCGTCGTCGTCGTCGTTGTTGTTGTCTGTTGTTGTTGTTGTTGTTGTGGTGGTGGTGGTGGTGGTGGTGGTAGTGGTTATTTTGTTTGTTTCTTTCTTTTTGCTTTTGTCGTTTAATTAATACACTGCCTTGTGAGGCGACAATGTCAAAGTCACTGAAACATTAACATTTGACCAACATGTTCATTTACCTCACCAAGACGAATCATGATATTTACATGAACAATATATCTGTTACTTATTATTATCTGTTTCGTGGTGGAAAAAAAAGAGAGAAAGAAAGAAAGGGAAAGAAAAGAAGAATAATACACTTTTCAAATGAGGAGTTTCTAATACGAGCCAATTTATCTCTTTGAGGATGGGAGAAACAGAGAGGCGGATTGAAGATAATAATCCTTCCTCTCCTTCCCCAACCCCTCGCATCTTATCCACCACCACCACCACCACTACCATCACCACAACCACCCCTAACCCTCTACTTCTCCTTCGGGCTATGGACAGTGGGATAATGGTCTTGACAAATGCCAGCGAGCCATAAGGGGAGATCATTTTGCACGCTGCCTCACGTTGAATGCAAGAGATCGTAGAGTATGGGTATGGGTGATTCGGGATACACGAGGGTTCTGTGTGGACGAGAGAGAGAGAGAGAGAAGAGAGAGAGAGAGAGGAGAGAGAGAAGAGAGAGAGAGAGAGAGAGAGAGAGAGACAGAGACAGACAGACAGACAGACAGACAGACAGACAGACAGATGACAGACAGACAGACAGACAGACACACAGACAGACAGACAGACAGACAGACAGACAGGCAGACAGAGACAGACAGACAGACAGACAGACAGACAGACAGAAGACAGAGTGTTTTGATTCACATTTGTCAAGAATGTGAGTTAACGTGATCTACCTCTCTCTCTCTCTCTCTCTCTCTCTCTCTCTCTCTCTCTCTCTCTCTCTCTCTCTCTCCTCTCTCTCTCTCTCTCTCTCTGTGTGTGTGTGTGTGTGGTGTGCGTGGTGGTGGTGTGTGTGTGTGTGTGTGTGTGTGTGTGTGTGTGTGTGTGTGTGTGTGTGTGTGTGAATGTGTGTGCTTGAGAGCGTGCGCGCGTGCGTACGTGCGAATGTGCAAGAAACGCGCGTGTGCGCGCGCACACGCACGTGTGTGTGTGTGTGTGTGTGTGTGTGTGTGTGTGTGTGTGTGTGTGTGTGTGTGTGTGTGTGTGTGTGCATGCGTGTGCTTGAGTGTGTGCGTGCGTGGTTGCAAGTGCGCGCGTATGCGCGCGTTTATGTATGTTTGAAGTCATCTTTGACATTGGCATTTTCTCAACAGTGACAAACTCTAGCATTGCCAATCTCGGCCGAAGATGTTACCGACTAGGAACAAGTGTAAATCTATGGTTAACACTTTCAACGTTATTTTCAATTGTGACATTGTCTTTGAAATTAGTGTTCTATATACGCTGTCAAAAGCATTCACAGGATGTGATATGTGTGTATACTTATAAATATGAAGCATATTCTCTCAAGATACCATGTTTATTGTGAATTCTACCACGCAGAGGTACATACATAAATTAAGCTGTCACTTGATAAAGAACTTAAACATCGTATAGGTACATCTTGCCAAATATAGCTAATTGAGACTGTGTAAGTTTATCATCTACTGTTTATAAAGCAAACGACGCCAAATCAAAACAGTAAATACTACAGTATAACTTGTTTTCACAACAACAGCATTTGACAAAAACAACAAACGAACCAAAAAAAAAAAAAAAAAAAACAATACCAATGCATCGAACATTTTTACACTGTTGCAAAAAGAATAGAAAATAGGCGCTAACAGTGAAAAACATCCAAAGTGGAAGCATCAGGAAAAGAAAAAAGTAGACTTCACGCGTATTTCGTTAAAATGACCACACACGTGCTCTCAAACTTACTTAACGAGGGGCACTTTGATTCCCTTGGCCTTCAGATGCCAGTTCTGATGAAAGCAAGGAGACTTGCTAGCAGAGAGTCTGTTAACACTGATCGCTGAGGAGACACAACCATATTCCTCTCATAATGGGGGAGTACATCTGCTGCCAACGATCCTCCTGCCACTCCCTCTCCACCCATTTTTTTTTCATTTACCACGGGGGGGGGGGGGGGGGGGGGGGGGGAGGGGGGGGCTGTTGCGTAACAGAGTACAGCTATACTGACCAAGAATATTTGTCAGAGGTTTTACAGCTGTGGCTCACCCACTTGTCTTTAATTCACTTCCGGGTCTATTGTTGTTATTATCTTCCCTTTCTTTCTTTACTGTCTCCACTGTTGTTGTTTTAATGTTTAAGAGCGAGGAAGTGCTCGCGCGCGCGCGCGCATGTGTGTGTGTGCATGTGTGTGTTTTGGTACTTTCCCTCGCATCAGTCCTGTGAAGGTGCTTCCAACCCAGTCTAGTTTACGGAAAGATTAGCAAGGTCAGGGCACTTGCTTGGAGAGCCTGACTGTTCCTGACGCAGCCCCCTTCACGAAAAACACGCAAAGGACTGATGTCATTTCTAACACACTGGCCCTAGCGACATGTGAGTCAAACACATTGTCTCTTTTCTTGCCGATCTCTTACTAGGGCAAGATTCAATTTGTTCCGCTTTGGTATGGTTTATAGGGACAGCAAAAATCACGAACGCAGAAATGAAGACGGGTACGATTCCTTTCGCCTAGGCAGGATTACGGCAATGGTGAGGGTAACACAAACGCGTTCATTTGACCGGAGGCTTTAGGAACTGAAACTGTGCCAGACAGGTCCACAATGCAATATTCTTGTTTGGATCGTGAAACAGGCAAATGGAACTGCGTCTTCAACAGCTGGTGACAATGGTGCTCCCATTTCGCTTGGAATGTCAGGTCAGCCACACTGATAGGCGAACAGGCTGTAAATGAATGAACGGACCAGTCTTCTCTTGTTCGTCCTTTGTGTTCACCCTCTATATTGCTGTGAAAACCTATAAACAATGATGTACAATAGAAGAGAGAGAGAGAGAGGGGGGGGAGGGAGGACAGGAGGGAGAGAGAGAGAAAGAGAGAGAGAGAGAGAGAGAGACAGACAGACAGACAGACAGGCATACAGACAAAGACAGGCAGACAAACAGAAACAGAGAGAGAGAGAAAGACAGAGAGAGAGACAGAGACAGACAGACCGACCGACAGACTGACAGACAGACAGACTGACAGACAGACAGACAGACAGAGACAGAGATAGAGACAGGGACAGAGAGACACAGAAAAGAGAGAGAGAGAGAGAGAGAGAGAGAGAGAGAGAGAGAGAGAGAGAGAGAGGAAGAGAGAGGAGAGAGAGAGAGAGAGAGAGAGAGAGAGAGAGAGAGAGAGAGAGAGGAGAGAGAGAGAGAGAAGAGAGATGCGGACAAACAGGCAGACAGACAGACAGGGAGCTACAAAAAATGACACATTAACGGAGAGAGAGAGAGAGAGAGAGAGAGAGAGAGAGAGAGAGAGAGAGAGAGAGAGGAAGAGAGAGAGAGAGAGAGAGAGAGAGAGAGAGATTGGGAGAGGTAGTGCAGGGGAAAGGGGGAGGGGGAATGATATCCAGTGGATTTCGAAAAGCTCTGTCCGGAAAATATATTAACCATTACATTATAGTTTCCATACGTTGCGTGCAAGAGTATTAAAGGTCGTGACTTCCTGGTGGCCATTATAATCAGGAAGATTTCGTTGAGTTATTTTCGCGCACGCACTCCCCATCGCTCCTTCTTTTTTGTCCCCACACTCTCCTCTCTCTCTCTCTCTCTCTCTCTCTCTCTCTCTCTCTCTCTCTCTTCTCTCTCTCTCTCTCTCTCTCTCTCCGCCCCACCCCCTGCCTGCTCCCTCCCAGAACGTAGTTGAAGGAAAGTATAGTGACTTGTGATTGGGTGTGGATGGGAGCAGGAGGATGGTCAAGGGAGGGAGGGGGGGGGAGATTGAGGGGGGAGAGACAGACAGACAGATAGACAAACAGACAGACAGACAAATACACAGAGAGAGGGGACAGAGACAGGCAGACAGACAGACAAGCAAACAGACCGACCGACAGACACACACACACACACACACACACACACACACACACACACACACACACACACACACACACACACACACACGTCATATTCTATAAGCTACCCAACAGATAACAGTAACCGGAAAGCTAACCAACCAATCGACAGCCAGTCAACCAATACACCAACCAACCAACCACCCAGCTAGCCAGTCTACCCTGTCACTCACTGCTACCAAATACACTCCATCGAGTTACACTAATACACTGTTGGAATAAAGCATCAAGGGACACAATATCTTAAAACATTTGAGACGTATTCCGGTCTCTCTGCAGATTTCCAGACTGACTGACAACACTGCAGGTAGGACAGGGAAACCATTTGCAGACATCCAGGCCTTGGCACTAATCTTCAGAGCTGGCCCAACCTGATGAAGTGTTCTTCAATGAGGGGAACCAGCAGTTCTTCACAGAATTAATGGAGAAGAAGAAGAAAGAGGGGGAGGAGGAGGAGGAGGAGGAGGAGGAGGAGGAGGAGGAGGAGGAGAAGAAGAAGAAAGAAGAAGAAGAAGAAGAAGAAGAAGAAGAAGAAGAAGAAAAAGAAGAAGAGAAGAAGAAGAAGAAGAAGAAGAAGAAGAAGAGAAGAAGAAGAAGAAGAAGAAGAAGAAGAAGAAGAAAAACAACAACAACAACAACAACAAGAATGGAGGAGAGGAGGAGGAGAGGAGGAGGGAGGAAGAAAGAAGAAGAAGAAGACAGAAGAAGAAGAAGATATAGAAAAGTTCTTTTTAATTGCAA
Organism: Conus ventricosus; assembly: GCA_018398815.1. NCBI lineage: Eukaryota > Metazoa > Mollusca > Gastropoda > Neogastropoda > Conidae > Conus > Conus ventricosus. Next base: position 96,915,571 of record CM031598.1, on the reverse strand, counting down.
ACCAAAAGTTCATAAGTATGGTTGTCGTTGTTGTCATTGGTAGTGGTGGTGGTGTTGATGTCCCTGTCGCTGTTCTTGTTTTTGCTGGCTTTGCTGCTGTTGTTGCTTCCTTTTTTGCTCCTTTTTCTCTTTGTTCTTCGTGCATCGTTCTTTGAAGCAACAGTGTAAAAAACCATTCGAAAAGTATGATGGCAACATAGCTGTACCCTCAACGATGATGAATTGGTCTAATGACGTCAACATAGCTATACCTTCAATGTTGACATAATAACGAAGTCAACATAGCTACACCCACAATGATGACGGATTACACGAAAAACAAAGAAAAGAAAAGATTCACCTCTTGATACGAGTAATTCCTCATACAAGCCAATTCATCTCTTTAAGGACTGCTGAACTTGAGAATAACAGGGGAAGAGGATTGGCGAACAGCTACTCTTCCTCCCCTCCCCCCTCCCCCCCCTCCCCCTCTGTCACCTTCTCTCCTCATCTCCCCACCTCATCTCTTCCCTTCCCCCTTCCTGCTCCTTCTCCTCCGGGGCCATGAATAGCGGAATAACGGTCTTGACAAATGCCAGAGAGCCGCAGGATACAGGGAGATCTGTTCACACACTGACTGCCTCACTTTGAAAGTGAGCGGTGATTTCAGAAGAATACGGGTAACTTGGGATGGGGAAGAAGGAGGCTGGGGACAGAGAGAGAGAGA
>CM031598.1:96894865-96909865 GCA_018398815.1 Conus ventricosus | reverse complement strand
CTGCCAAAACAGCCCAAAAAATCTCTTTTACAATTGTTTAAAGAAAAGGAAGGAAAAAAGAAAAGCAGGAAAGAGATGACCAATCATGAGCTGCATAACTATCTTGCATCAAATCAAGCAGATATTAACTCAACGATTTCAAGAAGAAACGTTTTCTGAAAACCTTTTTGCAGAAACATCTGATGAAAACGAAGTTGTGGCAAGGCTGCAAAAAGGAGTTAAAAATGTAAAGAAACAGGATGCCCAAATGATGATGATTTACATCCAGTTTGGGAACTTTTTAATCCTGTGCAAAAAATGGTTTGATGAGCAAAGGAAAGAAGGTAGGATTGCTCAAAACTGGGCACAATGGCTCAAAGAGAAATGTGATTATTCTGATGATCATGCGCGCAAATTGCGTGCTATTGCAAAGATCCTTTTTGGATATCCACAGTTTTTCACTGTCGGTCTTCCCATGAGGTATATTTTTAGCAAGTTAAAACAGATTACTTCCATGTTGCAAGTCCCTGAATTTAAGGAGTATTGGTCACGCCCTCTTACACTACTAAAAACAGATCAGCTCCAAGCTTCCCAATAAAGTAACGGTTAATGCTGACAAGTTTTGTGAACTACTGATGATTGGAATGACGCGGTTCTAAAACAGAAACAGCTATATATAACCACCTGTCTGTCAAGTTTTCTGAACTACTGTGACAGGCTTCTAAAAATAGTAACGGTTACGCGTAACCGCCTGGCTAGCAGCGAAGGCTGGGCTGTTGAGGCCACAGGGACGGCCTAACAGCGTGCAGGCCTGAGGACTGGTAAAACCGTTCGGATCCGAACAGTATCTAAAATAGTTCTGACATTCTTGTTGTTGCCTCACAACTTTGAATATATTAGTGAAATGACATTTTGCCTGCTTCAACGTTTTGCTTCAACCCCTGCTACACCGTTTTGCTTCACCTGCTTCAACGTCCTGCTTCCACGCCCTGTTACAAACTTTTAGGCTGCCTTTTTAGGCGGCCGCCGGGTGTACTTTATACAATTGTCTTGTTTTATTCAATCAGGCTTTTGTTAAATGCACCTGGTGGCTGCTTTGAACTTGCGACAAAAGAGCCAATGAATCACAAAAACGCAAGCGCCGTCTTGCACCAAGTGGTGTTACACATGACGAATAATAAAGCTCTGTGTACACCACACACACACCCTCCCCCTTCTCACGCCCACACACATGCACGCACTCCTCTGCTGTAGCCGAGCTTTGAAACACTTGACACCTTCACCCTAAGTCACCCCAAGTCACCCCAAGTTCTTAATTAAGTTCTTAATCAAGTCACCCAAGTTCTTAATAAAGTTCTTAATTAAGTTCTTAATCAAGTTCTTAATCAAGTTCTTAATTAAGTTCCTCTAAGTTTCTACTTAAGTCAACTCAAGTTTTTAATCAATTTCTTGATCAAGTCACCTCAAGTTCTTAACTTAAGTCACCTCAAGATTGAAATTAAGTCATCCTTTAAGTACAGCCAAGTTCTTATTAAAGTCAACTTATAATTATTTTTTTAAGTTCTTAAAGTATTATTGCATCTGAAATGGTCAAATGATCTTTTGTTGTTGGGCAGTTCTGGCATGCTTTTTTGTTTGGCTTCTGTATTTAGTGGTTGAGATTTTTTGACTGCTTTGGTTTTTGCTGTCTTTGTTTATATATTTATAACCGTAATAACCACCCCCAGCAGAAAGGGGCGCTCAAAGTGACAACTTTTTTTAAGTTCAATTTTCCATGAAGCTTTTGGTGTTGTAGGCCTTAAATCAACTTGTTCTTGTTCTGGGGGTTTTATAGCGGGGCATTGAAACAACGGCTGTGGCTTAGCACTTTTTCATTATGAGTTATATTATGTGCTTGTAACTGTAATTTTGTTTTTTTTTGTTCCACTCTGCTAATCTTTTTCCTGCTGCAACACGCCCGGGATGAGGAAGTTTTTTACTGGTCACTTTCTCCACCTGATTCAGTGTTGTCTGTTTTCTGTGATTTTCTGGCTCGGTCTTTTTTAAAGGGAAACAAAATCTATATGATTAAAAGTAATTAATCCCATGATTAGCGGCGACAATAATTTTCCCAAATCTGAAATACAGATCGCATCCTAGGACTCAATGACTTTTTTAAAAAACTGGATCCTGTGTTAAATCATACTAAAATTTGTTCAGAATCAATGGGTGCAAATCTACTAACTAGTTTAGTGTACAAACTAAGAACCGTTTTGACCTACACTTTTACCATTCTTGATCCCAGTTGCGCTTCATACCTGTATGATACTTTAAAATGTCTTGTGGCGACATATGTTTAATCTGTTCTATGCTGAATTCATTTCCGAGGAACTGTTTTGTTTTTCCACATTCTCCCAAAAGAATACAGCAGTTCCTTTTTGGGCATAATAGCTTGGTTATCAACTTGATCATTTGTAATCATAAGTTCAGGAAGATTAGTAGATCATCGCTGTTCATGTTTTTTTATTAATTACAATTATTTTATTTTTTAAAAATGAGCACCAAAAAAAACTTTTTACCAACCTTGTAATACCATTCTGCCGTTATTGGAGGCCTAGTGTAGGTACACAATGCTTGGTAAAGCCTGTTAAAAAAAAACCCGGCAGATTCTTGGCAAACTATACTTTGAAGACTCGGGCAAAGCTAATTGCTGTTATTACAGCTTCATTTGTTTATAAAAGATTTTTTATTTAAAGCAAGGAATAATTCCAGACAGTATTAATATGTGAAAAAAAAAAAACATTTAAAAATGGCTTCACTCGTAATGATGATTGGTGGCCGCTGTGGTTAATTTGCGCTTGCTTTTAGGGGAAAGTAATTACGCGTTTAGCAAACTACAAACTAATGAAGAGAGAAAAGACTAACAAGCTTTTGGAGCAACTAGCCGCAGCACAAGATTACTATAAAAAGCAGAGAATTGAGCAGTTTAGATTTTATTAACGAAAAAACTGAAAAACAGGGACATGCAGCTTACACATTTAAAGTTGTTGATCAAGCAATAAAAGAATATTATCTTGTAACAGGCAAACCAATCGAGACATTCCCCCCACCAAAAATTTCAGTGACTTTTACCAACCATCAGAAAAAACAAAAGATGCAAGAAATCGTGTTTATTGTCTTTGGTATGACCGTTGTGTATTTTGTTGCGGCCATAATATTGGCTGAATAAAAAAATGAACAAAATCTATTATTCGCCAAAAGGATATTGGAAGGGAATAACAGCAATCAAAAAGCTAACCCAAAGCAGTGGAGTCAGTGAACAAACGGCAAGGAAATGGTTTTTCTAAACAAGCGATTTGGCAAATTTATTTACCTGCGCCTAAACAAATACAGGGGACCGCACTTTGTGAACACAACGCCAAACGACACCCATCAAATGGATCTTCTATATTTACCCATGATACGATTAGACGAAAAAAATTTAAGTACGGCTTACAGTCATTGACATGCTTCAAGATACAAAGATGCAGAACCGTTAACAAAAAAGAGTGCTTCTGCTGTTGCTGTTGCTATACAACTATATATCAACGAGGCCCGTTACTTATCTCGCATGATTCAAGTCGATGAGGGAAAAGAATTTAAAGGCCAAGTGAATCAGTTATTGTTAAAACATAGAGTTACCATTAAAAGAGGATTTCAGGAGTTCACAGATCACAGGCTTTGGGTTGAAACTTTAACAAACAGTTATCTGAAAGGCTTTTTCCTACCAGTATCACAGAGAGCTGATTGACAATTCTCGCAACACAGAATGGGTTAGAAGACTGCCCTCAGTTCTACGTGCAAGGGAATAATAAAGAATTTAAATTAACAGGTCTAAAACCAGTACAAGCAATCAAAAAAAAAACAAAAAATTGCTGTTGAAGGAGACGCCAGTTCATCCAGCAAACTATTCCCCATTTGGTTTGAAGTAAGGTACCTTTATTTCCCGGGGGAAGCAGAAGGGGACACTCGCACAGGGCAACCGATCCAGTTTGGAGTGTTGCCCCATATGAAATAAAAAGAATTGTAAAGATGAATCCGCCCGTGTTATTTACGAGAAACTGACACACCAAAACAACCAGCTCCTCAAAGATCTTTTGTGAAGGAAGAACTGCAAATAACCCCGCCAGACCAGTTCCGCTTTAACTGATTTACGTAAATATTTTTAAGTCTAAAAAATGGAAGCTCAAAAGAAAGAACATGGAACTAAAACGGAAGCAAGAATGATAAATGAAGAGAACTTGGAATTAATACGAGAATCATATGAGACGAGTTCTAATTTTAAGGAATTAATTACGAGGACTCATCGGCACATGGCAATGCATCCAGATCGCCTACAGCCCAAAATCCCAAATATTGATTATCAAATATGGGATAAGAATATCTTGAAATAATAAAAAAAAATTCGAGCCACATCAAGAAAACATGAGAAAAAATTTGGATGAATTGAATATTGATATGATTGAGCTTCTAGATAAAATTTTAAGGAAAATTTTATACCCGAGGGTAAAGAAGATATATATTATGCTGTTCCCCAGTGCCCAATTGCATATGAAAACTCTGGATTAACAAATACTCGTTTTGTGTTTTGTCCTATCTAAGGGACTTCTTTGTTACAACAGTTGTGCTGATCTCATGTAGATTAGATCTTTATTTTAAACGTTGTCATGACAAAAAAGTCTTATTGTCAAACAATGCTTCTTTGTAGTTGTCATGTGATATGTTTGACTGCACGACCTGCGAGATATTCCCCTTTGCTTTCTTAAGGGTTTTCTCCTGGCTCAAAATACTGTACATTTTCGACCTTAACCAACAAACTCCTTAATCACCCCTCCAGATAATTTATCCTTCATCTTTCCTAAACCTTCTTGTTAACGGTTGAATGCAAAGGCAAATCTTTAGGATAATCAGATGTGTCATACCATCCCGCATGCCCTTTAGCTACTTCATTTCCATGTCTTTTTTGATGTCTTCAGTAGGAAATATTTATAACAAAATGTCTGTATCTGTGAAAAGCACTCTGGCCCTCAGGATACAAGGGTTAAAGTAGTCATAAAGAAATTCTAACATCAAAAGCTTTGAAAATTTTCTAAAACAGTAAACCCAATAAAAACGGGCTTATCCAATTTGACTTTCTTTTTCTTCATCATTATCCCAAAAAGCTGATCAGAAATTTCTGAAGTCCTGATAATTAGGTTTTGAAGTCAGCTTAATTGCTCGTTCTCTCGGGTGACCAATCTGACATCTTTACGCTTGTGCGGATTCTCCATAGTCTTTCCAAAACAGCTGTTGTTCTTCAGCTTGAAAAGTCTTTTTCTAAAAGCATCAGTGGATTTAGTTCTGAGATCAGTGTTCTTCATGTGTTGGTTTCTGAACTGTTCTTGATCAAAAGCATTATAGATGAACAGCTGTCAACTTCAAACCATGTCTTAAATAAAATTGTAAAAGTCTGTAATGACAGACATAATTTTTTTGCCTCGAAGATTAGGCAAAAGTTTAGGCGGCTCTGTTTTTGCCATCTTTAGATTTTCTGCTGCTAATGGATAGTCATTATGCAGGTCATGGAGTTCATGAGGATATTCTAAGTCAACTTTAAAATTTGAAACCACGCTGTTGATCTGGCGTCAAACTGATCAACCACTTTAATGCTCTTTGAATATTTTTTGGGATCTTTGGCTGTGAGTTTTTAAAAGTTACGTAATGGAAGTGATTGCGCCATTACCCACCCATACAGATTGTTTGCATCTAAATACATGAGATAGTTAGGGCCTTTTACTTGGATCATAACCCTCTAAATATTTGTTGTTTGCTTTACAGTAATGGTGCGACGCCATACTAATTCCTCCCCGAATCCGTTTTCAATCATCTGAATCATTAGCAGGTCAGACAATAAATCAATCTGTATTCCTGTAAATTTTAAGAAAGCATCCCAGCTCATCCCAGGGCCGCAGAAATATAATGCGCAGGATCTAGACTATAATGTTTCATGCAGGTCTTCCTTTAATTTTCAAAGACGTCCGCCAAAAACATTTCATCGGCCATCAAGTATGAATACATGATAGTCTCCCATTGTTTTACACTCTACTTCTGCCACGCTTCTTGGCATGCTGGTTTAAACGGAGTCACTGATGTCCTTTCCCTTTTAAAACTAGAACAGAACGCAACTTTAGGAGGAAGCGTATCTTCGTCAAACCTTTCCCAAACTGTTCATGTACTCGTAGGGTAACGCCCTTTCTAAACAGTGTTGGGTCAAAATATTCTTCCGTTATTGGGCGGACTTTAAGGACATAGCCAGTGACTCTAATGATCCCATCAAGTGTTGCATAGAGTCATAAAAAAACATGTTATTTAAGTGAAACCCATGTACTTTTCTGATGATTGTGCAATGCATGACACCCTGAAAGCGTCGGTTATGCTTGCATTATAAGGGAGAGTCGTAACCTCGCAAGTTTTTGAAAGAATATAGGCAGCTTCCATGTCTTTGGTTCAAACTTTAGTTGAAGATTGCAGTTGTTGTGCGCTGCTCCTCTGAACTTTCTGCTAAAGTGATCGTGGTCTCTTATGGTTGGATTTTCTGCAAGGCCGGGTGTTTTGTTCTAAACCACAAATCCAACAATGTGTGGTGAGTCATTTCTGTTGTTGGTCTTTAGGCGTCATTATGATTTCAGTAAATTCAGATTATTAGAACAGGCGTTACGTACTTGCTGCATGCGCTGTAAAAATGTACTAGCCGCATCTGGTCTCTATATAATTTGGGTCTGAATGGACCCATCCGACCTGACAACAATGAAGGCAAATGAACAAATCTGATGATTACTCATTAAGACTGTTTTTCGAAGTTTTTGGTGCCGGTCCCTTATAAGGAACAATGAGTGATTCGAAGTCTGCGTAAACAACATAGGACTGTTTGCAGTCGTTTTCCAGTTATTAAAACTAACTTTCTGCCTTCTTTCGCGTAATTAGTTCTGTATTACAGTCAACTGGGCTGATACAATGTTTCTTATGTTCACTCGCTGCTTTAACGGATGGAAATTTTTGTTAAACATTTTCTGCAGAATTCTTGTTTGTGCCCATCTTTTGAAGTATGCTGCATTAGTTTGCTCATTTTTGCGTATCAATGTTGTAATGTGGTAGCCCTGCTGGTGAAAACATTAGGAGAAGTCCCATGGCTTTTGTCTGTTCGCCAATCGATGGATGTTTTTGGGACACTCTGATAGGCAAAAGGTTGGTTTCCTCATCCCATGTGTAGATATTAACAGTTATTGGTTTGTTTTGTTCTTCAAACTGATCAATTTTGTCCACGCTAACAGGAAAAGATATTCTATTGAAGTTAAGATCATTGATTGTAAGGTTCATAGTTAGATACTCTCCTGCGTTTTTGCGGACGTAATGCAGCCTTGCAAGAACACACCACATAAAACATTTGTTGTCTGAATTCTTTATGTTTAGAACTGCTCTTTTCGCTACCAATGCTGGGGCAGCGGGAAAGTAAGCCTTTCCAACAATCGGCTCATACTTAGCCGTTTTTAATCTGATCTCTAGGACTTTGCCCCCTGACCAACCAGAGCCTCTCATTTTGGCTTCTTCACGGCCTTATTTAAACTGTGTAAGCAGTTGGTCTGCCCAACCAGGTGTTTTAAATCATTTTGAGAAAGAATAGTCCGTTGTTTAGTTGAGACCCAGACTTCTAGATTTTTTTCATTTATTGTTATATAGTCGATTAAAACAGCTAACATTACTTTAACTGGCGGGTCTATTGTTTTGTTTACCTGGAACTTGAGAAATAGCATGAACAACACTTGCCTGTACGCTTGCTGAATCAAAGACTTCTAGATTAATATCATTTAAAGCTTTTGACAAACGCTCTCCCCTTTAAACATTCCTTCAAACAATTGTCTGGACTTCATATATCTTATCCATGTTGGTTTTTAACATAACTCTATTTATTTAAATTTTAAAAAAAATACAACGACATCGACTCCAAAGTCGTCTCCAAAGTCGTCTTAATCAGAATCAAAATCAACGGTCTTTTTGGCTTGGACTCATAAACAAAAGTATAAATGCCTTTTGGGGTTGTTAATGCGAGCTGTTTAGAACAGAGTTTAATGTCTCGTTTACTTTTTTTAAAATTCACTTTTTTATCTGATCGGGTCTGGCTGTTTAGAAAAAGTTGCCCCTTTCCTTTTTTTTTAAGATCAAACTTTTGTCTTTTATAGTCATCAAAATCGACCTGTAAACGACTAAATTCTTCATCCGTGATGTTTGAGTCAGCTAGTGCTTTATTTATTGTCAGTTTGGAAAGAACTAAGTTTAGCTGTTATTAGTTGAACTATAGCTGTGTGCTTTTGGAGTTTAGTTTTTATTTTTTTGCTGGCAGTACTTACAACTAATGAGCACAGGCCAAGAGTTAAAGACAAACCGGGCCCAGAGGTAAAGCTGCGGGTGCACCAAACACCTGTTGTAAGAGACCTACACTTTTCCTGCTGATAGAGCACTAATAGTCGATGCTCCAGTATTAAAAATATGTAACAGCATTAAAGAAAAGCAGAATACCTTCGTTTGGTTTTGCTGTATTTTGAAAGGTTTTTGCTCTAGTTTTTGTTTCATTTGTGTAATGTTTGTTAATCGAAGGTTTTATGTCGGGGTTTCTACTATCCTTCTTTTGGCGACTCTGGCGCTGAGGCACATTTGGATAAACCCGAACAGACATGCTTTTTTTTAAATAAAAAAATAATTTGTGTTGTATATCTTTTAATCTGTTATCTTGAATATTCAGCTGCGATCATATATTAAAAACAAATGTACATTAAGTGGTTTATCGCCATCTTTTTCTTTATCAATTTGAATGCTTATTACGTCTTTTTAAACCCTTTCCCACTTCCATGCAATGATTATCCTCTGTTGACCTTAGGTCGATCCATAAACCGTATTTCGTTGTTTAATAATCATCAAGCCTAACACTGTGAAGGTGTAGATCTTTAGACACAAGGTCTACTGGTGGACTTCTCACCTCCCACCCCAAACAATTTTTCTTATTTCGTCAAAATTTCTGATAAGGTCTAAGCCCGCTAGCGTAGATTTGGTTAGGACTACCCTCAAACGAAAAATTGTACTTTAGTTATTTTAGGATTAATAAACTTTTCACTTTGTCTTTTGAATGGTTTCTTTTCATCTTCACACAGCAATAAAATACCTTTAAGCGATCGTGCTGCGGCACTAAAACTAAAATTCCATATAGTGTCATTCTTGCTTCTGGGATATGTTGTATGTGAATCACTCTTTTGTAATATATTGCTAATTTTGACTGTTTTTGTTGCTCAATCAGCCTTGCTAAGTTAGGGTTGCTAACAATCAAACTCTAGCGCGATTTTCAGAAATGCTGTAATTTTCTTCGGTGTCTGATGACTGATAACACGTTTGTATTCATTAAAAGTTAGTTCATATGACAATCTGTCTTTTAATGCTCTGGAAGTATGGCGCATGCGCTTTTAACAAATCAAAATCTAAGGGTATGGAAAAACGATTTCCATACGCATAACTTCAGCTTCGGGCTTGTTACCGTTTTAGCATCTTCGGCGCCTATTCTATGTTTTAGTGCTTCATTTTTTCTATTCCTTGAAACGCAAGATCAGCCCTTTCATTCCCGGTTAGCCATAGATCAGAATAGATTAAAAATATGTCTGCATTGTGAAAGAAAATTTTTTCTTGCCCCTCAAGTTTATTGAAAATTTTTTTAAAGATTGCCCGTCCCAGATTTTTGGGACAACTGTCCTGTTTGGGTCTGTTGTGATTCGAGTTCTATTTTGAAAGTAAGTTGCGCAGAGCCTGGCACAATCACTTCATCTGCTCCTAGGTCTGGAAATTTGACAGTAAGAATTGATCTGCATCAATAGTAGATGGATTATTTGGAACAGTAATATTCCGCTTATTTCCCTTCACGCCAAAGGGCTCTTTCAGTCTTCTATGGGGTCAAGAATTGAACCCTATGCTTGTTTACATTTTTTATAAACAAAATAAAAAGTTAATTATTTAAAAAAAATGGCAGGATTGAAGGTGAAGAAGATTATGGGTGTTTTTGATCCCGGAGACGACATGAGTGAAATGATCCTTTGACACAGCATCGCTCGCGCTCTCATTGCGGCGTGAATTAACAGAAAGTACGGGCCCGGGGCATTTTTTCAAAAGTTTAGGTAGAACCTCCTGAAGTTTTAGACCCTAATGATTTTTAAGTAGATCAAATGGCCATTTGTACGGGGAAAAGCGGCCCGACCGAGAACAACGTGTTCAGCTTACATATAAACGAAACCCCTCAAAGTTTGTAGGCATGAGTACAATTAAACAAATCTTGGGGCGGAAGATCGGAATCGCCTTGGCATTACTGAAACAAATTACATGGGGACGCAGTTGCTAAACTTGAAAACACACTACAAAAACTCCAACAGAAACCAAATACAAAACATGGAACTTCAAGATTTTTAAATCAAACAGCAGATGAAATAATAGAAGCAGAAACCTGTTTTTCAGAAGAAACAGCATTAAAAACTATACGCGATCTCTGTACCTAAAAGAGAATTAGCGGCCCTTGATCGTACTTTAAGAACCTTCAGAGGTGAATTAATAAACAATTTAGCAAAAATGAGTGAACTAGATGAGCATATAAAAAGAGAAAAAGAAAACTCGTTGAGGCTGACGACGCCAACTTAGGGCTTTTTGTTTAAAGAAAGAAAAACCGAAGCCTAAATGATCTGGAACAACAGAGATCATCAAGACTAGAAGTGCTGTCTACTAACCGAGAACAATTACGAACTCAAGTGAACAGAATAAGAGAAACTATCCAAAGAATTTTATATGAAGACACAACGCTAGCAGAACGAATAAGACACTGTTTAGAGAGAAAGGGTGTCACATTAGCAAGCGTTATAACAGCCTTAGGATTTGCAATAAGTACACTGGTGTTGGCTATTACAGGGGGCGGTGGTCAAAGTTCATTACCTCTCCACCGCCATCGCCTCCACCTGATAAATCATGGGTAAAAAAACGCTTGATCATCTTGCGGTTTATTAAAAAAATTAGCCAGTAAAGCTATAGACTCTTTCCCCAGTATATTAGGGAGTGTCGTTAGCTGGCTTTTGTCTACTGCAAGCAAAGTAGTTGGCTTTATGGCTGACACTTATGGACATTGTTGTCTTATTAGTTGGTTAATTTTTAGTAAGATAAAGACCAAGTAATCCTAATCCATTAATCCAAAAACAAGTGCTGCCTTTCATATTCAGGGTCATTATTTTTTTTGACTTCGTGTTCTTCAACGGTCTTTAGGCTTTGGACCACGGATTGGATGACTTATTTTTGGGGGGTCATCTTGTTTGTTTACTGCTTGCAATATTACTGGCTCAGAATTTATTTCGTTTTTCCGACTTTCTGTTCATTGCCTGCCACAAGGATTTCATTATTGTAGTTTATTATTGTTCCTCCCTGGAGTCTGAGGTCGGGAAGGCACATGTATAAACCAGTGCCAACAGCAAAGTCTACTTTCGACCCTTGGAATTGTAAAACATTTGGTATCTTTTAATACTTAAAAGGCAAATCAACTGTAGAATTAATAGCGTCCTCTAAATTTGCCAAGTATGTTTTTGTGGCGTCAAAGCCAGTAAAGGATCTGTTATGTTCGATCTCGTTTGTGCTTGCGAACCTAGCAAACACCAAACATAAGTACGAACAGAGTCTTTATTCGTTCTATTCCTGCTTTAGTTAGGCCCTTAGAAGTATCTAAATAAAATGTTGTCCATGCTGTTTTATGCTCTTGCTCTAGGACCCAAGATGAACAGCTGTGCCTGAAGAGAAAGATGTTAAGGAGGATTCCAGTCATATTATACTTTCTGTGCACGCCCAAAAAATAAGGGGTGCCTAAGCCATGTTTAAAGATCCAACTTTTGTCTAAAGTCTGTCTTAACTTAAATAATTGAATTCGTTACAGATCCTTTCAAAACCCTTCATTCTATTCTGTTGCTGAATGGATTAAACGGTTTTTCATTTGGTAATGGTGCTTGCAGTTTCAGTCAAAATACGTCTGAAGGTGTAATAAAAATGAAATCTATACACTGACCTCACCAAAGGATTAGGATGATTTAAATGATCAGCATACGATCTCCACACCCCGTTGATGCACAAAACACAGCAACGTTTAACTGGTTCTGATAAAACGCAAACGGATGACTGAACCACACTTTTGGGATGTAGTCTTTTTTAATAGGGGGGTTAAGATATCTGTTTTAAAGGCGTACTCACCTTACTTGAAAAGGTGTCAGTCTGGGTCACAGAAATGACAAGGGCGTCGTTGTTATATTTTTAAGAATTGAGTGCGCCCAACGAATATTTTGCATCAATATATTGAAAGCACTCATTTTTATTTCGTTTTTAAAAATGTTTTTAACAATAACAACTCAAGACCGTCCTTCGTTTTTAGAACATGCTATTGATAACAATTGCGGAACCCAAAGGGTTGCACTTCATGAAATTTTTTACAAAGTTGTGTGGTTTAAATAAAGTGAATCGAAGAAGAATAATAAGATTAAAAAATTTATAATGCAGGAAAATTAGTTAGCCATTAACCATACCTGATGGTTATTACGGTTTTTTTTTCTCGCTAAAAGAAGCAATGAGTAACTTGACATTACTCTCAAACTTAACAATGCAAATCTAAAAACAATGTTAACATTCAAACCTGAAAAAGAAGCAGTAGGTTACTATTTTGATAAAGAGCTACGAAAATGTTAGGCTTTTCAACTGGGAAACATAGATTTAGAGTTATACCAGACAAAACTACTTATGAGGGGAAAGTCCGCTCGATCTTGCATTACATTCATTACTCTAGTTCATTTGGACGACTGAGCACTGATGAAAACTTATATGATGGAAGGCCCTCAACTGTTTTAAGAGCTCTTCCATCAGGGAAAGCTGCATATTGCGATTATTAAATTATACAATTCCCCAATTTACAGTTTAAAAAGATTAGTTTGTGGAGGGTCGGATCAATTTAATATAAAAATCGCGACAAAGCAGGAAAAGTCGTGAAATGTGAATAACCTGCACATTGTTTTAGAAATAAAAAAAATTAGTTGTTCTAAAAAATAATGTCGCATGGGCCAGAAGAATCAGGAGTTACATTAGCGCCTGTAAGGGGTATAACCTTAGAATTAAAAGACCTTGCAGACGTTGCGGACTTTGAACAGAAAAGGTGAGATAGGCGTTTTGTATGGTTTTGAGTACACTAAAGATGGTGATTATAAACGCAAAGAGGTTGGTGACAAAAAAAGGTTTCCTAAACTAGAACAACACGCAATGTAGAAGCAAATAATGCTGGCCAGTATGAAATAAAATAGTTCGAAAACCTGACAGCAAATGGCACTTAAAAACCATATTAGAATGGGACATAAAATTTGAATTCATAAGCCCATTTACTTTTTTAGGGCCCTCAAAAAAGTTTCAGAAAAGCATTCAACTCTGGGCCCTTTACATGTAAATCTTATGCCCGAGGGCAATAGCGGAAAGAGATTGAAAATAACGCCGTATGGGAAAAAACAGTACATCCTCCACAGAAGAGAAACGGTTTTAAAGGAAGCTTCTACAAAATTACAGTTCTTTCCCCCGCAGGAAATTAGGAGACACGTTCACAAAGATATTTGAAATTTCTTGTCTTAAAAGATGTGGAGAGGATGGGTTGTGGGCGTTAGTGAAGTCCTTTTAAAAGAATTAATATTTGCTGGCAAAACTTAGACGTTGAACGTCTTAAAGTTACCATCGGTCGTTCTTCACAATGGTGAGGATATTAAGGTCATAAAAAACAAGCAACAAAATCAATATTGACTTAAATAGAAACAATCTTACAGAACTGAATTGGATTAATCTTACACATTTAGGCCTCATAGGGTTTTATTATACTGAACAAGTTTTGACGGAGAGTATGATAAAAATAATAACTGGATTAGATTAAATTATGTTATAAAACTATGGAGCAGACGACTTTGGTGTCAATGCCGATGTTAAACTTTATGATAAAATCCCCTCATTGTTCATTGATTTGTGACAGACTGTTTGTGGAAAAACAATATTTGTCCTCGACCTATTACAAACAGTTTATCGTTATAATTTTGATCATATAGTAATTTTCTGCCCACACTTAAATGGAACAAAGCAATAAATGATAGAAGGTTATATGGGTGGATGATGACATATATTTAGTTGATCCTAGCAATAAACTGAGCGAGTGTTTAGAACACTTTTATAAATTGTTTGAGGGAACGCAGACACTATTTATTATAGATGACTGTTCAGCAGAAAGAGACATAGTTAAAAAGAGAAAGCACTTTGTCAAAACTGGCTTTCAGTGGAAGACATGCTGGGATAAGTGTGTGGATTTTATGTCAGAAATATAACTCCGTTTTAAAAGACTTTAGAGAACAGTTAAAGACTGTAGTTTTATTTCACATGAAGACAGAGACGCATTTGATGAATGTATGCGCGAAAATGATGTTATTGAAAATGATCAGGAAAAACACAGGATTAAGCAAAAACTAAAATCTGAAAAGTTTAGTAAATTAGTATTAAAAACGGATAACCCTACACAGTATGTTTGTTTGTAGGGTTTACTAGGAGAGAACTATAAAATACCAATCCTAGGGTCAGCCGCCCGAAACTGGTTGAGGGCGGTTGAGCTAGGATTGGTATTTTATAGTTCTGTGTGGTGTGTTGTGTGTGTGGTGTGTGTGTGTGTGTGTGTGTGTGTGTGTGTGTGTGTGTGTGTGTGTGTGTGTGCGCGATGCGTGTTTTTCAAAACCGATATCCAAATCTTACCCTGTGAACCATTTGCAGTTTTTTAAACATACGCTGAAAGCTACGCCTAAGTGTTTTTTCATTAGGTTTTACACACACACACACACACACACACACACACACACACACAACACACACACACACACACACGCACACGCACGCACGCACGCACGC
>CM031598.1:96864865-96887365 GCA_018398815.1 Conus ventricosus | reverse complement strand
TTTTCTTTTTCTTCATTCCCTCCTTTCATTTGCTAATTCTCTTTTCCTTTCTTCATTCCCTCCTTTCATTTGCTGATTCTCTTTTCCTTTCTTCATTCCCTCCTTTCATTTGCTAATTCTCTTTTCCTTTCTTCATTCCCTCCTTTCAATTTGCTAATTCTCTTTTCCTTTCTTCATTCCCTCCTTTCATTTGCTGATTCTCTTTTCCTTTCTTCATTCCCTCCTTTCATTTGCTGATTCTCTTTTCCTTTCTTCATTCCCTCCTTTCATTTGCTGATTCTCTTTTCCTTTCTTCATTCCCTCCTTTCATTTGCTGAATTCTCTTTTCCTTTCTTCATTCCCTCCTTTCATTTGCTAATTCTCTTTTCCTTTCTTCATTCCCTCCTTTCATTTGCTGATTCTCTTTTCCTTTCTTCATTCCCTCCTTTCATTTGCTGATTCTCTTTTCCTTTCTTCATTCCCTCCTTTCATTTGCTAATTCTCTTTTCCTTTCTTCATTCCCTCCTTTCATTTGCTAATTCTCTTTTCCTTTCTTCATTCCCTCCTTTCATTTGCTAATTCTCTTTTCCTTTCTTCATTCCCTCCTTTCATTTGCTGATTCTCTTTTCCTTTCTTCATTCCCTCCTTTCATTTGCTAATTCTCTTTTCCTTTCTTCATTCCCTCCTTTCATTTGCTGATTCTCTTTTCCTTTCTTCATTCCCTCCTTTCATTTGCTAATTCTCTTTTCCTTTCTTCATTCCCTCCTTTCATTTGCTAATTCTCTTTTCCTTTCTTCATTCCCTCCTTTCATTTGCTAATTCTCTTTTCCTTTCTTCATTCCCTCCTTTCATTTGCTGATTCTCTTTTCCTTACTTCCTTTTATTAATCTTTCGTTTTTGTTTGTTTGTTTTTTGTTTGTTTGTGGTCTGTTTTTCTTTCGTTCGTTCTTTCATTTGTTTGTACTTTTTTTTTTATTCTTCACTTTTTGTGCTTTATTTCTCCTTTCGTGACTTCATTCCTCGTTTCCTTCCTTCCCTCTTTTGTTCCTTCCTTTCATCTTTCTTTCATTCGTTTGTTCTTTCATTCTGCCATTCTTTTGTTTTTCGGTGTGCCCCTGTTAACTTCAAAGTGTCTGTCGTGATGGTTATCAGGCGGAACTCACAGTCACAACCACATTTCTTCACACCTTGGAGAGGCAGCATTTCACCCACCCACCCTCCCCCCAAATCATCACATCACCCCTCATTTCTCTTTCCACTGACATCCATTCTGATCCTCGTCCCCCGCCCCCCCCCCCCCCCCCCCCCCCCCCCCTACGCTCTTTCCATCCACCACGGTTCTCGCTGGTAAGAAAGAAGCGCGGGAATCGACCCGGCGTTGAAGCAGATTTGATCAGGTGGCAAACGCCTTAATCAATGACTGTCTCCATTGGCGCGCGCACATATATAATATATATATATATATATAATATATATATATATATAATATAATAAATTCATATAATATATATGCTGAACAATTAAGTAGTGCGAGAAAAGTATATATACATACAGATATATCTATCTATCTACCGATCTATCTGTCAATATTACCTTCCACGTCAATTTGCTAACCATGTCAGGTAATCAACCCTCACTCCCAACTTTAGCCACAACCAATTAAACAGATAAAGAAAGGGAACAAAAGTCAACATCATTACCACATACGTCGCACTGTCAATCACAGACAGTCGACCGAAAGCACTGCTATCATCGTGTTTGCCGTATGTGCCTTTCTGCCATCCATGCCACCTTACACAAGAAGACTGACACAGACAGCACCGATGCCAGAAACAACAAAATGCAAAATGAGCATGCAAAACTGAGTGCAAAGCAAAAGTTCGTGTAATGTACAATACAACATTGATGAGTGGAGCGTTCCTCGTGTATAATGTGCACCGGCACTATGCTGTTTACTTGCTTGATTTGTTTTGTTTATTGGTTGTACTTGTGTATTGTTTTTGCAAATTAAGTACATGTGTGTGTGTGTGTGTGTGTGTGTGTGTGTGTGTGTGTGTGTGTGTGTGTGTGTGTGTGTGTGTGTGTGTGTGTGTGTGTGTGTGTGTGTGCGCCGCGCGCGCGCGCGCAAATACAAGGCTTCTGAACAAAGGGTGAAAACTCCGACGTGAGTTGGAAGGCAACGAAGGCAAGAGAAGGAGCAGAGAGAGAAAAAAAGGGAAGAGAGGATGTGGTGGAAGGGATGTTGGGCAGAGGGGAAAAGGAAGAAAAGGCAGAGGAGGGGAGGGGGGAGGGGGGGGGGGGGGGGGGGGGGGGGGGGGGCGAGAGCGAACAGCGTTTGAAGAAAAGCGATGAAATGCAAAGTGATGGTATGTGACAGCGAGGGTGATTATGACTGACACACGCAATCACCCACACCCATAAATTCCGTATGTGCCTTCTGAAAGAAGGGGGTGGGGTGGGGTTCCGTCGCCTTTTGCAGCAGCCGACCAACGTCTGACTGCAGGGCGTGATGCCCCACCCTAACACCAGGACGTCAGAGAGAAAGCCCCCCAAAAAAAAGAAAAAAGAAAAAAAAAACCTGATGAAAAAAAACCCATATTAGACGCTGCTGATTAGGAAACAGTTGCGAAGCTCCCCCCCCCCCCCCCCTCCACCCCCCCAAAAAACAACTAAAAAAAACAACAAAACAAAAACAACAACAACAACAACAACAAACAAAAAACAAAAACAAAAAAATGGAAAGAAAAAAAAAGAAAGATAAATCAGAGAAAAGCGGGAAAAAAGTGAAGGTGGAACAAAAGATGAAGAAAAAAATGGAGACGAGGGGTGTGGGTGGGGGTGTGGGGTGTTGGGGGGGGGGGGGGGGTCGTTTTGGAGGAAAAAGCAATAAACAGCATGTAAGACATTTATATAAGCAAATCTTATGAACAAAATCATACTATGACATGTTGGACGGGGCGCGGGAAGGTGTAACGTGGCGAATGGAAGAGGTGAGGGATGGAAATCAGAAATGAGTATCTTCATTTTTCCCTCACTCGTCACTTCCCCTTGTCTCCTTCGTCTTGAAGTGTATCTTCCTCCACCTCTCCCCCATAATCATAATATTTCTGTTTATTGCACTACTTCGCCTCTGGAGAATTCCAGACAAAGTTTTCTGCTGCTTTCCTCCTAAATCACCCCTACCAGCACCCCAATCCCTTCCCCTGTTTTGTGTTTATGTGTTTGTTTTAAGGGAAGTTTTGCAGCCCTGTTCATATCAGCTTATTTTGTCTTTTCCCCCCTTTATTTTGAGGGTGGTGAAAGTTGCAGGGAGTTCCTCTGATTTCTTTTTCCACCCCTCGATGCTAGAATAAAGAAACCTACCCGGGGGTCAGATTTTAATTGGCTGCTGTAGGCGATTGCCCTTTTTTCACCTTTCTGTCACCATACAATTTAGTCCACTATGTGAATGTATTGACTATACCTTTATTGCTGTCATAAAATGAACGCTTTGCCGTGCATTTAATTGTGGCTCGAAAGGGTGTTTATACACCCCTTTAAAAGAAAAAAGAAAAAGAAAACTAAACAACTACAACAAATTTAAACAAAGAAAACACTAACAAGACGAAACACCAACCAGCAAATCACTTCTACTAGTTGGGGCCTTGTATGCATTGGTTAGTGTGCTAAACTGCAAATGTCGAACAATGCAGCCCAGCAATGCGATGATCGCATTCAGAGGTTCCAGTTTTATGGTAAATCTTCATTGATCCATGACGTAAAGGTGAGAAGTTGTGCAGAATTATGCCATGGATGTCAATGGCGTAGTTGGTGTGATTGGAGTTGTAGAGTTTTTTTATAATTACTATTTATTTATTATACTAACATTACCCCCCTGAAACCCGCCAAATGGCATAAGCTTCTTCCACGTCTTTCATTCCAACTTCCGTTTACAGCCACATCCAGATTTGTCCCGTTGGACCTCTAGCACTGCAACCCCGCTTGGAGCTTCAACTCAAGTCTTCATGATTCAACCCACCAGAAGAGACACTGCACCCCTCTGAATCTCCTCAGGGGTTTCTCAGGTACCTGTTTTGATCTACAGTAGCAAAATAGGTCTACTAAGCCCCCTTGCTGATGACAATGACTGCTTATCGGGGCAGCAATGATAAACGTATCCTCTCCAGGCGCACCACCAGTCATGCGGCGACAGTCCCTCCTCCTTGCCCTCTACTCCCCTGCTAGCCTGCAGCAAAAGGGAGAAGGGAGAGAAGAGGAGGCAAGAAGGCGGGCAAACAATTCCTCTCTCATTACATAAATGACTTGGTTAAGATTTTGAGAAGATAAACAAATACATGAGGAAAAGGTGGATGCAGTGTGTGAAAAAAAAAGTGATAAAATGGAATATTCTTGCATTTGAAACTTTTCTTCTGACAGCATAAAGGTGCCATAGAATTCTGTCCTGTTAACGGAGCCATTTGTTACGCCTGCCTAGGGTCGTTTTTCCCGCCTCCAGGGCGATCCTCATCACAGAACATGGCCTGCTGTGTCAGTCCCCCCATGGTATCGGGCATCGAACCGCCGCCTGTAATTCAGCAGTACTCTCACTACCCACGGGGAAAAAAGTCCCCGATCCAACCCTTTCCCAGGTGGGGCCCAAAAAAAAAAGGGCACTTTCATGACGTTTTGCCTGGCCTAGACTCTCAGTATTTTTAGTGTAAACCCCTCTATTCGAAATCGTTTTCATAATTAAATGCCTTAGAAAAAAAATATTTTTACATTCCTAATCGAGATTAAAACAGCACATTTTGTAATTTTCGATGGGTGAGATTTTCTGAATTTCGAGTTTATGAAACCTTTTGTTTTGTAAACATAAACATGTTGGGTAACGTTTGCTCCCATAGAAACCTAACACAGAGTAAATTTTATTAAACCTGGCACAGCCTTTTAAACTTAAATAAAGTCGACAAATACATAGATGGACAATCTAATAGTGGGTGAAAAAACAAGTGCAGGCCAAAAACCGAACTGTCTTAAGTAATGACTTGGCAAGATTTTGGGCTTGAGAAGGGGGGGGGGGGGTTTAAAGATGGAGAACTGGGAACAAAAAAAGAAAATATATTACAGATAGAAAACTCTTCACTAGCTACATAAGGGGAAACCATCGCAAAACCCCTTTGAAGCAGACATTTTGTATTGCCTGCAGGCTGGTTCCCTTGCAGCAAAGGGAAATTTTCATATCACTTTGTGGGGCCCTGAAGTCTGCAAATGTTAACAAATTTTAAAACGATTTTTAAAACTAAAAAGAAAAGCACGTTTGATCGCTGTTCACTATATGATAACAGGGGTTCCAGTCCCCAGGGATCAGAGACTAAAGCTATATATATATAGCGTTGCCTTTGTCTGGAATGTCGAGTATGGCTGTGGTGGGAAAAGCAAAAGGGGACAAAAAAACGTAATATGCCATTTTATAAGGGAAAAATATTTCCCCAAATTTTTAAACCCATGGCAAACCGACCCAAATTCAACAAAAAATGTCCTGGGCCTTCGCGAAATCTCATACTCGGTCCAAAGGTTCCTGTGTCATTTGATACTTAAAAAACACACAAGAATTTAGTGGAGACTCAACGGTGGACTGATCTGATTGGCATCGAGCACCAACTCGTCCTATTAACCTGCTACTGAAAGCGTATTCAAAGGGAAAATAAGCTGCGAAGACTCGACGATTACTTCTTATCTAAACTGCAATTTAAAATGCCCCATTGGGATTATTATGGTTTGATCAGAAACGATTCAAGTGTTTCCTTTTACTGTTTGTCAAAAACTCGATATTTACGTCAACTGTCACATTTTGCCAGTTATAAATTTCATGCTCCCTGGTTTCTCCCTCTTTGTCTTTTCCCCCAACCCCCCCCCCCCCCCCCCCCCCCCCCACCCCCCTTCCCCCTCTTCTATTTTCCCCCCGTGCGCCAAAAAAACAGAAAACGTCCCTTGTATGTGATTGGCGGTCACTGGTCGTCTTCAAAATCGCCTGTTCCCCCTTGGTCTGATTACTTTTGCGGCCGGTAATGGTTTTAAAATGGGGGAACCGGCGCGGAAAAAAACATTTATTTTCCCTTCCCCAAAAGGGCCTCCTCTAAAAACCCGCCCACCCCACTTTCCCCGGGCTTCAAAGCGAATTCTGACTGCTCTCTCTCTCCCTCTCTCTCTCTCTCTCTCTCTCTTTTTCCCCTCCCTCTCTCTTTTCTCTCTCTTCTTCTCTCTCTCTCTCTCTCCACCCAAGGGGACGGGCCCAAATGCATCATCAATGTTTCAAAAAATTTTTTTCCCCCCCCGAAATCTAATTTTTTTATTTTTTTGATCACTTCTATTTTAAAATTTGATTTTCTGCCTCTTTAAAAAATTGGCGTCACAAAGTAATTCTGAAAGAATATTTTTATCCCAATTAAAAGGAATGACTTTGAAAAATTAATAACATAAATCCTGGGAATATCGACGTCTCTCCCCTCTCTCTCTCCCCCCCCCTCTCTCTCTCCCCTCTTTTTCCCCTTTTCTCCCCCTCTCTCTCTCTCTCTCTTACACACCCCAACACACACACACACCCCCCACACACACACACACACACACGCACGCAAAACACACAACACACACACCCACAAAACACACACCACACACACACACACACACACACACACATCCCCGGTTTGGACAGGGCAAATTTAAAATTTAAAATGTTTCAAGATTATTTTTTCATCTGTACATCCATCTTTTTCATTTCTGCTCCCTTCACTCCTGTCTCTGTCCCCTTTAAATCAAGTCTTCAACACCCCAGGGGTTTATCGTGGAAGCAAATTTTTTCTATCCCCCCGTTTGTTGACGTCCGAGGTACTCAAAAAAGAAAAACCTGTCTAAATTTCCTTGTCTTTTCCGTCTGGCTGTCTGCTGACTCTCCTTACTGAGCGTGTTAAATTCTCTCTCTCCCCTCTCTCTCTTTTATCTCCCCTCTCTCTCTCTCTCTCTTCTCTCCCCCTTCTCACTTTTTTTCTCTCTCTCTCTCCCTCTCTCTCCCCACTCTCTCTCTCCTCTCTCTCTCCCCTCTCTCTCCCTCCTCTCTCCCCCCCCTTTCTCTCTCTCCCTCTCTCTTTTGGGAAAAGAGAGAGAGAGCAAGAGGGAGAGAGAACGGGGGGAGGACAGAAGACAGAAAAGACAGACGACAGGAAAGAGAAAATTTTTTTAATTTTAAAACTACCGACCTTTTTTACAGGGCTTTGGTGCACTTAAGCGCCCCCAAAAAATAAGAATAAAGCAGGAAAAAAGCAAACCCCCTCCCCCCAAACCCCCCCCAAAAATTACCGTTTGACAGTTTTAAAACATGTTGATGAAAAAAA
The DNA here is from genome assembly GCA_018398815.1 of Conus ventricosus. Taxonomy (NCBI): domain Eukaryota; kingdom Metazoa; phylum Mollusca; class Gastropoda; order Neogastropoda; family Conidae; genus Conus; species Conus ventricosus. The sequence continues at coordinate 96,880,019 of CM031598.1, read as the reverse complement.
TTTTTACTTTTTTTTGCGGTCTTTAATTTGAAGGATTTTGGGGGTATTATCAAGGGGGGGGAAATTTGTCTTTTTTTGAAAATTTGCTATGATTTGTTCTTTTGGGGGAAAACCTTCACGAAATTTTTCCAAATCTTTTTTCCCCCTACTCAAAAGATTTTTTTTCCCCCCTGGTTTTAAAGGTTTAGACAGTGTCCATGGTCGTCGCCCCGGTGGTTTATCATTCTCTTTGAGAGACAAACTTTTTAAAATATTTTTGGAAAGCCCTAAAATATTAAAATATGACAACATGATTGCTCTGAACCCCTGTTCAAAATTATTAGGTAAAAACACTGATTTTTTGTTTTTTGGATTTTACTTGCCACCCAAAAAATTCTGTTTTATTATCTGAAACAAATATATCCCAATGGATTTTCAAGGGCGGGAAGACCCCTCTTTGAACTAATTTTAGGGTAAAGGGTTTGTTTTGCCATTTAATTGAAATTTGGCGCCTTAATTCAAAATGGTTTGTTAATGCCAGTAGTTCTGACCCTGTGGAAAAAAATGTGTGATTTTGGTTTCCCCAAATGTTGATTTCCAAACTGTTCACCAGTTCGGATGAAAGTAAAAAATGGGGAATCAAAAAAATGCTACTACGAACTCTTTGGTTTATTTGACCCCTGTGTTAAAAATTTTTTGGGTTTGCCCAAAAGAAAAAATGGTTGCGGAAATTAAAATTTTTTCAGGCGTTTTTTACGTTTTTAATTTCTCCAACCGGAGCAGTGTTTTTGATTACTTCTTAGTTTCACGTGGGTTACTTTTTTCGATGTCCGACTTTAACAAAAAAATTTTTTAAAAAGTTGAATCTAAAAAAGCAGTGGTGATTTTAGCTTTTTACGTTTTGACGTAATGGATGTGTTTTTGAAAAAGAAAAAATTTAATGGGGAAAACTATTTCGAATTTATAAATGGGAAGGATAAAAAAAATGAAACGTTTTTTCCGTTTTGGGAATGAAAACCCGAGTATGTCCAAGGTCTGTTTAAAACGAAGCAACTTTTTTTAATTGAGTCGGGATTTTAAAACCTTGCCTTGTGCAGACTTCATGAGTGTTTAAATATGGGGGGAATGTATAAAGGGAAAACTATTTTCCCTTTGGGAAACCCGGGAGAAAAATAGGGTCTGGTTTGCCCTTGATGCAAACAAAGCAAAAAAAGGGGGTTAAGAAAAGTTTTTAACACAGGATTTTTCAAGACCCCTTTAATGATACGGGCCCGGGCACAAAAGGGTGCGAAGAAAACCCCTAAAAGGGGGTTAATTAGGCAAAAAAAAAAAAGCCAAAAAGAGAAATATCAAAATTTTTTTTCAAAAAATTTGAAGAACCCAAAGAAATTCGGGGGTTCCCATTCGATCTGTCAAACCAAAATTCAAAACCCAAACCCAAATTGTTTTCCCAATTAAAAGTTTGGTAAAACCACTTTAATAATGTTTTTTAATGGTGTTGCAAATGAAAAGGGCTCTGGGAAAATGGGGGTAGCGATCTTTTTTAAATTGTATCCCGACGTGTTTTTGTTTTTAATTTTGGGGACTCTCTAAACAAAGGGGAATACTGAAAATGAAATTAAAATTTGGCAATAAAGCTTTAAAAGAGGAAAAAAAGGCGACTGGACCGGATGGTATGCAGGAGAATTTTTTAAATGCAGTGTTGATATTATTGTTTTTTTTCTTGATTAAATTTTTCAATCCATTTTTGACAAGGGCCCTGTACCTAAATAAAATGGTCCTTGCAATTTTACCCCCTGTTTTTTAAGGAAAGGGGTTTGAAGGGCCCTGACAACTTCAGGGGAATCTCACGGTTTGAATTTTATGTAGCAAAATTGTATAGCTTTGTGTTAAACAAAAAATTACTAACGGTTTCATGATAACAAAATAATCGGGAAGAACAAGCGGGTTTTAGGCAAAGCATAGAACCTCTGATAAAGTTTTTTACGTCATGGCCGATTCGGGAAAACCGCTTGAAAGGGACATCGGAAAATGTATTTCTTTTATTGATTTCCGTAAAGCATTTGATACGGTTCAAGAGAAAAAACTAGGGAAAACTTTGGGGCAAAAATGGAAATTTAAAGGGAAAAAAATTCCCGGGGCCAAATAGAAAGCATGTACGCTGTTGTAAAGATTGGGTTGGGGCAGGGGGGGGAAAATATCTAAAAATTTTCTTCTGCCCACATGGGCCTTAAGAAAGGGTGAAGTATGCTTCCTTCCTTTTCTCCTTTTTCTTTAAATTAAAACAAACCTAAGGTTTGTCATCAGTAATGGTAGACAGGAATTCACTGTATCCTGAAATTGTAGTTTTTTTTAAATTTGGGCTCTTCGCTGACGTTTTGTAGAAATTAAAATTTTCGGGATAGCTTTGGTAGGTCTCCCGACAAAACTAAAATTTTCCTTTACCCCACGTCAAAGGGCGCCTAGATCTGATTTTAAACCCTGGAAAAAAATCTAATTTTGTTTTTTAAACAGAAACGGTGGCTATTTTTTCCATAAAATGAAAAAATGGTTTTTGGAGAAAAAAAGTTAAAAATTGTGACCCATGTACAAAAAACTGGGAAATATTTTCTAAAAACCCAAAACCTATTTTTTCACCCTACATTAGAGATCCGCAGTTTCGCGCAAAAAAGGGGTTTAATTTGTGTTATTATGAAACTTCAAAGGTTTCCTTTTGGGAAAAATTTCCAAACATATCTTGAAAAGTTTGATTGCCAGTTTCGGGCCCAATTTTTTGACGACGGCTCAGAAATTTGGGGACTGTCAAAAGGACCAAAAATTTGCATTAAAAAGGGGTGCATTTCTGCTTTGAAAAGGTTTTGGGTGTTACCCAAAGTCTCCAAGAATTTGTTTATGGAGGTTTGGAAGGTTTCCCATTTTTTTTAAAACACATTTTTCTAGGTTTTTAAAATTTTTGGCTGCGGGGGTTTTAGGGAATGGTATGGGTTTAACCAAAAAAGGCGTATAAAATGCTTTTGTCCTTGCAGAGGCAAAACTTACCACTTGGGCCTGAGAATTGTAATTTTTTTATAGGGTTTTTGGGTTTTGGTGTCGTTTGGGAGGCACAGGGGTGTTGGAAGAAATTAAATTTTGGGTTTTATGAGAAAATTTCCCAAACAGAGATTGTAGTTTGGGGTTTATAACATTTTTGGAAATGCTTCCTTCCCCCCCCCCCAGTCTCCCCAAATTTTAAACAGGTTTATTTCCCAATTCAAGGGGCCCTTGATTCTCACCCCTTATATTATCTTTTTAAAGAATGAAACAAATTCGAAAAACCTTTTGCAAGTTTTGGGTTTGGGAAATTTTCCCTCCTCTGAAGTCACTTTTCTTACGGGTATATAGAGAAACGGTTTTTAATGATAAATTTTGCCCCCATTCTGCAGAAACACACCAAAAATAAAATTGCATTTTGTTCTGGTATTTCCTTTAATGAAAAAAGAAACAAAATTTATTCAGCCCAAATATTTCCAAAAAGCCATGTTTTAAAAAATTCTACCTACATATGTCAAGAAAAAACAAAGGTGTTTTTTTTAGGGGGTTAAATCAAATTTTTTTTTAAAAAGGGCGTTAAAATTTAAAGGGGGGGGAATTTTTAATTTGTTTAAATATTCTTTTGTGTTTATTCCCCCCATGTTAGGGGCCCAAGGTCGGACAAAAAAAACTTTTTGATTTTTTGATTTTGCCCTCACTTCTTTTTCCCTTCCCCTCTCTCCCTCTCTCCTCTCTCTCCCCTCTCTCTTTTCTCTCTCTCTCTTCTCCCCCTTCCCCCTCCCCCTTCTCTCTCTCCCCCTCTCTCCTCTCCCCCCCTCTCCTCTTGGAAAGAGAAAAGAGAGCAAGATGGAGAAAAAAGGGGGGGGGGGGGGACAGACAGACAGAAAGACAGAAAACCCGGGCAGAGAAAATTTTTAAAATTTTACCCCTACCGACCTTTTTACAGGGGCGTGTGCCCCTTAATGCCCCACCCAAACAAAGGAAAAAAGGCGGGAAAGGGAAAACCCCATAAAAACCCCAAAAGGGCAAGAGCCTTTTAAAAGGGGAAAAATTGAACGGAAGGACAAAGGGGTAGACAACTATAAAAATTTCTTTTTGACCGGAGATGGAAACTTTGCACACTCCTCGTTTTTCACAATAGATATGTTGCAATTGATTAGGATGAGGATGGAAAAGATATGCTACGAAGTTCCAGTCGGGTTTGGGGATTTGTTTTGACAGGGCGTACTGTACATTTTACTTTTTTTAATGTATGCGGGGTGTCAGTCGGCCCGAACGTACCGATACCTGCAGTTTTTTGGGTCGGGAAAATTTTGAGCAACACCCCCAGACGTATCCATTGGGTAGATGAAACTCAAACCCCTGTGGCTCTACATTTTCCCAAAATTGAGTCCACAGTAATCCGCTCGGGGTAGGAGCCAGGGGGATCACACACACACACACAACACACACACCCTCACAAAACACACACACACACACACACACAAACAAAAACAAATCCAACAAATAAAAGGGGGTGAGGTGGAATCGAACTCACAATTTTCCCGTAAGAATCCCAAATCAAACTAAACTGGGCCCGGCAGATATTAAGTGCTTTTCTTGATAGTTTTTTGGGTTATAAAAAGGTCTTTTTAAATTTTCCCCCCACGTCTACAACCCCCCGAAAATGCGCCTTCATCTTTGGGTGTTTTTTTTTTTCAGTTTCCTTTTCCCTTTCTTTTATTTAAAGTTAAGTCTTTTTAAAATAAAACACGTCTCCCGAAACTGCCTCTTCTTGCCCTAAAAACAGGAATCAGACAGTCAACTGCCGGGCCTTTTCATGTCCCCAAACGGGAATCAAAACGAGAACAAAAAATTTTCATTTTGAATAAGAAATCGAGGGGTTAAAAATAAAACAAGGGGCAATGTCGAGAGCAGAAAAAAAAGGGAGAGAGAGAAAAACGGAAGACAGACAGACAGAAAATGAAGAGACCCCAGAAAAACCCAGAGAGGGGAGAGAGGAGAGAGAGGGGAGAGAGAGAAGGAAAAACAGAGGGGAAAAAAGAGAGAGAGAGAGAGACTGCGAGACACCACCAAACAAATGTAATCGAAATTTCTTGACGGCCCCCGGGGGGTCGAGGGCTGGGGGGGTTGGGATGGTGACCCCCGGGAACCTAAATTTACTAAACGGACACCACGCCCTAAAGGGTAGAAAAAACTCGTGCCCAAGCTAACACTAAAGGATAGGTTCTTCTGGGGGAAAACCAGACCGGGGATTTAACTTGGATGTTCATCCCAAGCCCCCCCCCCGGTTTGGGTTCATGCATGTCGAGTATGCGTGCTTGTACACAAAACATGTGGCCCGGTCATTGTGTGTGTGGTGTGTGTGTGTGTGTGTGTGCTTTTGTATTTTGATTTTAAAAAATTTTTTGGGAAGGACAAACTGTTTTTTGGAAAAGGAATGCATCCATTGTGTTTAAAAGAAAAGGGTTTTAACAAAAAAAAGTTACCGTTAAATTTTATTCAAGTAAAAATGAATATAATTTATTACAAAACTTAATTTTTTCGATTTCAGAAAATATTTTTTGGGTTTAAAATACCCCTTTTTGTTGAAAACAGATAAAAACGTTTTTTAACATTTGCTGGGAAATATTAATGGGGGAGAACGTAATGTTTTTCTTTGTTTTTAAAAACTATATTTTTTTAAAGAAGTACCCCCTTTTCATACAAAAAAAAAATTTTAAATTTTGTATCTTTTTAAAAAAAAAATAACCTTTTTTTGGGGAAACAATAATAACAACAAAAAAAAATGCCCTATTTGTAAAATTTTTATTCAAGCCCTTTGGAATGTTAAACTTTAAAAGGGTTTAACACATTCTTTTGGGTTTTAAAACGTTTAGAATGTGGTAGGAAATTTAAAACCCTGAAATTCAAAAGTTTTAAATTGGCAGGGTTTCGGGCCCCACCATTTAAACCCTGGATCCCTTCATGGACCTGCGCCGAAGTTAAATGGAGAGTCTATGGGCCACAGCCCCAATCTTTCCAGCATGTTTCTTTTTCAAATGATTTTTTAAATTTGGGTTTTTTTTGCCCCGTTTTTGTCAGCAGACAGACAAAGAAACAAAGAAACAAAAGTGGCAAAACCATGACCCCCTGGGGCTAGAAGAAAATTATGTTGGAATACTTTGTTTTTTTGGGACAGCCCATACTGCAAGTTTGTTCCCATGGTTAAAAAAATTTGCTGAAAAAAAAAAGACAAATTTAAAAACACACCCCACACACACAAACACACACCCACGCACGCCCGCACGCACGCACGCACGAAAGCGCCGCGCGCGCGCCCACGCACCCCAACCACCACACACACACAAACAAAACACACACCACCCCCCAATTTTTAAAGCTGCAGCGCATGTGAAACGAAATACTGCACCCGCACTTGCTTGCTCTAGTGAGCACTGTGTGCACAGAAAACAAACAACAGACAAAACAAAAACACACCACACACACCCCACACACACCACACACCCACACACACCCCTTCCCACCCCCCCCAAAGCACCACCGCACCACCACCGCACCCAAAAAACCTATAGTAAAAAAAGAAAAAAAAAAAGGAAAAAAAAGAAAAAAAGTAGACAGAATGGAAATCATTTGGGCATGTTAACCCAAAAATCCCCAATTGACGTGTATGGAAAACAACAGCCTGCAGCTTGAAATTCACGGAAAAGGTTAAGGCGAAAGGGTTGAGGAACGCCCCTTTCCCCGGTCAACCGGGAGGTCTCCGGGTCTGCCTCAATTCCCCACCGGAAGGACGTTCGAAAAAACAAATCCCCCCCCCCCCCTCCACCCTAAAACCCATTCCTTTTCCCTCTTAGGTGCATTAAATGTGTTTTGTGTGTGTGTGTGGTTGTGTTTGGGGGTTGTGTTTTGTGTGTGTGGTGTTTTTGTGCACACGCGGGGCGCGCAAACCTGGTTATTATTGCTTGTTTCTTGCCTCCTTCTTTTGTGTGTTCCTCTGTGTTCTCTATTTTCTTTCTTTCCTTTTTTTTTTATCTGTTTAGTTTTTTGGGTTCTTCCATCTCAAATTCCCCTTTAATCCATCCCTTCTTCCCTTATTTTTTCATTTTGCTTTTTTTTTTTTTCCCTTTTTTCCTTTTCGGGGTTGGTTTTTCCCCAAAATTTCCCTCCCTTTTTCTGCACGTTGTCTCTTTATTTCTGTCTTTTTACGCTTTTTTTTTTTTTTTTGGGTTTGTTCGTACATCCCCCCCCCCCCCCCCCTTTTTTTTTTTTTTAAGTGTTTCCTCGTTTTGTCCAAAAATTTTTTTTTTCCCCCTTTTTGTTCACCCGTATCATCCGGTTTTTTTTTTTTTTCATATTGTCTTTCATTCGTTAGCCATTTTCTCCCTTTCGTTTTCTTCTTTAATTCGTTTTGTTTTTTTTTTTCCTTTCTTTCTTCCATTCGTTAAATTTCCTTTTTTCCTTTCTTTTCTTTCCCGGTTTTTTAAATTTTTTTTTTGTTTCTTGTTTTGCAGATTCTGTTTACTACCATTTGTTCGTACTTTCATTTTTTCTTCCTTTTTGTTTTTGGGTTTTTTTTTTTCCTTAATTTATTTATTTTGCTTCCTTCCTTCGTTTTTTTTCGGGGTTTTTTTTTTTTTTTTTCTTTCATTTTTTTCCTTTATTTTTCTTCCCCTTTATTTTTTTCCCTTTTTTTTTTCTTTCGTTCGTTTGTTCTTTTATTTTGACTTTCTTCTGTTTTTGGGTTTTTTTTGTTTGTTTTTTCATATTTTCTTTCCTTCCCTTTCCCCCCTTCTTTTGTAACTGTGTCTTTAGTTCACACGACGAAGAACCCGTAAGCCCATTTTCACTTCCAAAACATTTTCTCATGATGGTTATCATCAGCAGGCGGAGTTTACAGCGACAAAACCCCAAAACCATTTCTTCACACTATTTGGAAAGCAACCATTTTCACGCCATCCCCTCCAACCCCCTCTTCTTTTAAAAAAAAAAAAAAAAAAAAAAAAAAAAAAAAAAAAACCCCAACACCCTTCATCTCACTATCCCAAAAATATTCCCCCCCCCCCCCCCTCCCCCCCCCCTTCCCCCCCTTTTCCCCCCCCTCGTTCCCGCCCCCCCCATTCTTCCCGGTAAGAAAGAAGCGTGGGAGTCGACCCGGGATTGATGGAGATTTGATCAGGGGGCAAACGCCTTAATCAATGGCTGTCTCTGCCCGGCAGAGAGAGAGAGCGGGGGGGAGAGAAGAGGGAGAGAGAGGGGAAAAAGATAAGAGAGGAAGGGGAAAGGGGGAGGGGAGAGAGAGAAGGGCGACAACAAAAGGGCAGAGGGCAGAGACCCGACAGAGGGCGAGCCCAATTTTAGAAGTTAAAGTTTGCTTTATTCTTCGTTTTCATTTCCCCGAGTGTTGTTATCTTTTCCCCAAAAAGGAAACCCGAGAGGTCGAAACGCGTCGTGTTTTGGGCTTTTTTAAAATTTTTTTGTTCCCCGTTAAACAGCGGATTAACTTTCAGTTTCTTTGAAAAAAAATTGATACAGTGTTTTTTTCATAATTCCGATGAAACAGATTTTTAAAAAAAAAAAAAAAAGTCACAGGTGGGAAAACCTAACATTTATTTTGCGGGGTTCAAAGAACTTTTCAAAAGGAAAAGGTAAAAAATGAAAAGCAAACTTTTTATTATCTTCATCAAAAAAAAACCCAGCAAAAAGGGACATTGATAGTTTCTAATTTGTAATGATCTATAAAGAAAGTAGCCCCCCCCCCAACCCGGGAAAACTTATTTCTTTCATTTTCCCTCGGAACAGTTTTTATTTAAAGCTTGGTTTAATTTTTTTTCAGAATTTTGCTGGCCAAACTTTTTTGCCCGTTGGGGTTTTGTGTGTGTGGGGTTTTTGTGTGTGTTGTGTGTGTGTGTGTGTGTGGGTGTGGGGTGAGTGTGTGGGAGTGGTGTGTGTTGGTGTTTTGTGTGTGTGTGTGTGTGTGTGTGGGGTTGTGTGGGGTGTGGTGTGTGGTGTTTTGTTTTGTGAGGGAGGGGGGAGAGATGTGTGCATTGTGAAATGTTGAATTTTAAAGTTTGACTGATTTTTTAAAAAACTTTGCTGGGACATTTTTTAAAGGGGGTTGGGTTTTATGTCTCTTTTTAGAGAGAGGAGAGAGAGAAGAGAGAGAGAGGAAGAGAGGAGGGGAGAGAGAGAGAGAGAGAGAGAGACAGACAGACAGGGGCAGACAGAGGGCAAGCCCGAACACAGAGGAAAAGAAGAGGGGAGAGACAGTATATTGGGACTAGTCAAAAGCAAAGGCCCGGGGCAGGGGCCCAATGAATTTGGAAGGGAATTTAGCAGCGGGGAGTGACAGTGATGGAGGGGGGCACGTGTACACGTGACCCAAAAAACCCCCCATGAAGATGGGGCAACCAGCAGAGAAGAAAATGAAACCTGGGCGGCCCGCGCTATTTCCCTCCAAATTTTACAAGGCCCAAAAAAAAAAAAAACACCCCCCAAACCCCCAAAAAGGCCCAAAAACAAAAAAAAAACTCATATATTTTTTCCCCAAAGAAACGTACTGCCTAATTAAAAAAACAACCCAAAAAAATCAGTATTTTTTTGTGACCCTTTGGGGATCATACTGTCGCCCCAGCCACCTGTAAAAAAAAAAAAGCTATTAAATTGTTTAATACCCCTTTTTCACTCCCCCCCTCAAAAGAAGATAAAAAGTTATTGTTTTATCATATAGTGTACTGCTATACTCTTTTGTGTCATAAAGCTTTAACATTTGCCCTCCGACTGTCCCCCAAAGGGCCCAAAGACAAAGAAAGCCCCAAAAAATGATTTATTTACCCTTTCACTTTTAATGGGTTTTGCCCCATTGATTGAAAAAAAAAAAAAAATTAGCAATAATTTTTTACCGTGTGCCTCACACGCTAAACTAAAAAGAAAAAAAAAAAATCTACCTTTATCCCCTTTCAGCACACTTCAGTCCATAGAGGGCCCAGAAACAAGGGGAGCCCTCATATTCCAGTGGTGGGGTTTTTTTTCTGCCAGCTACCCAACCCCCTAAAACAAACAAGGGAAAACGGAAATTCGCAGCGGTTCTGGAAAACCCTCAAAATACATATAAGAAACAAAAATTGTACAAACCCAGTTTATTGAATGAACAATTTATTTTAAAAAAACCGGTAATACAGCATTTTCCTGTCTAATAAAAACCCCCAGATTTTTTTTCTGTCATTGGGTTTTGACCCTTTTTTGTGCCCAAAATCAAAAAAATTTTGTTAAAGAAAGCATGCTTTCATGCATGCATTTCTGCATCGGTGTGTTTTGTGTGTGTTTGTGTGTGTGTGTGTGTGTGTGTGTGGGGTGTGTGTGTGTGTGTGGTTTGAGTGAGTCTGTGTGTTTTGTGTGTGTGTGTGGTGTGTGTGTTGTGTGTGGTGTGTGTGTGTGTGTGCTTTCGTGCGCGTTTGTTGTGGGGCCTTTTGGGTCCCGTGCTTTTGTGTGTGTGTTTCGTTTGGGTTGTTTGAAAGAAGGGGGTTCCAAAAAGAGGAAAAAACTGTTTTTAAAATAAAGAAATTTTCGGGCAAATACGTATCTTTCAGAAATCACAAATTTAAACCCCCATAAAAAGCACAGGGGCGGGACTCCTTACATGGGAGCCGGGTAGGGGTATGGCCCAAAGAAGACAAGAGCTGGGAGAAAAAAAAAGACACTTCAGAAACAGTACAGACAGGAAGAGAGGGGGGAAGGGCAGGGGGGGGTTTGGGGGGGAGAAAGGTTTGGGATGTGAAAGGGCAGAGAAAGGGAAAGTGGCGGGGGGACTAGAGCCCCAGGGAAAAAGAATGAAAGGCCCCTAGTGTTGGTGTGTGTGGGCAAAGATGGGGGTTACTAGCCGTTTTTTTACCTTTTAACCATAACTTTTACATACAATACAGAGAAATTATTTAATTACCAACATTTCTAGGGAACGGGCTATAAACTTGATAACAATGCAAAATTAAAAATTGAGGCCAAAAATGATACAGCAAAAAATGTTTTAATGGGAACCATGTGTATTTTTGCATGCATTTTTTCGAAAAGCATGTCGGTAATGCGCCAAAAAAATGGGACCCAACTTTTAAAAAAATATTTATACCCCCTAATTTTTTTTCTTTTTCTTCTCTCTTCTCTCTCCCCTCTCTCCCCCCTCTCTCTTTTCTCCTCCCCTCCCCCTCTATCCCCCCTCTCTGCCCTAATTTCTAAAAAAAAAAACATAAGAAAAGTACATTTGGGTGCTTTATGCTTTGTTTTTGTACCCAATACTGCTCCCAAACCTCGGGGGAAAAAAAAATTCAAAAAAAAAAGAAGAAATCACCAAAATCACCCAAAAAAAAAAAAAATGGGGATTATGACTGACAAAACCCCACCCCACACCCTTTAGTTCTTCATGTGCAGGGATGAAAAAGGGAAAGGGGGAGACGGCCTTTTAGCTTTTTTTTTTTTTTTTTTTTGGGGGTGCAGCTGACAAAAAATTTTTAGGGGGGGGAGGGGGGGGGGTGGGGGAAAGGGGGAAAGGGGGGGAGTTGGGGCCCATCTTGCGCTTTGGAGGTTTAGAGAGAAAAACAGAAGGACCTTTAACGAAAATACTTCAACACCACCGCCCCCCCTAAAAAGGGGGAAGGGGGTGGGGGGGGTTCCCCCCCTCTTGCACCAGAAGGTCAAGAGAAACAAAAAGAACGGAAAAAAAACTAAAAGCTTAACCCCCCCCCCCCACCCATAAATAAAAAAAGCAAAAAAAAAAGGAAAGAATGACACCCACCTAATCAGACTGCGCCCGATTTGGGAAAAACTGCAAAGCTTCAAAAATAAAAAAAAAATAAAAAAAGAGAGAGAAAAAGGGGAAAGAGGGGGAAGGTTTGAAAAGGGGGGAGAGGAGAAGAAGGGGGGAGAAGGGGGGTGGGGGGGGGGGGGGCGAAGTCGTTTTGGGGAAAAAGCAGCGAAAATAGCATGCAAGATTCAATACAAACAAATGTAAAAAAAACAAAATGGGTTTGTAAGATCGAAGGAGGCCCCCGGAAGGAGGCGGGGATGAAGGAATAAAAGGGAAAGAAGGGGGCAAATAGAAAGTTTAGTGAGGGGAAACAGTGAAAGGGATATTTTTTGTGTCATTCGTCACCCCATTTATTCCCCCCAAACCCTTTGTCTCTCCCCCCCCCCCCTCCCCCATTTTTTAATTGTTTTGGGTTTAAAGTGTTAATTTCCCTTTTAGAATTCTGCCATTGAAATTTTTGCTTTCCTTCTTTCCCCAAAACCGGGCCCCCCAAAAACCCCCGTCCGCACCTTTTTGGGGGGGGGTTTTTTTATTTTTTGGTTTAAGGGGGTGCTTTTTTAAACGTTTTCATGTCACTGAATTTGTCTTTCTTTGCCGGGGGGGGGGGGGGGGGGGGGGGCCGGGGGTAAAGGGGGGGGGAGGTTGGGTGGGGTTTTTTTTTTTTCCCTCTCAACCCCCTCGGCAGACCTTGATCGGCTGCTTTCATGTGAGTAATCCCCTTTTTACCCCTTCTTTTAAAAATACGTGTAAAATTTCCCGGGGGAAAGTATTAAACAAAAATTTTCACCCCTTTTTCACTTGTAAACCCCTTTGCTTTGCTTTCTGTGGTTTGTACTGGTGTTTATATTCTCCTTCAAAAAATTTAAGGAAAAAAGGAAAAAAGAAACAAAGACCCAAAAGGAGAGAGAGAGGAGATGAGAGAGGAGAGAGAGGAGAGAGAGAGAGAAAAGGGGAGAGAGAGAAAAACCAACAAAAAACATTTTCTAATTTTGCGCCTTTCGTATGCACGTAATACACAGTGTGCTAAAAACGCAAACTGTCGAAGAATGCTGCCCGGTGCAGTACGGGAAACGCCCTTTCAGAAAGGGAAGTGTGCTTTTAAAAGTCCCTTTATTGAATTAAACCCCCCCGGGCACGAAGGAATTAGCCGTACAGAATTAAAGCGATACATTTCCATCAATGTTGGTGAGATTTAATTGAAAAGGTTTGATTTTTTTTCCCCCTTTTCAAAATTTTAATTTCTTTTTTAAATTTTTTTTGGGGGTTTTTTATTTACTTTTTTTAAAAAATTTTTTACCCCTTTCGCCCGTACCCGGGAAAAAGGGGACTCTCTTTACGTTACTCATTCCCGGGTTCCCTTTTCTACGCTTATCCGAGGGTTTTTTTTGTCCCCCCCCTCCAAACACGGGAGTCAGCCCAAAGGGGCAAAGAGCTCAACTTTTTCGTGAGGCAACCCCACCAGAAGAGGGCCCTGCGGCCCCCGCTGAGTCACCACATTGGGATCAATTTGGGTTTGGGGCCCCCTTTTTCCCCCGGCCGCAAAAAAGTGCCTGCTAAAACCCCCTTTTCTGCGTAATAACTGATTGGACGTTGAACCAGCGTTAAGTGAACTCCCCTCCCCCAGAGGGCACCAAACCAAAGTCCATGCAATAAAAGACCCCCCCCCCCCCTTCTCTTGCATTAAATTTTGGGAAAAAAAGAGTTAAATTGGGAAGGGGGGGGGGGGAGAGGGGAGGGGGCAAGGCAAAGGGGAAACAGTTTTTTTTGTCATTTACAAAAGAAAAATTTCGAAAATATTTTCAAAATAATAAAATAAAAAGGTGTATGGGGAAAAGGGCCAAAGGGAAAAAAAAAAAAAAAAATTCAAAATTCTCCCCAAATCGAAAAACCCTTTTTTCTACTGATTAAAAAAAGGGCCGTAGGGGCCCTTTTTGTTTGTTAACCGGGGGCCAATTTTTTACGGGCCCGCCTAGGGCGATTTTCGCCCCCCAGGGCGATCCCCATCAGCAGAAAAAGGCCTTTCTGTGGCCCGTCCTCCCTGGTAAACGGACAAACGAACCCCCGCCTGTAATTCAGCAGTTTTCTTTTTCCTACCATGGGGAAAAAGTGTGGGTCCAATTCCTTTGAGGGGGCCCGAGGAAAAAAAACAGGTAAAGGAAACTGGTTGAAAAATGCTTTTTAAAGAAAAAAATAAACCCAAAATAACGAAAAGACAAATCAATGGAAAAAAGGATTCTCAAGCTTATTTTTTTGAGGATCCAAAAGGTTTCAAAAGAGCCCCCCCCTTTTTTCCTTCTGTTTCCCCTTTTCTCCCCTTTTCCCCTCTTCTCCTCTCTTTTCTCCTCTCCCCTCCTTTTCTCTCTCTTTTCCCCTCCCCTCCCCTCCCCTCCCCTCTCTCCTTTTCACCCCTGCGTTTATTTTGTGTAAAACACACAAAACAAACCCCTCTCTGCATTATATATATTAAAATAATTATATAAAAATTTTTTATATATAAAATATATATATTATAAAAATTATATTTTGTGTGTGTGTGTGTGTGTTTTTTGGTGTTTTTGTTTTTTTTGTGGGGGTGTTTTTTTGAACTGTTTTTAATCGTTTTAAAAAAGTACCTTATTCATACAGTGGGGGCTTCCTTTAAACGTTTCCAGACTTTAAAAAGGCCCTTTTTTTTGGGGAAAAAAATTTTTTGGGATTATACAAAATTTAAAAAAGAAACTGTTTACTTCTGTTTTTTATTTTACTCCAATTTTTTTAACCCCCGAAATTAATTTTTGGGGGGAAAGGGGGGACCAGCAAATTATTTGGAAATGATATTGAAAAGGGCAAAAATTTTATATTTAAAATTTTTTTAATTTTTTTTTTATTAATTTTATATAATTTTTATATATAAATTATATATTTTTTTTATATATATATTACACGTTGTCTGAGGGTCACTTGCAATTTTGTCTCCGCAGTCGTTTAAAAGGTTTTTTGTCTTTTTTTGTAACGTTTTTAAATTAAATTTTCCAATAAAAGTTTTTTGAATTTCATTTTGGGCTTTTTTTTAAAAAAAAATTGTTTTTAAATTGGGCCCGAAAAACAAAAATAACCGCAAGAAAAAAAAGGGGTTTGGGTTTTTTTGCATGAAAAAAGCTTTATGGCGGATGGGTTTTTTTTTGGTGACTCTCTAAATAAAACAGTTGTTTTGAAAAGATATAAAATGAAAGAACCTTAAGTGTTTTGTCGTATACAGTTGCCCTGAACAAAATGTCAGCTACATTATGATGATAACAAATATAGGTGTATCAGATATTCGTAATGTATCGACTGTTGGTTTCCTGTTATTGTTTAAATCTTGACAGC
>CM031598.1:96847133-96864765 GCA_018398815.1 Conus ventricosus | reverse complement strand
GATCAGAACAGACACCCTCGGAACACCTCTGAAGACACTCAGTGGCACTGCAGTGTCTCCTCTTCCGGGTTGTCTCACGACGAACTGTGGACTGCCTGGTGCTGAGCTGCCACAGAACTGGTTAGATATGAAAGAGAATACTTGTCCGACTGTGTTCAGGATCGAAAAGGCGGTTGCCAGTCTTGAATAAAGGGTAATTTGAATGTGTTCATTTCTCCAGTTGTTGCTGAGTTGATGTTGTCCAGTACTGGGTGTTTAGGCATGCTTGGAATATCCTTTTTTAAGGGGGATGTTTCCTTGTGTGTTCTGTGTGCTCTGTGCTGTCATATCTGCTAGTCGATTCGGTGTAGTAAGCAGCATTCCTTTGGAGTTATGGGCGTGTATTTATTTCATCATGGGAGCAAGAGTCACCTTACTTGTTCGTTATTCGCTTGGGTATGGTTGTGTCAAGGGTGGAGGGGGTACGTGGTCTTCGAGCAATGCCATTGAAGGGGCATGGGAAAGGAGACATATAACGGGGAGGAAAAAATTGCATGAAAAAAATTCGTCAAATTGATATCTCTAAACTCGACTGGACAAAGGCATTTCCAGTAACCACATGCATCACGTGTACATGACTTAAACGTCGTGGGCTGTTAGTGTGAAGGACGTGTCTCAATGCAGACCGGCTTTGCACAATCCGGTTGAAACGTGACTGTACTTTTTCTCACTGAAATGGTTGTAATTGTGGCCGATGAAGGAGTCCCTGTGTTGTCGTTGATAACCCCCCCCCCCCCCCCCCCCCCCCCCCCAATAAAGGGCCGTGTGTCCATCTCTGCTGTCTCTGGTTTCTTCTTTTTTTTTTTTCTTTGATTGCTGTGTGTTGATTTCATTCGGTGTGTGTGTGTGTGTGTGGTGTGTGTGTGTGTGTGTGAGTGTGTGTGTGTGCGTGCGCGTGCGTGCGTGCGCGCGCGACAGCGTGCGTGCGTGCGTGCGTGCGTGTGCGAGTGCGTGTGTAGTGTGTGTTGTGTGTGTGTGTTCTTTTCATTTTGATGTTCTTTAATTAATTGACATGGAACAAAATGGATCCACCCTAACGGGATTGTTCTGTCCTCAGCCCCGTCACCACCACCACCATCCCTCTCTCTCTCTCTCTCTCTCTTCGTTCTCTCGGCGGTCTCTCGTCTCTCTCTCTACTCTCGACACACACACACACACCACACACGCACGCACGCACGCACGCACGCACAACACACACACACCCACACACACACACACACACACACACACACACACATACACGCACGCACTCACGCATCGCACGCACTCACGCACGCAAGCACGCACGCACAACAACACCACACACACACACACACGTGCGCGCGCGCGCACGCGCACACACACACACACACACACACACACACACAACACCACGCCCGCACCGCACGCACGCACGCACGCACGCCTACGCCGTCACGCACGCACGCACACACACTACAACACTGCGCGCCGCGCGCGCGCACACACACACACCCACACCACACACATACACACTTACGCACATATGCACGGACGTAGCATGACGCACGCACAGAAGAGAGAGAGAGAAGAGAGGAAGAGAGGAGAGAGAGAGAGAGAGAGAGAGACAGCACAGACAGACAGACGACAGAACAGAGACAGACAGACAGACAGAGAGAGACATGACAAACAGACAGACAGACAGACAGACAGAGACACAGAACAGACAGACTGAATGACTACAAAGTAAGAAAATGATGAATAAAATATGAAACAAACAAGATGAACTGCTGAAGAACAAAAGCAAAATGAAGATCTGGGAAACCATAATTCCTTATAGAAAAAAAAGGAAATGACGAAGGAGATGCTAGAGAACATCGATTCTGTTGCCCGTGTTCTGCTGACTTAATCGACCACACTATTAAAGGAAAGGAGATAAAGAAAGAAATTGAGAATACTATAGAACGATATCAAATGAAAGAAAGAAAGAGAAGAGGGAAGAAAGCAAGTGGGGGGGGGGGTGGGGGGAATACAAAGAGGAGAAACAACCGATGTTACTTCCACCTTTCTGGGTGGTTTGTCTCTCAGCGTCAGTAAGGAAATGAATGAATAATGAAACAGAAATGGGAAAAATAAAAATAATTGATAATGAAGAAAGAAAGACAGAAAAGAAAATAGATGTTAACAGAGAAAAAGCAAATGGAAACAAAAAAATAAACAAAAGACAGGACAGACAGACAGACAGACAGACAAACAGACAACCAGACAGAAACGAAAACGAAGATAAAAACAAAGAAAGAAAATCGAACCAAAACCAGTAAATAAGAACAGCAAACGGGTAGAATGAAAAACAAACAATCAAACAAGCAAAGACGTAAAACAAGCAAAGAAAACAAACAACTTCAAACAGACAAACAAGTCAAAGAATTGAAAAAGTATAATAAAACAAAGAAGAAACACATAAACAAACAGTTGAAACAGAATTCAAAAACGAACAAAAGAAAGAAAAAAGGAAGACTAACAAATAGAATGCAAAGAAAGAGGAAAAGTGTGTTTTTTTGTCTAACAGTAAAAGAAAGTAAAGGCCATTGAAAAAAAAAAAAAAAGTTTAAATGACAGACAAAAAATAAACGAAGAATGTCCTCTTACCAATCTTTAGCAGGCGCGTCAGTCATTTACATATTGCTCACCAGAAAAAGAATCCGGAAACGGCAGAGCCTTTGATAACTGAAATGAAATAACATTCGTTCGAATCTACGTGAATGTACTTTCTTCAGTATGATGACAGAAGGAATGTGGCAGGGGATAAAAGAATCCAGAACAATTCGTCGTTCAGAAATTTACCATGCCTACATGGCACACACTACTCTTGTATAGATTCTGTAAACGGGTTGACTTTAAGATTTAACCTACTCTGCAAAGGACCAAAACGAAAAAGAATCTTTGTTCAGTAACAATTAAAACCCCATAATTACATTTTTGTGAGGCAGAAAAAAGGAGGGGGATAAGAGGTGTGTGGTGTGTGTGAGTGTGTGTGTGTGTGGGTGTGTGAGTGCGTGGCGTGCGTGCGTCGTGCGGCGTGCGTGCGTTGCGTACTGCGTGCGTGCGTGCGTGCGTGTGTGCATGCGAGCGTGCATGCGTGCAGCGTGCGTGCGTGTGTGCGCACGTGTATGTGTGTGTTTGTATGCGCGCATCTGTATGGTGTGTGGTGTGTGTGTGTGTGTGTTGTGTGTTGTGTGTGTGTGTGTGGAGAGAGAGAGAGAGAGAGAGAGAGAGAGAGAGAGAGAGGGAGGGAACAGACAACAGAGAGGAGAGAGAGAGAATAGGGAGGGAAATGGGTTGTTGCGGTCGGACATTAGGAAAGAGGGAGACAAAAGCTTTAGGGAAATGCATGATTAGATTTCCCGAGAAAATGTAAAAATCATGGTTGGTATTTTAATTTCAATTTTTTTTCTATCTATTTTCTGTCCTCTCTTCTTTCCTTTTTTTTTTTCTTTTCATTTCAGTTCTGTTCATTTTTCCGTATTTTCTCTCTGGTCTGTGGTGTGGGTGTCCCTGTGTGACTGACGGACTGACCTGACAGACAGACGTGTTCAATCCTACGCCCTCACCTTGGTCCCATTCCCCTTCCTGATTCCCTCTGGTCCGCTGTACAATTCTCACATCCTGATGACAGGGTGAAAAGAGAGACAAGGAGAAGGATAAGAAGGGAGGGTAGAACGGGGAAAGGGGAGGGGAAGAATGAGGAAGAGATAACAACAAAAGGAGGGACAGGATACGGAGAATGGGCGCAGAAAGCGAAGGGAAAAACAGGAGGGCCGAGGGAATAGAAGGGAAAGTCACCAGGACTTCCAAAGCGCGACGAAAGAGAGAGGAGGATTAGGGGGGGGGGGGGGGGGGGGGGGGGGGGGGGGGGGGGGGGGGGGGGGGGGGGGGGGGGGGGGGGGGGGGGGGGGGGGGGGGGGGGGGGGGGGAGGGGAGGGGATTTAGACAGAGAGAGGGGAACTGAAGCGCATATAGAATACAGAAGCACAGAGAGAGGAAGAGAGAGTAGAGAGAGAGAGAGAGAGAGAGGGAGAACTCTCGGAAATCGAACTCGGAAAATTTTAATTTGCAAAGGCACCGACTATCAGCAATGAGGTCAAGAAACAAAAACGAACCACACCACTGACTGCTTAACATTTCTACTGATCACGAACATTTACAAAACTTGCTCACACCCACTGTAAAATCCGTAAATTGAGTAAACCGAAAGATACATACAAATCACACCATATGTATCACTCTCCCAGACTCGACCACTCGCAATAACAATTTCCGCTCGCAGCTTACAATTGCGCGCGCGCAAAAAAACCACACACACACACACACACCCATCACAACTACACACACACACATACACACACAGAAAGAGAAAGAGAGAGAGAGAGAGAGAGAGAGAGAGAGAGAGAGAGAGAGAGAGAGAGAATGCGAATGCGAATGGTTTATTCAAATAAGCCATAGCCCCTTATGAAGGGGGGTGAGTAAACACACGACATCAACAATGAACTGTTCATGAAATAGGACACTTGAAATACCGATTAGAGGTCATATTTTTCTCTGAACGTTAAAGGCTTATACCAAAAAAAGCGATAAGTTTCCTGACACACAACACTTGTTTTAGGGGGGGGGGAGGATGCCGGGGGATCAACAAGGGGGGGCATGGGTGAGTGAGTGGACGAAGACACCGGGTCTGGCAAGAGGTGAGCATAATCTTAAAGGAGAGTAGTGGTCAGAGAGAGTCATCAGGAGTTGCTTATAGTACGGTAGACTATAAAGGGGGTCGTTTATTCAGGGGGCTGACATAAAAGCTCAGCGTAAGAGATAACTTCATCTCCTCCTTAGAATTTTTGCATAAACAACATGTCCGATTTGCTCTTGTGTTCTCCTGTATCTATAATATGCACCGCTATCTCTGAAATCCCAGCCTAAATCTCGTTGTTATATATTTTCCAAATGACTATCCCATATTCAACAAAAGGTGTGATTTTTATTTTCATGTTAATACAAAACATCCTAAACATATTTAATCTTTCACTGTTTTGAACATGATCATGGCCATTTTTTGGCCATCTGCAAGCAATTAGACGTTGGACGAAAAACACATAAATCCCTTAACATTGCCAACCCCTGATTCATCACACTTCTCCAAAACCATATTCGTATAAACATGTGCGTACATCCGATACCCAATTTTGCTTTCCTTTCTTATCAATTCAAACAACATATTATATGCTTTTTTACGAGGTAAGCGACAGTCAACCATCTGGAGCAAATTAAACCAATAACGAATACACTGAACAGCAGAATTTAAATATAAGGGATATCTATTGGTTTCACAATAAACTAAATCATTGGGGTGTACACACGCATATCAACCCAAAAATTCCTTTAAAGCAAATAGTGCACAGAATCAGAAAATAAAGCATCGCTCTGTTGAGTCCCACAGTTCCGAAGCCATACTGTACTGCGGTTGCACATGACAATCTAAAATATTTTAACAAATAACGTCACGAATTGTTATTGATTGAAGATATTTTTATTACATGATGCCAAGCAGAACCCCCTCTTTGCTCTACTAGCAAGATCCTGCAAGGCAGCAGTAAAGCTTAAACGAGTGGAAAAACAAAATCCTAAGTATTTTATACACGTTTACTACCGGAATTAAAACAGCCATTTAAAGTCCCATCTTCTCTCGCACCCAAAAAACCACCTTCGAACACTTGAATTTACTTTGTCATATAACGTTCAACTGAAGTGCCAGTGCTGAATTTCTTAGTTATTAAGCTGGGTCCTAAGCCAATGATGTTTTCAGACATAGAACAATATCATCTGCCATTAAAAGAATAAACAACTCAAAAGCACATAAGAAAACATGGGCACATGCCTACCATTATCAATACTTCTATGGCCAGTTTCCTTTATAAATAATGAGAATAATATGGGGCCTGCACACATCCACCCAGCTCCCACCAGCAGTACAGTTAATATATTCAGTCAGTTGAGACCACACCAACCCTACATTAACGTTATCATACTTGCTCCAAATACACTTGTACAATTCACCTCTTACACCATTTCTATCAAGATTGGCCAAAGCAAAGTTCTATTATAGAATCAAATGCCTTCTCCAAAATCTATAAAAGCACATACAGTTTTACGATTAAATGAAAATCGTTTTTGTCTCAAGGCTAACAAAGTAAACATGTATCTATAGTTGAATATCCCTTTTTAAAAGCCCCCCCCCCAACCAGCTTATGCTCACCTGTGATATTATGTACATTTACCGCATTCCATGCCCACACACCTTAATCCTTGGACCTAAAATACTTTACTACTAAAATCACTAAGGGATATACCCTATAATAGTATGGGATTATTCACATCACCTTTCATAAACAATTGAAAAACATAGAAACCCTCCAATCTCGAGGAAAGATACCCTTATCAAACAGAGTTGTTAAATAATTTAAGAAGAACAGAAGCACGTGATCACAAGAATTCTTGTATTAAATCAACTAATAATACCATCCGGTCCAGCAGCTTTGCGACTTAACAACTTCTAACAGCGAATACCACTTCTTCCACCGAAATTATCGATTCAAGAAGAACCATCAACATCACATGCTCACCTAAGCTTTCGTTCGTATTACACTCGCAATTGTTATCTTTTCTAATAATGATTTAAAATGATTAAACCAGGTCTCGAACCTTAAAGCATTTCATGGTTGATTCTTTAAGGACAGTTTATATGTACATTATCCCAAAATCCTCTTTGATACGTATTGAACTCTCAAGTCTGTCCAAACAGCACCTTATTAAAGAGCCTTTTCTTTTCTTTTCAACAGTTTTTTAAATTCACGTCTAGCTTTGTATATTCTGAGCAGGCTGGTAGTGTCTGCTGGACGTCTGTTACAATTACATAGCAAATTCGAACATTATTCTTATACTTGCATCACATTCCAGGACGAACCAGTCATCCTTATTTATCATTTTATTAACATAAAAATTTTTCATTCATTCCGCACATACCTCTCATACATTCAATAAACTCATCCCAGCGCTCTGTTTATATCAACATCAATCAAGTCATAGCTAAATAAATCTTAAACTAGCGTTTCTGACAACAAATTATCGGAAAGAAGGGGGGGGGGCTATTATCACTGTTCCAACACAAACTTTTCAATGACCTGATTGATAACAGTGTTATCTTCAAACCATATTTACGTAGGAAAAACAACAGAAATACAACAGGCATGTGGTCAGAGTCAATACGTTCAGCAACACAAAGTTCACAGGAATCACACACGACAGAGAACAGAACATTCGACAAAAAAAAATAAACATCACACTTACACCTGTTCAGAAATGTATGTGTAGAGACCCTTCAAGTCACCATACACACTCCATTTAAAATATTCAAACTTCAAAGCAGTGCACATGTTTAATAATGCTTTTCCATAACTATTTATATGACAGTCCTCTGAACATCGACCATAATCAAGTGAGTGACTTTTTATATTGTATATCTATGGCAGGGTCGAAAAATGAATCTGAAAAATTTAGCTATCCAACGTTATAAGTCACCACATAAGATAATATGCGCATCCCGTTCCATTAGACAATCCTGTAAACTTTCTTCCAACAAAAATAAACCATTTTCAAGATCAAAAGAAAGGATAATAAAAAGGTGATCCTTCTGGAGGAACATAGGTAAAAAATAGATTAAATCTTTTGTAGAGCCAACAGTTTGATTATCAATCAAAACACAAGCGTTTTACAAATTTCACATTAATTATAGTATAAATGGGGCAAATTACTCTTTAACAAACAAACAACCCCTCCAGAATCGTCCTCCCCTTTGTGGACAGTTAAAGGGCAGCTTAAAGAAGGCTGTGGTGATCAGAAAATAAACGTTATCAAAACTTCCTCCCAAAACGTCCACTAAAGCAACACGAAACAAATTTACAAACATATGAAACAAAGTCCCGATCTTTGATTTTAGATGAAAAAATAATCCATTAACGTTCCAAACAGAAATGAGAAGGGGCGTTTTATTTACAGTTTACAGGCGACGCTTGAAAGGGAGAACGTGCTACTGACATTTCTGGTAATGTGTCACAAAACTCGTATCCATCAGACACAGATGCGCTCCCCCCGACTGTGTGAACGTCGATCCGAACTGCACTGGCCACACACCTCCGGCAACTCAAGGCTGTCATTCTGACCGGACGATCCACGTGCGACATCGACAAATAAACATTGCTCGTACATTTAACTTTAAACCCCCTCCCATTTTTACCAGGATCGTGTCAGGGTTTTTACGGGAAGAAATTGCGTGCCAGAACATTATTTTGATTTTGCATTTATCATTACTCCATCCAATAAACTTCAGCCCGTCAATAATGAGATGGGCTAGCATAGACATGACACACCTCCTGTCCTTTTACTCTGGCAGCTTTCAATGATGTGTCAACTTTCGGTCTATGTCACGAATAACTCGAGAAAGTCCCTCTCCAAAAATACATCACTCCCTTTAAGTGGTTTTCTTTTTCCTTCAGATTCGAACTTAATCCTTATAAAAACAACATCGGCTATTACAGGGGATCTGGATTACCATTCAGGCGATAGGACACGGTCAAATTCAATATCTTTTGCTATTTCTAACTGTCAGTAATCAACTCTTTAACAGCATTCTCACAGGTCTTCAGTCTTACGCCCGCACGTCTTTTTTTAAACCATGGAAGATTATATTGATGCGTTTTTCGATCTCCTTCTAAATCGCCAGTCTTTTTCTCAAGCGCATCAGTTTTATCCAGAAGATCAGCATTAGTCTTCATCCGCTCCTGGTTCTTTTGTCGAGATAATCCAACTCCCTCCCTCAGACCCCCAACTCTCCCTGGAGACCGCAAACTGGGTCACTGAGTTCGTAACACGTGCTCCACATTGTCCAACTTACTGTTCATGTTGCTGTCCATGAGTCCATCTGGCCATCACGTCACCAGAGTAGGGGGATCCTGAGAAAGGAACAGGGAAGGAGGCCGACTGCCCGCTGCCTGCTGCACCACCTATCTTCCCCGCGCTGGTCCAGCGTCCCCAGCTGATGACGGTCCTGGGCTGCTTACTGTCTGACCTCAAGGTCCGGGGTTACTGCTCCACGTCACCACAACTCAACAACAGCCCGCCCAAAACATCAGGGTGAGGAGTCAAGCCCAGGTGACACCGTCCGCACGACAGCGCGGTGTCAACATGGCGAAGCGCAAAGCTGCTTTTCCCCTGGCCCGCTTCACAAAGGCTGAAATATCGCTCAAAGCAGCCACAACGGCCCTACAAACTAAAGGAAGCCGATGCAGGTTCCTCTATTCAGCCACCTGCAAAGTACTATTGCTGGAACACTGCCACAATCTTACTTCTCCCACTAATACTGCGGAACATGAAAATGCGACCTACTTGCGCAAAACGCTCCGTACACTCCCCGAGAGAGAGAGAGAGAGAGAGAGAGAGAGAGAAGAGGACGAAAACACAAACGGATGAAGCGAGAACATAAAGACAGTGAGAGATAAGAATGAAAGAGAGAAACGGACAAAAGCATACAGAGAATCAGAATGTGTGTGTGTGTGTGTGCAGAGACGTACAGCAAAGGGATGCGCAGCTGCCGGCCTTCCCCTTCTCTGAGTCCACTAACGAAGACCCATGAAAGGGCGGGCCACCACTAATGCGTACCGAACATCCGGTGATCGGTGGTAACATTGGAGTTTGGCAGCCAAAACACATCGTGATGTAAAGCATTCTTTTTTCCATAATTCAGCGGTTGTTATGCGTATGACTATAGGACATGAGGTAATGTTTTAACAATGATATACGAAATTTCAGGCGTGCAAATAGCCCCCCTAATTTCCGTATACTATTGTTAAACATTACCGAATGTGTTATGACTTTGTTTGAGTGGAGGAATGTAGAGTGCCGAAACCTATCGACATGTGCAAGTAATTTACCCCTATAACTGATAACGCGGGCCACAGTTTACTCGGCGTACAAGCGTGTAACCAAACCCTGCCCTGTGCTCGAGAGATACACTAGTCAGTGTGTAGTTGTTGCTCCGCGCAGCTGAGTCTTTCATGACCTCCTCTTCTGTATGCATTGATGTACAGCAGGTTGCTGTAATTTTTCAGTACTTTCGTAAAATCAGTCTTCGTTTTGTTATTATAGCGGGTTTGCTGGGTATCATTTTGTAGAAAACAGAAGCGACTGCAGTGAACACCTGCTCAGCCCTGTTGCAATGGCAGAGAAACGAACACGATACCAGTCCGCTGATTCCCCATCAAAAAAGGGCATTGAAACCACAGCCAAATGAAGGAAAGTTAATTCAACAAACTCTCAACACTCTCTCTCTCTCTCTCCTCTCTCTCACCTCATCTCTCGTCTGTGTGTGTGTGTGTGTGTGTGTGTGTGTTGTGTGAGTGTGTTGAAACTGAGAGAGAGAGAGAGAGAGCGAGAGAAGAGAGAGAGACTAAATGTGTTATGACATGTTTACTGACATTTAATACATCAACAGTGTGGCAACAACAACAAAAGACAACACTCAAAATAAATACAATAGTGGTAAGCATCACAATAAGATGCCCTCTCATCTCTGCCTCTCCTCTCTCTTCACTCTCTCTCTCTCTCTCTCTCTCTCTCTCTCACAGCACACACACACCCACACACACACCCAACACACACACACACACACATAAACACAACACACACACACACACACACACGACACCCTACACACACACACACACACACAAACACACACACACACAATTCAGAACGTTGATGAATTTTTTTAACCTTTTCAGATTACACCCGACTTTCATTGAAGTGTGCAGCTGAATGCAAGCAGACAAATGCCTTCCGGATGAGACAAGACAGTCGAATAATATAAATAGATTATAAAAGTTAAAGATGAATCTTAAAACTATCTACAAATTTGTTACAAGCGTGTTGCGCTGTCATCAGGATATATAGTATATATATATATAAATAACTAAATCTATATATATATATATATAAATATATATAAATGATGTGTGTGTGTGTGTGGTGTGTGTGTGTATGTGTATGTGTGATATGTGTGTGTTAGAGAGAGAGAGAGAGAGAAGAGAGAGAGAGACAACAGAGAGAGAGAGAGAGAGAGAGAGAGAGAGGTCTAAAAGGCTTGTTAGTCTACTGATGAAACCCGCCAGTGACGTATGGTTTGACTACATCATGCAAGTTCAAGAGTACATTACATCAATTACAATTTGTGTGTATACACAAAAAAGACATGTGTACTGCCTTTACCGTGACTTCAGAAATTTAACCAACGCACACACATAAACATGCACTGACACACACACATAAACAAACCTCTCTCTCTCTCTCACTCTCTCTCTTCTCTCATCTTCTCTCTCACTCTCTCTCACTCACTCACCTCTCTCACAACACACACACACACACACACCACAGAAATGAAACTGTTTACTTCAAGAGCGGCCCTGAAAACAACCAACACTTGGACATCACTGAATTTTGGATGCCCGAACATACTTTGTCAATACAGAAACCTATTCGATGAATACTGCATTAACTGAAACGATATAGAGTCTATGCTCAGACTTAAACAGTTTTTTGAAGCAAGAATCCTTGAAATGACGAGCAAATTGTACCCTGTCGGGGTTTGAACGATTGCTGTGTCTGTGATACTGTTTGATCACAGCATCTCCACTCATTCGTTCGTACCTTTTCGCCGGTAATTTGTGTAATTAGGGCCCGGGAGCCCTTTGTGTTTTAGCTTTCTGGGCGGACAGCCAACAATGCACAGTTTGCACCCCCATATTAGATCGATGTGTTTATTGTACAAGAAATGGAGTGTTCATGCGAAAAACGAGATTTACACCGTCCGACCCGCGTTTTCCACACATTGTTTACTCGCTAGAAGCTGCCACCGTAAGTTCATTACGCCCGAAGTTCGCCGACTGCTCGCGAGCAGTACTTCAGCCCCACTGGCTCTTGTTTAGTCCCTTAGCTGACGTCCCTGGTGTGTGTGAGAGAGAGAGGAGATAGAAGAGAGAGAGAGAGAGAGGACAGACTGACAGACAGACAGACAGACTGGGACAGAAAAACAGACAGACATAATGAGAGAGAGAGAGAAGAAAAATGAACAGAGGCAAAGAAATGGGGGGAAGGGACAGGGAAGAAAGAGAGGCGCCAAAGGTAGAGAGCAACGGGGAAGGAGAGACAGTAGTGAGAGAAGACAGAAAAAAAACCGTAAAGATTTTAGAAAAATACACAAAGATCTGAAATAATTCACGGACAATGCGAATCCCCTGATGTGCAAAAACGTTTGTGCAAAAAGATAATGAAAACAAACAAATAAACAAAGATCCGAAACATTTCAGGAGTACCGCTAATCTCCTGTTTTTCTTTGGGAGCTTTTCTATAGATCTGCTTCCCTTAGAAATCAAATGATTCAGACTGACCCAAGCTGACTGGTGTGATGCTGATAAATATGTGTGTGTGTTGTTGTTGTTCTTCAATTTAACGTCTTTTCACTAGATGTGATATTAGACAAGGTGTGTGTGTTTGAGTGTGTGTGTGTGTGTGTGTGTGTGTGTGTGTGTGTGTGTGTGTGTGTGTGTGTGTTTGAGTGTGTGCGTGCAGCGTGCGTACATGTGTGCGTGCAGCGTGCGTACGTGAGTGCGTGCCCGCGTGCGTGCGTGTGCGTGTGTGCGTGTATGTGTGATGAGGAGAAACTCTAAGTAAGAATTAAAAAAAAAAAAAAAAAAAAAAAAAGACATCAAAAGTAAAAACAAACAACTGTTCAAAATAAGATCATGAAACAGCAATTACAGGATTGAGCCAACTGGGCTTAACATAAGAATTCGTACAAAATTTAAGAGAGACATGGATCCTGGAATATGCACTTTGAAGCATCCTTTCTAAATTCTGACAAATCGGAATCAAAGTAGGGGCAAAAGTATAGAAACGTGTGTTGTTGTACAATTATCAAGGGCGCCGCAAGCACATCGAATATTCTTGACATATTTTTGTTCTGAATGCATTTATTTTTAACCGAAATAATAAGGAGACAAGTTGTTACTGTGTCTTGGATATAATCCTATGTTTGTATTACAGTTTACTGGATTTACTGAGGAAGCCCTTTTTAAAAGATTACTTGCTCGAGAGCTCGTACAACAAAGTATAGAAGTGTCGGTTTGTGTATTCGTGGGAGAACACTTTCTTTGTAGTATTCCTCAAATTTTTCAAAGAGGCTCTTTGTAAGAGAGAATATCCTTCATGTAAGCTCAAGGGAATATGAATAGTAGCCGTATTGTCAGAATTGTTTGCACCTGCTCGAGCAATCCTGTCAGCCCACTCATTCCGGATATGAAGCAATGAGAAGGAACCCAACAAAAATTAACTATTATACCTCTTGACATAAGTTGTGAATAAGTATTTTAATTTCTGATATGATTTCAGCACGGTTTTTTGAATTTGTAGATTCTAAAGCTTGAAGAACTGACTTAGAATCTACACAGAAGAGAATACCATAACAGTCCAATGATAAATCATTTATGTACTCTACGGCCATTAATATGGCTATAAGTTCGGCTGTAAAAATAGACAGATTTGCCCCAAGATGAAAGGACTTCTCAATTTTTAAAAATGAATGACAAAGCCACAACAGCATTATTGTTTAATAGAGACCCATCGGTATAGACTTTTACGAAGTTACGATAACAATCACTGATATGTGATTTTGCTTCGCAAGCTAGAATATTAATGTTATCAGTTTTTGATATAGTAGTATAGTTATAATCAAATTTTGGTTTGAAGAGCTCCCAGTTTGGAACGGGACTTACGGAAAACGCACAGCAAGCTTTTTATGATTGATACCTAATTTGTCAACAAGTGAGAAGAATATGTGAGTATCGTTTTAGTGGCTCGAATGTTTTTAGCACGTTTAGGAAAGTCTACAATCAGACCTCATATCCAGTTCCGTTTGGTTAGCACTTTGAATAGTTTGAGCAGCGAAGAAATGTACTTAGCGCAGGCTAGTTCACGATGGTCATCAAGAGGTAAGACACCAGATTCATGGTATGTTCCTAAAGCTGAAGCATGAAATGGAACACCAAGGGCTAATCTGAATGCCTTAGAGTCTATACATTGAAGCTTTTTAATAAGTACTTAGGAGCACTAAAAAAGACCTCTTGTGCATATGACAATTTGGATCTAACTAAAGCCGAAGAAAGATGTATTAAACTTTTGTTTCCTGGCCCCAACTTGTTTGCGTTATAACTTTGAGCAGATTAAGAGATTTTCTCGCTTGATTTATTATGTTTCCAAGTGAAAATTCCAAAGAAAGATTTGACATAAGATGCACACCAAGGAATTTAATCTCAGAAGTGTAGCTCAATGTGGTATTATGTACTTTGAAGTTAGGAGTATTGTGGAGGAGACCCACCTGCATCAAATAACATTATACGGGATTTTTCACCGACAGACATAAGCCATTATCAACATGAAGTTCGCAATGTTGTCTAACTCTTTTTGATATATTCTTCTAATGTAATTAACAGATCTTTTTGATGTGTTCTTTTTCAATGTGGCGTTCAACCATAAGCAGATATCATCACATATTGAATCAAGTTAAAGTTTTTTGAAATGTATTAGGTAAATCATTAGTTAAAATATTAAAGAGAAGAGGGGCATCACAGAGCCTTGAGGGATACCCATATCTAGTAATCTTTTGGATGAATAAGTATGACCTATTCTTGTCTGAATACTTCTGTTGGTCAGGAATGTTTTAACAAATTTATAAATATGACCAGAGAGACCTATAGTTTTTTAATTAAATAAAAGCCTATCATGCCAAACTTGATCAAATGCCTTGTTGATATCGAAAAATGTGGCGAGAACGTTTGTCTTCTAGCAAACTGGTGTTTAATTTGCGTAGTGAGCTTTACAAGATGATCAATCGTAGACCTGCCCTTTCTAAAACCGGCCTGGTTTGCGGGATAATGCCAGTTTTTTCACAATATATGTCAATCTGTTAGAACAATTATCTCCATTAGTTACGACATGAGATGTAAGAGCTATAGTCGATAGCTATTTGTGTTTGTCATTGATTTTCCATTCTTTAAAATGGAACAATAATTGAGTCTCTCCATATGGAAGGTATGTTTCCTTCAATCCAACATTTATAATAATTTCATGTAGAAATAAAACAAAATTTTGTGTATATGTTTTAACATTTCATTAGAAATGGCATCTAAACCAACAGACGTTTTCTTATAGACAATGAAGAAATAGCAGAGTGTAATTCCTGAGAAGTAATATCAGCATTTAGATAATGAATCATTATTTTCGTCAGGATCAGCGTACATTTCTTTGTTAGATTGGTTTTCCCTCATGGCTCTGCATTTGTCTGATAAACTACAGAAGAGCTGTTTTTGGAAAACATGTCAGCAAATGATTCTGCTTTTTGGTATGCCGAAGGAAATTTTTCAGCACCTATTATGATTGGATATGCAGGTAAATGGATTCCGTTTTTTCATTTCATGGATCTTTTTCCAAATTTTATTGATATCTTTATGTTCACTTATTTCATTAAAACAAAATGACGACCAGTACTCGCGTTTAGCATTTTCAATTACTTTATTCCTTGATTCTTGCAGTTCTAACTGGTATGCTCCCTTTAACCTTTTTTATACTTTTGCGTACAGTTTAAACGTGCTTTTATTTTTATCAACAGCGTTTCTGCAAGATTCTGTCCACCACACTTTACCCGTGTGTTGGGAGATTTTGATTGACTAAGAATCGGAATTGCCTCACCACTCATGCAGTAGTGAGATAGTAAAATGACTGTACATAGATTCTATATCAGATTTATCAAAAGAATTGACATCATATGAAGATAGCACAGATTGAAATTTGGCCCAGTCAGCTCGCTTTGTAATCAACTTTGGGATTTATCCTTACTGTCATCTTGGCTCACTACAAATCCTCTCAGAGAAATAACTATGGGAATATGATCACTCCCTAAAGTGTTATCATAAGTTTGCCATGTACAGCTCGGGACCATTGATGGGGAGATTAAAGACAGGTCAATTGCAGATGATCTGTGACTAGGAGTATCAGGCAGTCTCGTGATACTTCCATCATTTAACAGGACGAGTGGGAGTCTGATATGTTCTCCACTAAACGGTTTGAGCTGACTTTCGTGCAAGTTCTATCCCAAAAGGAGCATGTTCATTAAAGTCGCCTGCAATTAACCATTTACTACTTTGAAAGTTTATATATGTAGCCAGTCTGAATTGCTATCAATTACTCCTTTTGGGAAGTACACAGAGACAATGTTCAAGACTAGAGAATTGTCAAAGTGAACGGAAGCTGCACAAGAATACAAGTCTGAGGTGCCAGGAGGTATAGGTGACTGAAGGGGGTGGTAAAATAACTGGTCATTTATATAAATGGCTGCAGAGACTTCTCATTGTCACCATTTCTGTACCACAGGCGGTAAAAGAAACGATCCAGCCGTGGCAAGTCGTTTTTAGACACATTAGTGATTGAAGAATAAGGACCATGTAGGAGCTGGCTTCAAGATGCTGTTGAAGATTTACCAAATTCTTGTTAATCGACCGGCAGTTTCCATTGTAGTATATTAATGTCAGTCTTCTTTGCCATCAAATTTTTACACAATGGACATTCAAGGAGGCACAATTGCAAAATGAAGATGATTCAAATGAAAGATAAAAAGACAATTCCCCAACAATGAACTAATCAGTGAACAGTAACGCAATAGAGAACACTTTTACAAAAGGCAAGGCCTAGAGAGGAATAAGATGGTAATGTGTAACGCACATACACAAAAACAAAAGGGTGGGGGGTGGGGGGGTTGAGGAAACTATGCGATGTAGCAGGCTAGAAAAAAAAATCAAAATGGCAACCAGGCAAATATAATCACAAAGACGATCATTTATCATTTCAGTCGCTAGACATTAATAGCACAACTACTGACTTTCTTGACGGGGAGTGTTGTTAGGTTTTATGAAGATCATTCACCAGTCTTGTAGAACATCATAGAAGTTCCGCCAGGGCCCTGGTACAGGAGAAAAAGGTAGATGATGATATCTGTGTGACGAGAAGACTGGGGAGGAAGGTATCGTGTTCTCCATGAAGAACGGTGTAGACCGGGGTTCCAGATTTGCTGCCAGAGGGTTTCTTCCAGAAAAGCTGGTGACGTGTCGCCCTAAGTTACCAGCAAGTACACTGCTCCTTTCTGGTTCGGTGGACTCCGTCTTTCAGTGTCCTGGGCTGCAAGGAGATTCTCATGGCTGATGACGGACACTTTGGGAACTTTGAATAGTTCAGAGTTTATAACCGCGTTGAACATTTCGCGGTTTATGTTTATCTCGGGGTTAGAAACAGGAGCCACTTTAACTGATCACAATGTTGGCGTGTGAATGCTCTTTAGCGATGGTTTTAACGGTGTGCGCAAAGAGTTTGCTAGAGGATGCAACGTCTTTTTGTTGAATATCATTGAGACCACAATGAATACAATTGCATC
>CM031598.1:96788064-96833064 GCA_018398815.1 Conus ventricosus | reverse complement strand
TGCACTGGCTGAACTGGTGACGTATGTCACTGGCGAATCCGAACGAGAGTATGCGTCTATACGGACGCATAAATTAAACCGGCCGCTGAAGTCAGTGAGCTGTGCCGATTAGGTTCAAACGGTTTCTGAGGCGACTGGTGATAAGACTAGATCCCTCCCCCTCTCACCCCTGATGGGTGACTGACAGGTTGTCACAACCGAATTCCGCAGTTAGAATACATTTATACTAGCCCCACAGGGTCGCACCTTCACTGACCCCTCAAGACTACCAGTAGACCAGACCAGAGGAAGACAAAAGAGACAACTAGAGAAGGCGTGGGGAAATCCCAGTAACCTCTTGATCTCAAGTCATTCACTGTTAATTCCCAGGAAAAGTGAGTTGGAACTCTGTTTTACCTTTTCGAATCTATGTACTGATCATATGTATGCTGTGTGCGTTAACATTGTAAATTTGTACAAATGCTTAGCAACATGTATCAAACTGATGAATGATTATTCTGTGTAGGAGTTTGCTTGCCATCATATGGCAAAAGCTCTCTCCAAGTGGTTATGATTCTTTGTTAACTATCTGACCATTGTTCTTTGTGTTCACCCTGACTTTTGCCAGTAGGCAATTCGGTCTGTTAAGATAATAATTAAATGATTAATTTTGGTCAGGAAAACAATATGCCTGTGCTAGGTTAAGAACTGCTACCCAGATTTATAAATACTGGTGATTGTTGGAATGATTTGTATGTATGACTTTAAGTCTACACCACATGTGTACTTGGACTCAGTGTAGCCCAAGTCAGTGTGATTTAATTCATAAGGAACATGGAAGAGTTGTTTGACTGAAACTATGTAACATAGTATTACTGTCTCCTACCCTTTTGTGAGCTTAACTTAGTCTTTAAACAAAAGTGGAGATTAATAGTCATAGCAGAAACTCTACCATAGAGAATACTTTGATGGCTGAGTCTCACACCTGTGCTGAAAGTAAACCAGGGTAAATGTGTGTACTCGACAAACCAGCCATCAGATTCTCACATACAGACCAAGTTCTCTTTATCGCAGAACTGGGATCCTGGTCACGCCATCCAGGTCACGCTATCCTGGTCACGCCATCCTGGTCACACTACACATTGCGGCGGATCAGAAGCTGGGACTTCACCCAACACCAGGGCGACACCAGACCACCAGTCTACACCAGTGGGGCAGTCACCAACCACAGGAGAGATCAACTACCCTCTCCGAAGCAAAGCTAAGTTAGCTTACCACCTGGACTCAAATCCATCAGACCCTTGCCCTCACTTTATGATGAGACAGGGAGACCCTGTCTATGAGTACCTCTTTGGATACATTCAGTGTAACTTAGACAGACCCCCTGTATGCCAACTTAAGCTTGACCTGCACTGAGTGCAAGCAAGTAAAGTAGGAGTGAGGGAGGGCCCCTCATTGTCGTAGTCCAATGAGAATTAAACCCTAGCCTATAGAACTTGACATGCCAATACTTACCTATGTGTAAGCAATAAATGTTGATGTGTGAAAGTGCACGTAACTTGTGTCAGTTCTCTGTTGTTCAATCAAATGTTGAATGTTTGAACTTCTCTCTTCAATTCTGTCTCTCGGAGCTACAAGTACTTAGAAGAGTACAGGCCTAAAGAAAACTATCTAGAGCCACTGTTATGTATTTTACCCAGTCCCGGAATAAAATAAAAATTTCTTCAATGACTAGTACCGGAAAGTTGCTCCTTCCACCACTAGTAAGAGAGAGGGTGTAGGTGAAATGTTAAGATAATTCCCATTGAGAAATTATCCCCAGTCCTTCCCCTAGAGGACCTACCTGCACACATACTCATCTCGTCACACTATTACTTTAGCGCAAACACTGGTGCTATTACTTAACCACAAACACACAAATTATCAGATATCTTGACAATCAAGATAAGACCTTTCTTTTGTGTTGTGTGTGTGTGTGTGAACAGATTCGCACACAAGCACGCACGCACGCACGCACAGACACACACACACACACACACACGCACACGCACACACACACACACACACACACACACATACTCACACACGCACACACACACACACATGCGTGCGCGTGCGCACGCACGCACGCACGCACAACACACACACACACACACACACACACACACACACTACCTACTGGATTCGCACCTCTTCGGCTTCCATCTCTCCACCCATTCTCCTCCTCCTCTTTTTCCCATGGAGAAATATCTTGAAATGACAGTAATAGCTAATATCTTGAAATGACAGTAATAGCTAATATCTTGAAATGACAGTAATAGCTAATATCTTGAAATGACAGTAATAGCTAATATCTTGAAATGACAGCAATTGCTAATATCTTGAAATGACAGTAATAGCTAATATCTTGAAATGACAGTAATAGCTAATATCGTGAAATGACAGTGATAGCTAATATCTTGAAATGACAGTGATAGCTAATATCTTGAAATGACAGTGATAGCTAATATCTTGAAATGACAGTAATAGCTAATATCTTGAAATGACAGTAATAGCTAATATCTTGAAATGACAGTAATAGCTAATATCTTGAAATGACAGTAATAGCTAATATCAATCTGCTCTGGGCGCACACTGACATACACAGCAGTCTTTGGACAAAGGACGGCAGCAACAATTCATTTTCTAAGTTTTTGAAGGGTCCCTTTAATCAGAATAACAGTCTCCCGCTGTTGTGAGATATTGCAGTCATTTTTCGTCTTGAGAGACTGAACTTCTCCTCGCTCTGTGATACAATGACTGAACGATAGATGTCGTTAATAGAGTGTCTGTTCTCTGTGCGTTTGTCTTGTATGTGTATGTTGTTGTTTTTTCATTTTCTTTGAAATGTTCTTCTTTTGTACAGTGATCCAAATTACACAGTTATGATATTCTTATTTCATTATACAAATTTCACGATTATGACATTCTATTTCATGATGATAATTTCACAATACATTCTATTAGACATTGGGAACATAAACTTGTTCAGTGCGACTATATACAGTACTAACACAGACATTATCATAAATGTTGTTAGTAGAGAGAGTGTATGTGACTCTGTGTGTGTGTGTGTGTGTGTGTGCGTGCGTGCGTGCGTGCGTGCGTGCGTGCGAGCGAGCGTACGTGCATGCGTACTTGCTTAGGCAAACACACACACACACACACACACACACACACACACACACTCACACGTACACACAGAACAGATGCCACCCACAGAACATCGATTTTGCTGCCAGGTTTCTGTTGACTTTAATAAGGGAAAGAGAGAAGGAAGGGAAGAAAAATAATTTAAATTAAAAAAAAAAAAAAACCAGAAATGATTGTAAAAGAAAGTTGAGAAGCAAAGAAAACAATCGAATGTTGAAAAGACCGCATTGATTTTATTTCCACTTTTCTGCATAATAGTTCTGTTAGATCAATAGAAGAAAGGGTAATTGAACAGAGGCGTAAATTTACTAAAAGAAAAGGGGGGGGGGGGGTAGGGGGTAGTCATTGAAAACAAAACGAAAGAAAAAAGGAAAAGAAAGAAAGACGAAAAGAAAAACAAACTCGTAAATCTAAAGAACACAGTAAGACAACAAACAATTCAATGAAATAAGAAAACAGACAAACAAACAAACGAACAAACAAACATACAAGCAAGCAAGCAAACAGACAGACAGACAACAAGCATTGGAAAGTCAGAAAGTAAAGAAAAGAAAGACAAGCGAGTGACAGAAAGAAACGAACACAAAAGGTTTTAAGGAAGAGAAAAGCAAACAAGTGTAAAGAATATCTATCAGCAAACGAAAACAACATTCGAAACAAACAAAATAAAAAAGGAACAAAGACAAACAGAACGCGAAACAAAGAAGAAAAGCAAAAAGTGAAATCAACAAAAATTGGGAGGGGGGGAACGGAAAGAAAGAAAACCCAATTTCAAAGCAGAAAAGAAAAAAAGTGGCACACAAAAAAACAAAAACAAAAACAAAACTTAATTAACCAATTTTTGCCAAAGCGTGTCGATCATAAACCATACTGCTCATCGGAAAGTAAGAATCTGAAAAAGATACAGTACTTTATAACAAAAATGAAAAAAAAAGTCGTTCTAATCTGCTTGAACGTATTATCTTCAGTATGAATACAGAATGAATATGGCAGGAGTAAAAAAGAAAAAAAAAAAAAAAGAACGAAAAAAGGAATCCACAACAGTATATCATTAAGAAGTGTAACTATGCCAACATGTACATTATTTTATCCTCGATGAATTATGTTGTAAATTTGGTTCGACGTTGAATATAACCTTCTGTGAACCATACAAAAAGAAGAAATCTTTATTCGTTACCGCTAACGCCCCAGAACACCCATTTTTAAGGCAAAGAGGTGTGTATATGTGTGTGTGTCGAGAGAGAGAGAGAGAGAGAGAGAGAGAGAGAGAGAGAAGGTGGGAATAGGAGGGGACAGCGTGAGGTCGACGTTAGGAAGAAAGGAGATGTAGGATTTAGGAGAGATGCTAGAATTAGATTTCTATGGAAATGAAAATAATCTCTTGGTTCATCTTTTTATTCTTTTTTTTTAACTTACTTTTTTAAAATTTTATTTCCTTTCAATTCATTCTGGGTATTTTCTCTTTGAGCCTCCCACAATCCCTGTGTGGGTGACAAGGACAGACGTGTTAATTCCTGCCCTGCGCCTCCACCTCTGGTCCAATACTCCGCCTTCCTGATGTCACTCTGTCCTGATGAACAATTCCCCATTCCCATGACAGGGTGAGAGACAGATGGTGAGGAAGGGGGGGGGGGGGTGAGGAGGAAGAAGTAGGGGAGAACAGAAAAAGGGGGTAGAGGGGAGGTGTAGACAGGGATGGGGAGAGGCGAGAAAGAGAAAAGGCCACAGTCAGAGGATTTCCGAGTGGAGAAGAAACAGGGGAGGGAATTCAGACAGACAGAGAGACAGAGGGAGGCCAGACTCAGATGGAATGACAGAGGCAGAAAAAAAAAGGAGGGGGGGGGATGGGGACAGAAATGGAGGAAGACAGCTGGATAGGAGAGTACGAGAAAGCGAATGGGAGGGGAAAAAAGGCATAGAGATACAGAGACAGAGAGGGAGAGGTAGACAGACAGACGGACAGACAGACTGAGAGACTCAAGACTCAAAGTAATTTATTCATTTTAGGCCTTTTCCCCTCATGACAGAGAGAGAGAGAGAGAGAGAGAGAGAGAGAGAGAGAGAGAGAGAGGACAACAGGAAAAAGAACAGGAGCAAAGAAACAGGGGAGGGCGGAGGAGATGAAGAAATAGAGACGGAGAGGGAGAGATGGGCAGAGTGGGAAGAAGGTGTCAAAATCAAAGTTGCAGGTGCAGAACATACACAAAGAGCTGAAAGATACTTCACGGGCACTGTGAATCCCTTGACATGCAAAAAGGTTATATGAAAACAAGGAAAGATCGGAAAGAATTCACAGGCATCACTAGGCTCTTTGTTTTACCTTCAGGTTTTTCTATAAAAAAAAAATCCTGGCTTCCCTTTTGAAATAAAAAAAATGATTCAGAATGAACGAAACTTACTGCATGGTTGATGTGCTGAAATAGGGGTGTGTGTGTGTGTGTGTGTGTGTGTGTGTGTGTGTGTGTGTGTGTGTGCGTGTGTGTGCGCGCGCGCGCTCGGGGACGGGCGGGTGTGCCGACCCCTCTCTCACTCTCTCTCTCTCTCACACACACACACACACACACACACACACAGATCTCTTTGCCCTCCTCCTTTTGTCTGCCTCACAACACGTATTGTGGGGTGTTAGCTGTGATGAACAATGAAGGTGGGGGTTTTTTTTCGCTTTAGTCCCTTGTCCAGAAGGTTATGTCTAAGGTCAAATCAGATTTACATAATTTATACAATAAGTATGTGCGCCATGTTGGCATAGGTACATTTATTAACGACGAATTGGTATGGATTCTTTTTTTTTTCCTGCCACAAAGTGCATTAAAGCAGATTAGAGCGACTTTATTTCATTTCTGTTTCTAAAGAACTCGGACTTTCTTCAGATTCTTATATTCTGGTGAGCAATATTGTTAATGATTGGCATGCTTTCCCATAGTATTGGTTAAGAGACATTTCTTCGTTGATGTTTTGTCTGTCACTTAACTGGGTCCCCCCACCCCCCGCCCCAGTTTTGAACTGTTGTTTTTTTTTTACCTGTCTTTTCTACCTTTTTTTTTTTTTTTTTTTTTTTTTTTTTTTTTTTTTTTTTTTTGCTTCATTCTCTGCAAATTGTTTGCTCTTCTTCCTCGTTTTTTTTTTATCTTTTTGTTCGTCTCGATTTCTGCTTTAATTTGCTTGTTGGTGTGTTTTCACTTGGTTGTTTTTTTACTTTTGATTACTCGTTTGATTTCTTCATTCTTTTACTTCTTTATTCTTTTTTGTCGCTTCTTTGTTTTACTCGTGTGTCTTTGTTTTGCCTTTACGTGTTTTTCTTTTTCCTACTTCCTTTCTTGTGGTTTTTCTTTCTTTGTTCTTTGTTTCACATACTGTTCTTTTCTTTCTGTCTGTCCTTATTTTCTTTAGTTTTACTTTCTCTGTGTTTTCCCTCTTTCACATCTGCCTTCTTTTCTGTCTTTCTTTCTTCATATTTTTCTTTCTGTTTCTGTTTCAGTATTTCCTTTTTCTATTGATCTGATCGATAAACTATGCAGAAAAATGAGAAATAAGTGGGTGTCTTTTTCTTTTGTACTTTTATTCGTGTTTTTTTTTTCTTCTTCTTTGCCTTTCTTCTCTCTTCTCTTCTCTTTCTTTTTGATTTCCTTCCAATATCGATCTTTTTTTTTTCCTTTCTTTCTTTCCCTCCCCCCTTTGATAATGGGACCGATAAACTCGGCAGAAAACTGGCAGCGGAATCGTTGTTCTGTGGCGTCTCTTTCGACATTTCCTTTTTCTGCAAGAAATTATGGTTTCCAGACTTTCCTTTTGCTTTTATTTTTCAGCATTTCATTTGTTTTCGTATCTTCTTCGTCCATTTCTACTTTGTCCAAGCGGACTGACGCATTTCCCTTTCCCCTTCACCCACACCAGCCGACGACGTTTAGTAATTTTGCACGTGACAAATGCAGTGAGGTAACACGCCTGTGGTCTGTGAAATAGGACATTAGACTATCACTATCATTATCTATTTATCTAACTTTTTTTTTTTTTGCAATCTCATTTTGTATGTCCCTTCGGTGACAATCCTCCACGCCACTCATTCCCTCCACTCCTGTACACAGCCACACCCAAGCCGTTCTGTGGAAGCTCCAGCTCCAGGCAGTCCACAGGGAGCAATCAACGCCAGGTCGTCAGGAAAAAAACCCACAAGAGGAGACACTGCGTTACTACCCAGTAACTTCAACGGTGTTCAGAGGGGTATCTGTGTCTGACCCGACACTCGCAGGAAATCACTTGTTAAACCCACCACTGACAATAATGACTGGTTAGCAGTGGAGTCAACGTGAGTGAGCATCGCCCTCCGGAGAGTGTCATCCTTTACGTCCAACCAGTCCCCATGAATTTGTCAATGCTGACGACTCTCACACAAGATCGCGAGAGGCACAGGCATGTAGAGGAAATCGTCGCATAGCTCACCACGACAGGAGGGCGTGAAGGACCACGGAATTGGAGACTTCAAGAATGATCAATGAGGAGGAGGAGGAGGATGAAGATGATAATGTAGACTTCAAGGTCACAGAGAATGCTATATATCAAGACAAACAGACAGACAGACAGGCAGACAGACAGACAGACAGACAGACGGACAGACAGACAGAGATGGCACAATGAAAATATAGCGATGTCTAGGAACATAATCTATAAGCAAAACTGATTTGTTAAAGAGCAATGCGTCGATTTATGCCGCATAAGCCATCCATGATACTCCAAATCAAACAATGATCAATATGTATGGCCCTTTGTGTTACACGATGCAGTCTGAATATTCATTATACAACACGGAAAAAAAGATGTTTCTAGAAAATAGCC
This sequence comes from Conus ventricosus, assembly GCA_018398815.1. Classification (NCBI taxonomy): domain Eukaryota; kingdom Metazoa; phylum Mollusca; class Gastropoda; order Neogastropoda; family Conidae; genus Conus; species Conus ventricosus. Next base: position 96,825,057 of record CM031598.1, on the reverse strand, counting down.
ATGCCCCATGTTAAAGAAAGACAGAAGAAAAAAAGAACGAAAGAATGAAAGAAATGGAGGAAGGACGGAAGGAAGGAAGGAAAAAATATGGAAAGAAAAGAAAAATGATAAAATGAGCAATCCACCAATCCACCAAACAAAGAGCAAGGGATTGCATGCCACATGAATGCTCGTTTGCTCTCAGAAAACGGATGACTGTGCTAGTAAACAACTCACATTATCAAACCTAATTTCTTCAGATTAGATAAAACCAATACTACTAATAATAAATAGAAGAACACCATTGTTTTTGACTTGTCGGTAGAGTTTCCACTACCCCCCCCCCCCCCCCCTCCCTCTTTAACATGAATTCAGCTCTATGACAGAAAGTGTTATAACTGACTCCGAAAGAATTAAAGCACATCACCTCTAAACTTTAAAAAAAATGATATCTTTTAAACAATGTAGTTTGTTTTGTAGAAACAAATTCTGGATGACAAATTTTATATTTGTTATTGTTGTTGTTACAGCTGCGCTCTCTCTCTCTCTCTCTCTCTCTCTCTCTCTCTCTCTCTCTCTCTCTCTCTCTCTCTCTCTCTGCGCGCGCGCGCGCGCGCGCGTGTATGTATGTGTAGAAATAATGCACAGTCCCAGATTAACCTCTCTTGTTTACCAGACACTGGATGTTGAAGAGAGACCGCCCAAAAATAGGACAAACAAATGACAATGCAAAAAGCAATGCGCTTCGACCTTGGGGTCTTTATAACAACACAAACACATGTAACAAACAAGAGGGAAAGGAGGGCGGCGCAAAACGAACAAAGAAGCTGACGTGGCTGAGAAGAAAATGTTGAGTAGGAGGAATGATGAGAGTTGTGTTCTCTCGGGTGATTTGAAACTGGGGTATGATACAAAAAGACTAGGAGGTAAAAAGAAGTAGAAACTTTTTTTCTTCATGAAATACAATTCTTTTTGTAATCGCGTAGGAGCATGATATATTCACGAGAAATAAGAATACAGCGCCACGTTTAGATTTTTGTTTAGTTCTAGATTTTTAAAAAATCTTCTGTTGTCTGTTTTTTTCGGTGTGTGTGTGTGTGTGTGTGTGGCTATTTCGGTTTTTCATCATGCCCAGCCTATAATCTGTTTGTTTTCCCTTAAATGTCAGCATATATGTGCTATTGTAGCGTTGTGGGTTTTTTTTAAGCATACGACGAAGAAATATGTATGCAAATATGTGATTTTTTTTATCTCCAGATATATAATTATTCCATATGTGTACAGCCCACGTGTTTGTTACCTCCGGCAGAGTTTGTTGTTGATTCCCGTTCTCTAGTTTATTTCATTGTTTATTTGTTCTTCTTTCAGCAAAATGACATACACACAGACAAACAGACGGACACACACACACACACACACACACACACACACACACACACACACACACACATACACAAAACTGTACTGATTTTAACCAAGTTTGTAGAAAGGACCAAACGTGTGCCATGAAAGAACCCTTTAAATGTTAACGAGTAAACATCTGTGGCGTTAACCAAAATAAATAATGGGGTCCACAACGATTCCAAACTTTCAGATCAAGCCAAGCATGGTAACATTAGTCAGAATTAATAACTATTTCTCAAGCTGTACAGTTTTATGGGATATTCACTATTTCTTCTGATAGAACCGCTGACTTTTTTTTTTCCATGCGAGTTACAAGAAAAAAAAAAGAAGAAACAATCAAGGAAAGTAACTCTTTCAGTCTGTTCATTCTATGACTTCCCATGGCAGAAAATATTGTTGTTTTAATTCATGAACTGACTCAAAGAGCAGATCCAGGGTCTCGACATCTTTAGCAGATGTCGTTATTCTCCTTGGTGTTCTTCTATTTATTATTAGTAGTATTGGTTTCCCTAATCTGAAGAAATTAGGTTTGATAATGTGAGTTGTTTACTAGCACAGTCATCCGTTTTCTGAGAGCAAACGAGCATTCATGTGGCTTGCTCTTTGTTTGGTGGATTACTCATTTTATCATATATATATATATATATATATATATATATATGTATATATATCAGTCACTATAGCACTTTCTCCCCTTTTGGTGGTAGAAATTTTGTTTGTAAGAGAAAAGAAAAAAACATTCCGCTCTCCCCGGCGGAAAATGAACCCGTGTCGCCCGCGTAGCAGGCGGGGATACTAACCACTATACTACCGAGGAGCTTCTGAAATCGGTTACACTTAAGTTTGTAAACCGTTATTGCTTAAACTGTACATCGCAACATTATCATTTATAGCCGTTAGTAACGGCTATTCGGGTGAAATATAATATCGGGCATCATCCGTGACCCATAATGAACATATCTACAAATTTTCAGAAAGATCGGTCCAGCAGATTTGTCTGGGGCGAGTGGAACACATTTCGACCACCGACAGACACACAGACAGCATTTGTTCGTTCCCATTCTAAAGTATTCTCTGTTCTATAAGAACAGTGAGTACAAAAAGTCCGGGCGAACGTGCAAATCAAGATGTTTTTCTTTTCTCTTTTTTCTCTGTCCCATTTTCTGTGTCTCCCTAGTGGCACTGCACTCACGCCGCTCATTCCGACTCTTCAAACACAGCTGCAGCCCGGCCCGACCTGACACAGCCCCTGCACCGGCAATCAACAGGAGCAGTCAATATCAAATCATCAAGAGGCAACCCATCAGAGGAGACACTGCACTGCTGCTGAGTCACTTCGATGGTGTTCAGTGGCGCCCGTTCTGATCCAACATACGCAGGACACTACCTACTAAGCCCCCTCCTGACGACAATGATTACTAAGTCGTAGAGCCGGTGCGAGTGAGCTCTCTCTCCGAAGGGCGCTACTGCGTCCGTCCAACGACAACCCCCATGAATTTGCCGATACCGGTGACCCCAACAGAATTAAACTAAGGACATAGACGTGGACGGACAATGGAAACTGAGGTCACCATGAGAGCAGGGCATGAAGGGCCACAGAATTTGAGACTTACATACATACATACATATATATAATGCTGATTGATGAAGATAAGGATAATGAAAATGATGCTATGGATATCTATTTAGGTCTGAGACTGCATGACAGGGCTGTATTCTACGCTTTCTTTCATAATATATCCCGGCGCCAACCAGGCCCGAGAGACAGACACCTGCAGCGTTGGTCAGGAAATTTGAGCGACACTGTGAGTCGATTCCATTAGGTGGATCAATCTCGACTGTGTGGTGCCAGTCTTCCCAACTAGGCCCGTAGCAAACTTAACTCCGGATAAGAGCCGGTCGGGGCAGAAAAATCCCACATTGCTCTGATGGAAGTCGATCTCACGACCACCCAGCCGGGAGTCCGCGACGTTAACCACTTGGCCACGGCGGCTGGTGCTAATCAAGGTCTTTGTTTAAGTCGTTGTCATGACTTCCTGTCTCTATGCTCATTCAGCTGTGTGTGTGTATGCGCGCGCTCACGCGTGTGTGTGTGTATGTGTGTGTAGGTGTGTGTGTTTGTGTGCGCTCGCGCGCGCGCGCGCGTGCGTGCGCTCTCGAGTCTGAGTGCGTGTGTGTGTGTGTGTGTGTGTGTGTGTGTGTGTGTGTGTTCTTCTCCGTTCGAACAGCACAGACGTAGACTTGTCATTCATATCATTCATGATTCATCTAAATTTCCTGACGACTCACCATGGACTTTCCTCAACATGGAGATCCACGTTGATCTGGCCTCATATTGCTCTCTGGCATACAAGACTTCTTTTTTTTGTCGAACTTTGTTCAAAATTTCCACCGAAAGACTATTCACTGATGGCCACAAATCTGAAGAGGCTTTTGCTTCTGCTGCGTGTTGCTCAGCATCTCGCTCCCAGAGGGGTTCTCAAGACACTCCCTCAGACAGCTCCATCCACACTGCTGAGCTCACAGCGCTGGTTCTGCCACTTCAGATGGTCTCTAAATCAAAACACAAAGACCTCCTCATTCTCTTTGATTCACTGTCTGCTTCAAGCACCCTAAACTGCTACATTTGTTTGAACTGTTTCTAAAAATCTGGATAGTTACAACACAGTTTTTGCTGGGGTTCCCGGTCATGTCGGCATTCGAGGCAACGAGGAGATTGATCATCCTGCAAAAAAAAAAAAAAAAAAAAATGCCACAAATAAAGAGTTGAGCAGATTCCCCATCCCCATACCGAGATGAAGCTTGAAGCTTAGACTGTCGTCAACGACCTCGGGGTAGAGGAATGGAGCTCGCAGATGGGTAACAAACTCATAAATCCGTCAAAAGCTTAAAGTGTTTCTTTTTTGCCGGAGTGCCACTGATGGTCGTACATAAGGCACAGTTTTGTGCCGCTTGCACACGAGCCACTCCTTTCACTCTCGCTCGTGTCTTTTGACTGGTGGAGAAGCTCCGTGGTGCACTCCATGTGACGTACCACTCACCATAAAACATGTTCTTACAGAGTGTTGGGACTTACACGACGTCAGACATACACTCTTTATAGCACACTCCATTAAAACCCGTGTTAGCAGATGTCCCACCTATGTGATTTATGAGTTTCTGAAAGCAATAAAGATTTATCATCAGCTTAACTAGGGAATCAGCTTAACTAGGGAAGAAAGACTAAAAAGCAGTTCAAGCGTGGTTTTAGTGACTCGGTGTTGTTTTTAACCGAAAACATGTGTCACGACCGACCCCTGGAGGTCTGCCCTGACAGGATCGGTCTAGGTGGGAGTGAAGGGAGTGACTGACCTCACACGCTCCGCAAGAGACCACACAACAAAGATCACGACACAACACCCCATCCACCCACACCAGCAAAACAAACATCCCAACACACGCACCATGCACGATCACAATAAAGCACTCCAACGCACACAACATGCACAATCACGATCAAGCACTCCAACGCACACAACATGCACAATCACGATCAAGCACTCCAACGCACACAACATGCACAATCGCAATCAAGCACTCCCACACCCACAACATGCACGATTACAAATAAACATCTCACCATACGACGCACACAATCACAACCACAGCATTCCAGCACCTATGACATGTACACAATTATAAAGAAATATTTCCAGTGTTGACCCTTTCTCACACCACGGAGTGCGTCCACATCCCTGCCCCTGTCAAGTCCGCAGGGAGCACCCTGTCGCACTAGGTGCTCCGAGCCGGGTTGGTTCTCGCAGGGAGTCGCCCAAAGCCGACACCCTCGACTCCCAAGCGGGCAGTGAAGAGCGTGTCCCGGGGGGGGGGGGGGGGGGGGGGGGACGTAGCTGTTACTGAGGTCCTGGACGGGGTCCAGGCCGGCCAGTCGAGACGGCGGGCTCCCCTAGCAGTCCACGGTCCCGACCAAGGCGTGGCCTCGACCAGCGCGTGGCACCATCTCGTCCGTGGTCTCAGCCAGAACGTGGCCTCGACCAGCACGTGGCACCATCCAGTTCGTGCTCCAGGTGAAGCCCCCGGAGGGGGGGGGAGGACGTAGCTGGGAGGAGAGTCGGAGAGGAGGAAAAGAAGAAGGAAGGAGGAAGGAAGAAGGGTACTGGAACCCTGCCGTCAGTACCGTCTGACCATTGCTGTCAAGTCTTAGCCACTCGCATGATGGGCGAGGGGAAGTGTATTCAACGCACACAGTAAATCCATTGAATCAAGTCTTCTCACACGATGCAGGTAAAAGACTGCATTAAATCAACAGGTTATAAAACAAATATGAATTATCTCCACCCTTCTCTCACTCACGCTTAACGTTTTCCTTCCTTAGGAAATAAGTCAACACAGCGACCATCGCTTAATAACTGCCACCACATTTGCAAATAACAATTCAATGGCACAACTGTCACATTTTATAAACATATTTCAAAATAACACAAATCTCCAACCACGCATCCGAACGACAAATCATGCGCACGCACGCTCGTGAACATAAAACTCGTTCTCCTTGCACACACAAACAGACGGTGGCCGAAGGATAAAAGTCCGGCGAATGTGACAGGGGCGGACGAGCGAGACCAAGCAAGTTCCAACCCTGAATCACCAGGTTCTCTCCCTTCCCCACCGACTACCGCATCACCAGATACATAAACAGGAGAAAGAATTTTGGAAATAATTTAGAATGGCCAGGTTAAAGATGGAATTAACCAGAGAAAAGGTCTCACACAATATTTCTCTTACAATTTCGAAAACAAAAGAAAATTGCGCAAAAGCGAAGACTAAGCCGCTAACAACAACAAATCAAAACAGACCACGAAACTGATGCTTACCAGCTACCCGTGGTGACCCCGAAGAGGCGGGTCAAAGGACTCTCTCTACCCTCTGTCCAGTCGAGAGGACAGAGGCGAAGATGCGGAAACAGAAGAAATGATGTCCCTCTCCTACAGGCCGACTGCAGGAATTGAAAGTACTGACTGTACTCTCGACGATAAGGTAAAGAACCAGGACTGGAGCAGGCGCCCCCAGAGACATCTTCCGCTCGAGTGAAGAGCTAACCTCCCTCAGCAATGGCGGCCAACATGCCATGCTGCGTCACAGAGTGAGCATACTTCAAACTAAAAGGAACGAAGCACGTGCGACAGGTAAAAAGACAGGCGAGAGGCCGATAGACAGAAAGTTCGAGAGAAAGGTACCGGCCACCCGTGAACTTGCAGGATGAATAGCACGGGCGGTGGAATTAGAGAGAGAGAGAGAGAAAGCAGACCGAAGTTGAGCTGAACCACGCCAAGGTGCAACTGCACCACAAGCCACCCTAAGGGACGGATACACGACAACAGCAACGACAATAAACAAATAAGTAATTCCGCCACCCTAGGTGGGTCGAACGTCGTAGGCCTCGTGACAAACCCCCCTTCTAAAAGCATCTGTTTCTCTGAGATACAGTGCTCCTTTGAACCTTGTCGCATGTGCAACTTCACAACAATGGGACCGAACCCAACTCTCTGTGATCGACAGAGTACGATGAATCCAATACAAACATTCCACGATAGAATCACACGGGGAAATACATAATACTACATTTATCAAACAACTAAGCAAACCTTCCAACCATGAAAGTAACAATCCGAACCATTGGTGATTCACTACCGTTAACCTCACTGAAGTGACAACTGTCACTACACCTGATACAGAGACCAAAAAGGGATATAACCCTGGTTGAGGGGAGGTGTCCCTCTGACTGATTTTCCAATATGCTAACTACGGAGCTCGGCTAAGATAGTCAGCATCCGTATTTACAGGAACCCTTGATATGACGGAAAGTGAACGCATGACTCTGCAGTTCCACTGCCTAACTCATGAGTCGATGACTGACTGGCCGGATCCGGTCCAGGCACTGAAGAGGATGATGATCGCTCTCCAGTACAAACTTCCGGCCGTACTTCTTCTTGGGCACGCCAGTGCGCGTCCAAATCTGCCTGAGAGATTCAGCAACAGTAGGGGCATCGATAGTCCTAAGCGGGACAGCCTCTGGGTATCGACTCGCAGATTCTACCACTACCGAAGTGTAGCGGTGACCGCGATCGGATGGTGGATTAATGGGTCCCAACAGGTCGACCCCAACCTTGCTGAATGGCTCCCCAACCCGTGGCACTGACCCTAGGGGAACACGCGTCAAGCGACCCTTAGGCGTTGTCCGTTGGCAGACATCGCAACTGCGGCAGTACTGCCTAAACCTGTGAGTTCATCCCTGGCCAAAAGAAGTCTTGTCTTACTCGCTCGAGAGTCCGCTTGGAGCCCATATGACCTGCCATGGGGGAATCGTGGGCCTGCCGGAGAACAGATTCTCTCAAGCTTTGGGGAACAACAAGCTGTTTGGCCACACGATCTGCCCGAGTGGAAACCCCAAAGAGGATCCCCCTGTGGAGCCCGAAGCTCACCTTGGCGTGTCGGGCCGACTGAGCGGGACGATCCACAAGTTGTCGTAGGCGTTGGACATCCAAGTCCCTGGCCTGAAGACGGATAATGCTAGCAGGATCGGCCCTTGCCAGAACCTCGTCAGAGATCGCTGAAGAACGGGACGCAATTCCTGTTCCTGCTTCTTAGCTTTGGCGCGTGTGGTGACTCCCACACACGCCTGTACGGGCAAATCCGTAGACACGGACTGACTGCGTCCGTCTGCGAAGGTGATAGTATTCCCTATGATAAGGGAATACAGAGGTCGCTCCACCGCGATGGCCCATACTTCGCCACAGAAGTAGGGGGTGGAGATAGAAACGAGTACTGAAGGACGGGTGGAGGTAAAACCAGCCTCCAACCCGCACACATTGTAACTGGCGCCCCGCCGGCCTTAGGGAAACTAAATCCTTATCCACAAAGAGTGTTGATGCTCCCGAATCCCTGATGGTGTCGACCAAGGATGAACCAACAACAGAGAGAAACACTGGGCACTCTGAATCACCAGAAGCTGGGATGGAACCCACGTTAGCCGAGGCACGAGGATGCTGGAAAGGACTAGCCCCATGACTACCAGCAGCTCTAGGGCAATCTTTCCTGATGTGGCCAGGACGACCACAAAGAAAACAAAATCGAGGTGCTGAGGTCCCCGATGGACTGCCTGCCTTATTAGACCCGCTAGCAGTTGTCGGTGCCTTATTGCCATTAAATCCTGTGGAGGGCTTCCTCTCCGTATCTGGGCGATGCCCGTAAGCCCTGCGAGCTTCAGCAAACACCTCAGCGGTGTGAATCGCAGCCGCGAAATCCTGAGGTGCTGTCTCGCCTATCCGGATCCTCAACTCTGGGGACACAGTGTTGGTGAGCTGTTCAATGAGGATCAGATCCTCCAACTCCAACTTAGCTAACTGACGCCAGTACCCTAGCGTTTTGCGCAGCCTATCACCAAACTGCACGAAGGTCTCGTCATTATTCTTCTTCATGGACCTGAACTTCCTCCTGTAGGTCTCTGGGGTAAGGTGGAAACGCTTACGCAGAGCCAACTGCATGTCTGCATAAGACGCACCTTCATTTAGAGTGAGCACACACTCCCTTGCAGCACCAGATAATCCAGAAAAAAGGTGCATAGCCTTTTGCTCCTCAGACAATTGGTATGAACAAGCAACCTTGTCGAAATGCTCTAAGAACATATCAATGTCCTCACTAGGTCTGAACTCTGGAAGCTTTAACTTTGGGCCTCTAACTCTATCACCTGCCTGGTGATTAACCCCCTGACTTACAGATGCGGGAGACCGCGAAAGAAGTTGTTCCATCTCCCTCCCTACGCAGAGCCTCCATCCTGTCTAGTTCTTCCCTACGGAGGCAGCCTCCTCCTACGCTGATCCTCCTGTCTGGCAGCCTCCTCTCTACGCTGAGCAGCCTCCTCTCTACGCTGAGCCTCCTGTCTAGCGGCCTCCTCTCTACGCTCTTCCCTACGCAGAGCTTCCTGCCTAGCGGCCTCTTCCCTACGTAGGGCTTCCTGCCTAGCAACCTCTTCCCTACGTTGGGCCTCATCCTCCCGTCGCTGTCGCTCTAGAAACATCAGGACGGAAGTGATGTCCTGGGCGGGGTTCACCACTCCCGACACGGGAGGATGATCCGTCTGACCCGTCCCTTGGGTCTCGACTTTCCCATAAGGAAAGTCTTCTGGGGCATGCCCCTTACGAGGGGAAGCCTGGAGAGGAGAAGGTTTCGGTCTCTGCGACTCAACAGAAGCCCACAGTTGCTTCGCTATACTCTGACGCTTCCGAGCGGAAGTGCCAGTCGGGGTCTCAACAGGGAGACCCCCCACGAAGAGGTGGTAAAAGTACTCACTGGACTACCTGCTACAGCACTGGAATAGGTAGAAGTTACCGTAGTCGAAGTACTGGTACTAATAGTAGGGACTACAGTAACATTTTGAATACCCTTCTTCTTCGACGCCCGCGTCGCCATACCACCAGCGCCGGACGTCGCCATGACAACAATATCCTACAGTTTTCCAAATACAGGGAAAAACAATTCCACTAGAGAAAAAAAAACAAATATTTTAGGGCGTGTGTATATGTGTGTATGTGTGTGTGTGCGTGTGTGCGGACAAGTTCCGGCTGCTCCCACTCTGGCAACACCGCGCTCTACAGCACGAGCAACAGTGCGGTGGGGCTCACCGAAAAAAAAACAAAACAAAAACTATGTCCGGCTGCCCCCACTCTGGCAACACCGCGCTCTACAGCACGAGCAACAGTGCGGTGGGGCTGGCCGGAAAAAAAACAAAAACAAAAACCTAGCAGACGGGATCCGGAGAGAGGAAAAAAAAAAAACACTAGCGTCCGATACACCCCCCTGTACTCAACAACCCGGTAGAGAAAAAAAAACAAGAATTGGCTAAATACAAAACAGGAATGGAAGACTGAGCGGCAACAGAAGGGCAAGACTTACGGCCGTACCTGCGTGAGGTACCCGGCGGAAGGAGGTCTGGACGCGGTCGACTCCCCTTCGTCTCGACCCGACTCCCCAGTCACGCCGGATGTTCCCTCAGGCCACCAAAAGACTCCCTTCACTCTAGAGTCACCCAGCCAACCACACACGAACAAACACGACAAACTGACTAAACATATACAAAACAGACAAAACTAAACAGGTACTCTGCGAAACGAGAGAGAGACAGCCAGAGCCCTTCACATCCCGGACGAGCCCCCACAATTGTCACGACCGACCCCTGGAGGTCTGCCCTGACAGGATCGGTCTAGGTGGAGTGAAGGGAGTGACTGACCTCACACGCTCCGCAAGAGACCACACAACAAAGATCACGACACAACACCCCATCCACCCACACCAGCAAAACAAACATCCCAACACACGCACCATGCACGATCACAATAAAGCACTCCAACGCACACAACATGCACAATCACGATCAAGCACTCCAACGCACACAACATGCACAATCACGATCAAGCACTCCAACGCACACAACATGCACAATCGCAATCAAGCACTCCCACACCCACAACATGCACGATTACAAATAAACATCTCACCATACGACGCACACAATCACAACCACAGCATTCCAGCACCTATGACATGTACACAATTATAAAGAAATATTTCCAGTGTTGACCCTTTCTCACACCACGGAGTGCGTCCACATCCCTGCCCCTGTCAAGTCCGCAGGGAGCACCCTGTCGCACTAGGTGCTCCGAGCCGGGTTGGTTCTCGCAGGGAGTCGCCCAAAGCCGACACCCTCGACTCCCAAGCGGGCAGTGAAGAGCGTGTCCCGGGGGGGGGGGGGGGGGGGGGGGGACGTAGCTGTTACTGGAGGTCCTGGACGGGGTCCAGGCCGGCCAGTCGAGACGGCGGGCTCCCCTAGCAGTCCACGGTCCCGACCAAGGCGTGGCCTCGACCAGCGCGTGGCACCATCTCGTCCGTGGTCTCAGCCAGAACGTGGCCTCGACCAGCACGTGGCACCATCCAGTTCGTGCTCCAGGTGAAGCCCCCGGGAGGGGGGGGAGGACGTAGCTGGGAGGAGAGTCGGAGAGGAGGAAAAGAAGAAGGAAGGAGGAAGGAAGAAGGGTACTGGAACCCTGCCGTCAGTACCGTCTGACCATTGCTGTCAAGTCTTAGCCACTCGCATGATGGGCGAGGGGAAGTGTATTCAACGCACACAGTAAATCCATTGAATCAAGTCTTCTCACACGATGCAGGTAAAAGACTGCATTAAATCAACAGGTTATAAAACAAATATGAATTATCTCCACCCTTCTCTCACTCACGCTTAACGTTTTCCTTCCTTAGGAAATAAGTCAACACAGCGACCATCGCTTAATAACTGCCACCACATTTGCAAATAACAATTCAATGGCACAACTGTCACATTTTATAAACATATTTCAAAATAACACAAATCTCCAACCACGCATCCGAACGACAAATCATGCGCACGCACGCTCGTGAACATAAAACTCGTTCTCCTTGCACACACAAACAGACGGTGGCCGAAGGATAAAAGTCCGGCGAATGTGACAGGGGCGGACGAGCGAGACCAAGCAAGTTCCAACCCTGAATCACCAGGTTCTCTCCCTTCCCCACCGACTACCGCATCACCAGATACATAAACAGGAGAAAGAATTTTGGAAATAATTTAGAATGGCCAGGTTAAAGATGGAATTAACCAGAGAAAAGGTCTCACACAATATTTCTCTTACAATTTCGAAAACAAAAGAAAATTGCGCAAAAGCGAAGACTAAGCCGGCTAACAACAACAAATCAAACAAACAGACCACGAAACTGATGCTTACCAGCTACCCGTGGGTGACCCCGAAGAGGCGGGTCAAAGGACTCTCTCTACCCTCTGTCCAGTCGAGAGGACAGAGGCGAAGATGCGGAAACAGAAGAAATGATGTCCCTCTCCTACAGGCCGACTGCAGAATTGAAAGTACTGACTGTACTCTCGACGATAAGGTAAAGAACCAGGACTGGAGCAGGCGCCCCCAGAGACATCTTCCGCTCGAGTGAAGAGCTAACCTCCCTCAGCAATGGCGGCCAACATGCCATGCTGCGTCACAGAGTGAGCATACTTCAAACTAAAAGGAACGAAGCACGTGCGACAGGTAAAAAGACAGGCGAGAGGCCGATAGACAGAAAGTTCGAGAGAAAGGTACCGCCACCCGTGAACTTGCAGGATGAATAGCACGGGCGGTGGAATTAGAGAGAGAGAGAGAGAAAGCAGACCGAAGTTGAGCTGAACCACACCAAGGTGCAACTGCACCACAAGCCACCCTAAGGGACGGATACACGACAACAGCAACGACAATAAACAAATAAGTAATTCCGCCACCCTAGGTGGGTCGAACGTCGTAGGCCTCGTGACAAACTCGTGACAACATGATTTTCAAGAACAATTTAAAGTGTGTACATTTTCAGAAAGAAAGGAACAGAAGCAGACTTGCATGAGGAAAGAGTGACCGAGAGAGGTGGGGGGTGTTACAGGGGAAGGGAAACAGGATGACGTAACACTTACTCTCAAAGTAAAGCGGAAAACAATTAAAATGACATTTATGACCTCAAAGGAAAAACAAAAGTTACGACACTGCAAATAAACCGATGACAAAGACACGGAATGTTAGATACGTGCTTATTAGTATGCGACTTTTCTATGATTTGAATGAATACAAATTCCGTCAATAACGAAAGTCGAAGGTATTCGTGATTTTTTCAGAGAGAGAGAGAGAGAGAGAGAGAGAGAGAGAGAGAGAGAGAACTGCTGTCATCCTATACTGCTCGCACAATACTGACTTCACTGCATTCAATTATTGCCTTCAGTCACTGTCTGATGTGTTTTCATTTCACATCACAGATTGTTCATCTGACAGTCTTTCAGATCAGACGGTAAACACAATGTCCATGTACACAGTATGCACTTGGTGTCCCGCCCATCATTTCGCCGCTGGAACTTTCGGCGCAAAGTGGGGCATATTTCACTCGATTGGGGAAAATGCTTTTCACAAGTAAAGGTACTCCTGTTTGTGGTGTGTGCGTGTGAGTGAGTGGGTGTGTGTGGTGTTGTGTGTGTGTGTGTGTGTGTGTGGTGTGTTGTGTGTGGTGTGTGTGTTAATTGTGTGTGTGTGTGTGTGTGCGTGCTGCGTGCGTGCGTGCGTGCGTGCGTGCGTGCGTGCGTGTGTGTGTGGTGTGTGTGTGTGTGGTGTGTGTGTGAGAAGAGAGAAAGAGAGAGAAAAGAGAGAGAGAGAGAGGTGTTGTGTGGTTGTGCGTGTTGTTGGGTGTGTGGTGTGTGTGTGGGTTTTTGTGTGTGGTGTGTGCGTGTTGTGCGTGGGAGAGAGAGAGAGAGAGAGAGAGAGAAGAGAAGAAAGAGAGAGAGGGGAGAGGAGAGAGAAATAGAATATCTTCGTATGTGTTATGGTCGGCTTTTTGCAACATGAATTGTGTGTGTGTGTGTGTGGGATGGGGGGGGGGGTGCGTGTGTGCGTGCGTGTGTGTGTGTGTGCGTGTGTGTGTGTGTGTTGTGTGTGTGTGTGTGTGTGTGTGTGTGTGATGTGTGTGTGTGTGTGTGTGTGTGTGCGTGCGTGCGTGCGTGCGTGCGTGCGTGCGCGCGCGCACGCGCACGCCCACATTCGCATTTGCTTTCTTTTTCCTCCTTGTCAGATATAATTTTTGAAACAGTGTGTATATTTTTTTCAGCAACTGCACAGTAAAAGAAAAGTCACACTTTCACAAGTTGATCTCCAGAAAGTTCATTGTAAAGAAGTTGAAAAAAATTATAAGATATTTTAGAAGATTTTAATGTTGCTCTAAGGAAAATGTCAATATGAAACTAACAATTCTAAAATTTGCGTTCTTTCTGTGAACTGTATCGTTTGTCAAAAATGCCTTTGAAAGTTCACGTGTGTGTGTGTGTGTGGTGTGTGTGTGTGTGTGTGTGTGTGTGTGTGTGTGTGTGTGTGTCTGCAAAGTTACTCAAAAAACTATTCAGCAGATCCACGCAAGATTTCACAGGGCTGTTCTTTCAAGTCACAAATCCACAGGTAATGACAAAACCAAGGGAGAGAAAATCTTTCACCAAGCGAATCAAACCGCTGTGTAAAAAAGTTGTGAAACTGTTGACTTCACGCCAAACACCACCACGGCCATAGCCTTCAGGAGACCTTGAAATACCTCCGCCTACTGAGTGTCTTATAATACAGGTACATAGAGGGTGGACCTCCTAGTCGCAGACCCAAGAGGTCCTGGACGAAGGACTGGACAGATATCAGGGACATCCACTGTCGCCTAGCGGATTTTTGCTCCGCGGCTACTTTTTTTTAAAATTTAGATAATGGATTTAAACGAAAATTTGCATGTTCAATCATTTCACTTGCTAGCAGCTCCAAACACACACACACACACACACACACACACACATACACACACACACACACACACACACACACACATACATACATACGCGCGCGCGCACAACACACACACACACACACACACACACACACACACACACACACACACACACACACACACACGCACACATACACACACACACACACACACACACACACACACACACACATACACACACACACACACACACACACACACACACACACACACACACACACACACACACACACACACACTCCAGTCCACAGCAGGTTTTTTTTTCAGTGGTAACTGACAACTCAAAGACAAACTCACAACAAAAATTCTTGCACATTGCCAATAAGAAATTATTTTGAATTTATATTTCTGGAAACAGTAAGCATGCATTCATTAACAAACGATCACCCACCCCCCTTCTCCTCCCGACAGAAAGAAACACCTCATTACTTTACTCATACTCCCTCTTTTTCAGCTGATACGCCAGCCTCGGAATCTCGCTGTTTTTCACGGGGCAAAAGTCCATCCAGCGAAAGTCCACGGGGCGAACGTCACTGGGCCTGCTAT
This sequence comes from Conus ventricosus, assembly GCA_018398815.1. NCBI lineage: Eukaryota > Metazoa > Mollusca > Gastropoda > Neogastropoda > Conidae > Conus > Conus ventricosus. The sequence continues at coordinate 96,809,706 of CM031598.1, read as the reverse complement.
GATGACTCTCGAGTGTTGCGCATGACTGTGAAGTCAGAGTGCTGTGGAAACTCTGAATGCCGTTCGTCCTACGAAGTCTGTGGTCCCAAAACATCACTAAGGGAAGTTAACCCATAGGATCATACGCAGGAAGCCCCCACTCAACCCACCTCCCCCTTACAAAATTACTTCCCTTTAGAATACAGCTTCTTCCTGTCAACTATTGAAGTCGGATTTATACAACTTCGTGTCAGCTTGTATGGTTGTTTGGCATCTACAAAGAATATGGGGGTGGTTTCTATTTAAATACACTATGTTTCTTGACGAAAAGAAAAGTAAACGTACAGAAATCACTTTCCAGGCGAATTAGTGGTCGACCGATCGTGTTTCATGCCGTAGAAATGTTCCGGCGTGTTAATCCGGCACTCCCTACGACATCACGGAACAATAATAGCCTGCGCCATCACGGGAAAATAATAGCCTGCGCCATCACGGAACAATAATAGCCTGAGGAGTAATATAGATACGCTGCAAAGGACAACGACCAAAGAACTAAGCTTGGTATTAGTGCCATTCAGGTTTGACGTCCGTAACCACGGCAAGTGAAGGGCAGATAGAGATGAGTGTCTGAGGACGATGGGAATAGGGCAACAGGTGAAAGGATCTAGGGATAAGTACCAATCGAAGGGATGTTGACAGGCTTTGGCCAATCGCGTCGCCCAACACATGTATCAATGTACAGACATTACAGAGACAGAGCTGAAGAAAGGAAAACGATTTTTTTTTTCCTCTAAAAGTCCGAACTTCTTTACTTTTGGTTACACTATTCACTTTACCCTCGAAACAAACGAGATACACACTGGTTTCAAAGTGACGTGACTGAAGCCGGAAACTGAAGCACATTTTCAAAAAGAAAGGATATTCTTTCCGCGAGACAACACAGACAAACAAGATTACAGGACAAAACACAATGCATTTCGACCTCTTAGGTCTTCTTCAGCCAGAAATACACATCATTTAGGACCATGAAAACGAAGAACGAGCAACCACTTACAGAAAATCGAAGACGCGACGTGGAATACGAAACAACAAAGGGTAGCAGTCAGTATGAATCAAAGTTAGTTTCAAGGTGAATACGAAACAACAAAGGGTAGCAGTCAGTATGAATCAAAGTTAGTTTCAAGGTGAATACGAAACAACAAAGGGTAGCAGTCAGTATGAATCAAAGTTAGTTTCAAGGTGAATACGAAACAACAAAGGGTAGCAGTCAGTATGAATCAAAGTTAGTTTCAAGGTGAATACGAAACAACAAAGGGTAGCAGTCAGTATGAATCAAAGTTAGTTTCAAGGTGAATACGAAACAACAAAGGGTAGCAGTCAGTATGAATCAAAGTTAGTTTCAAGGTGAATACGAAACAACAAAGGGTAGCAGTCAGTATGAATCAAAGTTAGTTTCAAAGCGAGGTGACCTGAAGAGACCAAGAGGTCGAAATGCATCGTATTTTGTCCTGTAATCTGTTTGTCTGTATTGTCTTGCGGAAAGAATATCTTTCTTTTTAAAAAAGAAAAAAAAAGAGAGAGAGATACATGTTGGTTTTAAAAAGACAAAAGATGACTGAAAATCTTGTGTAATTGTAGACTACCATTATGCCCTCACACACACACACCACACACACACACACACACACACACACACACACACACACACACACACACACACACGCACGCACGCGCGCGCGCACGCGCGCACGCACGCACGCACGCACGCAAGCACGCAAGCACACACACACACACACACACACACACACACACACACACACACACACACACACACACACACTTATAGAAAATCTAATATCACGAATAGTGGATAGACGTTAAATGAAGGACACACACACACACAAACACACACACACACACACACACACACACACACACACACACACACACACACACACACACACCACACCGCCCCCCCCCCCGCCCCCCCTCTGCCCCCCGCCCCCGCCCCCCCCCCCCCCCCCCCCCCCGCCCCCTCCCTTCATGCATCATGAATATTAACACTCTGTGATGGGGAGACATTCTGTCTTGCCGTTCATATTCTCATGCAGTCTGTCTGAGCGTGCACTGACCCCATCGATTGCTGGATAATCCAGGTCTAGCGTTCCGCTTCCACCAAATGTGACGTCAATGGTAGATGGGAATCACTAGTCTCTGAAGAATGGGGAAGAGGGATGATCTCACTCTGCACTCATACGATCAGGACGACGACACGCTGAACTGGGCGGCAATGTCAGTGGTTGTGTTGAGCTTCAGCAGGAATAGGAGTGGCGACGTCTGACCGATCTTTATGCACTGCGTCTGTAACTATACGTTGTCTTCTAGGAAATACTCTTCTTTTTTTTTAATTGAGCAATACGTATGCGCGAAGGATTTCCGTCCCTTGCTCCGACATTATCCACGCGTATCTGTTATATCATGTTCTTGTTGATTCAGACAGCAAGTCATGCAGACGCTGCCAGACAAGAACCTGTTCTGGCAGTAATTAGTCACCGTATGTTTTTTTTTTCTGCTACAGATATATGTTTTTCGCCGTAAATCCCTGTTCAAGACCATTCAAGAGGGTGGACATATAATGGAGGGTGGACATGTAACTCACCATGACCCTATGTCCAAGACCATTCTACAGGGTACAATGGAGGGTGGACATGTAACTCACCATAACCCCCTGTCCAAGACCATTCTACAGGGTACAATAGAGGGTGGACATAATAATGGAGGGTGGACATGTAACTCACCATGACCCTATGTCCAAGTCCATTCTACAGGGTACAATGGAGGGTGGACATGTAACTTAAACACCATAACACACACCATGGGGGGGCACTCGATAGATCCCCGTCTCGATAGATCCCCGTCTCGATGGATCCCCATCTCGATAGATCCCCGTCTCGATGGATCCCCGTCTTGATAGATCCCCGTCTCGATAGACCCCCATCTCGATGGATCCCCGTTACTGTTTTTGGATCTACCGAGACGGGGATCTGTCGAGACGGGGATCTATCGAGATGGGGATCTACCGAGACGGGGACCTATTGAGACGGAAATTCGTCCACATGTAGTGGGGGATCTATCGAGACGGGGATCTACCGAGATGGGGATCTACCGAGACGGGATCTACCGAGACGGAAATTCGTCCACATGTAGTGGGGGATCTATCGAGACGGGATCTATCGAGATGGGGATCGACCGAGACGGGGATCTATCGAGATGTACCCGTCACCATAACCCCCTGTCCAAGACCATTCTACAAGGTGCAGTGGGGTGGGCACACGACTCACCATACCTCCCTGCGCTTCAAGACCATTTTACAGGGTACAATGGATAGTGGGCTTGTATCTCACCATCACGCCCTGTCCATGACTATCATACACCATGCAGTTATGGATCTGTCTCACCATGACGCCCTGTCCATGACTATCATACACTAGGCAGTTATGGATCTGTCTCCCCATGACTCCATGTCCATGACTATCATACACTATGCAGTTATGGATCTGTCTCACCATGACGCCCTGTCCATGACTATCATACACTATGCAGTTATGGATCTGTCTCCCCATGACTCCCTGTCCATGACTATCATACACTAGGCAGTTATGGATCTGTCTCCCCATGACTCCCTGTCCATGACTATCATACACTATGCAGTTATGGATCTCTCTCACCATGACTCCCTGTCCATGACTATCATACACTATGCAGTTATGGATCTGTCCCCCCATGACTCCCTGTCCATGACTATCATACACTAGGCAGTTATGGATCTGTCTCCCCATGACTCCCTGTCCATGACTATCATACACTATGCAGTTATGGATCTGTCTCACCATGACTCCCTGTCCATGACTATCATACACTATGCAGTTATGGATCTGTCTCCCCATGACTCCCTGTCCATGACTATCATACACTATGCAGTTATGGATCTGTCTCACCATGACTCCCTGTCCATGACTATCATACACTATGCAGTTATGGATCTGTCTCCCCATGACTCCCTGTCCATGACTATCATACACTATGCAGTTATGGATCTGTCTCACCATAACGCCCTGTCCATGACTATCATACACTATGCAGTTATGGATCTGTCTCACCATGACGCCCTGTCCATGACTATCATACAGTATGCAGTTATGGATCTGTCTCCCCATGACTCCCTGTCCATGACTATCATACACTAGGCAGTTATGGATCTGTCTCCCCATGACTCTCTGTCCATGACTATCATACACTATGCAGTTATGGATCTCTCTCACCATGACTCCCTGTCCATGACTATCATACACTATGCAGTTATGGATCTGTCTCCCCATGACTCCCTGTCCATGACTATCATACACTATGCAGTTATGGATCTGTCTCACCATGACTCCCTGTCCATGACTATCATACACTATGCAGTTATGGATCTGTCTCACCATGACTCCCTGTCCATGACTATCATACACTATGCAGTTATGGATCTGTCTCACCATAACGCCCTGTCCATGACTATCATACACTATGCAGTTATGGATCTGTCTCACCATGACTCCCTGTCCATGACTATCATACACTATGCAGTTATGGATCTGTCTCACCATGACTCCCTGTCCGTGACTATCATACACTATGCAGTTATGGATCTGTCTCACCATGACTCCCTGTCCATGACTATCATACACTATGCAGTTATGGATCTGTCTCACCATAACGCCCTGTCCATGACTATCATACACTATGCAGTTATGGATCTGTCTCCCCATGACTCCCTGTCCATGACTATTCCACAGACTACAGATCGGAAGAGGTCAAACTCGAAAAATGTACTTGTCTGGTACGAATTGTACCTTGCGTACGCGATGACTAGTGCCTTGTTTTTCGTGTTCATTTGTATTTCTTCTTCTTTTATTCAGTGTTATAATTCTGCCAGTGATCCCTCCTAGTGTCTGGCTGGCTGGCTGGCTGGCTGGCTCTCTCTCTCTCTCTCTCTCTCTCTCTCTCTTCTCTCTCTCTCTTCTCACTCTCTCTCTCTTCTCTCTCTCTCTCTCTCTCTCTCTCTCTCTCATCTCTCTCTCTCTCCTCCTCTCTCTCTCTCTCTCTCTGGCACTATGGTTTTTTTTTGCATTAAAAGAAAAGGGACTGTGAGTTTCTTTTCGATTTTTTCACCCTTTTTACCAAAAATATCTCCATAGACTTCCATGCACCCCAGCCCTAAGAAATAAACCACTTCGCACCCCCCCCCCCCCCCCCCCCCCAACCCCAGACTCTGCTAAAACTTCAAACAAACAAGTGAGGTCAGAGACAAACACACTACCGGTCGTCCCCCACCCCCACCCCCCACCCCTCCTCCCCCTTTTGAGCATTCCTCTTTGGCCAGTAATGGTCAGGGCTGCATCTTTCAGAACTTTTGAGCTAATCCTTCCGAAGCGCAATGCCAGCAGGTTCTGTGATGCTCTCGTGCCAGGAAATGTCCGTGTAAACAGGCTGAAAGGGTCCGTTGAAAACTGTTCACGTGTCTTTCTGTCCACATGCAGTCAGGGAATGCGGTTGAAAGGAGCGTGCTGCTCGGGTTGGTGTGGTGGTGCGGTGGGGGGGGGGGGGTGCGGTGGAGGGGGGGGGTGTTGGGGGATGCAGCGCATTTGCACGGCTTTTAACTGATTTTTCCTTTCACTGAAGATACATTATTTGCGCGACTCTTTTGGGTCAAAGGGCGAAAAAGACATCTCACATAACCCCCTTTCCTTAGCCTTACATAGTTGTTACTTTGTGCTCATAAATAGGGTAGTGTGTGTGTGTGTGTGTGTGCGTGCGTGCTGCGTGCGTGCGTGCGTGCGTGTGTGTGTGTGTGTGTGTGTGTGTGTGTGTGTGTGTGTGTGATAAGGATTTTGATCGTATCATCATCATCGTTATCATGATAATAATAACTATTATCATTATATTAATGATAATTATCATCATTATTATTATTATTGTCATTATCAATATCATTATCGTGATTGTTATTATTATCATTATCATAATCATTATTAAAATTACTTTTGTTATCATATCATCATTGTTATTATTGTTATTATCATTAGTAGTAGTATTATCATTATTATTGTTGTTGTTATTATCAGCATCATCCTCATCACCATCATCATCATCATTACCATTGTCATTAATGTCCCATAAAAAAAATAGTACAAAATGCATGCGAAATTCACAGAATAAAACAAACACGAAAAGACTATTATAACTTTGTCACAAAAAAAGGTATGGTAAAGCCATCAACAGCACATACTGCAGTCTAACTTTGTCACAAAAAAAGGTATGGTAAAGCCATCAACAGCACATACTGCAGTCTTGGAATGATGCTGTTCTTGAAGTGCTGACAGTGCAGCTGCAGGTGCTCAAGTGTTCAACTCTTAGTACACACTTCGCCACCTTGAAGCGCGAGGATTATATTCCAAGTGGAGCACGTCTGATGTTTGGACGAAAGGGGCCTTCGCAGGGGTAGATTCGAAATTTTGTTTGTTTGTTTTGTTTTGTTTCGCTTTGTTTTGTTTAGCGCACGCTCGTTCGCATTATCAAGGTGTGCACAAATGCAGTAGGCAGAATCATTCAGACGTGCACATGATATGTCCTTGTTCCGGAGAGTGCATTACCAGGAGGGCAGGAATGATTGTAAAACCTGGTCTGCACAAATGCAGGAGGCGGAATCATTCAGACGTGCACATAATATGTCCTCGTTCCGGAGAGGGGCATTACCGGGAGGGCAGGAATGATTGTAAAACCTGGGTGAAAAAAATGACAGCCGCCACACAGCCGTGCGCGAGCATCTTGTTGCACAGTCTTTCCTTGCTGTCCATGTTCTCTATCAGTTTGACAGCACCTCACCGCATTGTCCGTGTTCTCTATCAGTTTGACAGCACCTTACCGCATTGTCCATGTTCTCTATCAGTTTGACAGCACCTTACCGCATTGTCCATGTTCTCTATCAGTTTGACAGCACCTCACCGCATTGTCCATGTTCTCTATCAGTTTGACAGCACCTTACCGCATTGTCCGTGTTCTCTATCAATTTGACAGCACCTTACCGCATTGTCCAGATTTTCGTTGTGTCATTGACATAAGATACGTGGTACTGTTTTGTGGTGTGTGTTTTTTTTTAAGTGAAGGAGGGGGATATGTGTGCGGGGATTTTTTTTTTCAAAAATTGGGGTGGGGGTACAATTATGAGTTTGCTGTGTTGCAAACATATCAGAATAAAGTGTCCGGACACCATATATTAGTGCACGAATAAACCCAGATGCTTTGTTTCAAACCTTAAAACAGTGAAGTCAGCATGCGACTGGTCATCTGTAAATAACATATATTGCAGGGTAAGTATGAGTTAGTCCTTATTTTTTTTAACAAAAAAAAGGGGGGGGGGGGCGGAAGACAGTGGGGAAAAAATAGGAAGATGGAGGCCTCACCTATTAAATCTTCTTAACTTAAAAAAAAAAGGAAAAAAGAGAAAGTAGGAAAAATCGGAGGTTGGAGGACAAAAGAAAGCCAATGTAGGTTTGTCTGATCGCCACGGTTGAAGGGAGAAGACAGGTCCAATACTTGGATTGTCTAGAGTCTAGAAAGCAGTGAAATGAAATCCTCTATCTTTTTTTTCTTATGATTTCTTTCTGAGTAATATAGTTCAGACTCTGAATGAGGCAAACGTTAAATATTAATCACGATGTGCAATAAGAATTACCAAATCACATTTATTCCTTTAACCAAAATATTTTCATTATCACAAATATCATCATCATCATCATCATCTTCATCATCATCATCTTCATCATCATCATCATTATTATTATTATTATTGCCATCATCATCATCATCATCATCATCATCATCATCATCATCATCATCATCATCATCATCATCATCATTATCGTCATCCTCATTATGGTATTAGAATTATTAGTATCAGTGTTATCTCTACTGTTATGGCTGTTGTTGTTTATATCATCATCACTATCATTATTATTGCTGTCTGTATTATTGTTATTATTGTTACTGTTATTATTATAGTAGTATTATCAATATCATTGTCATTATTATTACTACTACTACTACTACTACTACTACTACTACTACTACTACTACTATTACTACTACTACTAATAATAATAATAATAATGATAATAATAATAACTACTACCACTACTATTATAATACATTACTGCTGCTGCTACTGCAATTAAAACCACCACCACTACTACTACTACATCTACTACTACTACCACTACTACTACTGCTGCTGCTGTTGCTGCTACTACTACTGCTACTACTACTACTACTACTACTACTACTACTATGTCTACAACTACTATTACTACTGTTGTTATTATTCAAATATATTCATAAAACTTTCGCATGCCTCAAATTCCCACGAGCTTCAGCAGATAGGAAAGCAGCCTTTTTGCCCATCAACCTCTGTCGTCCCTGCTCAGCCACATCAGTAACGACTATTTTCCAGTTGGGCAGATGGGAGAAATCTGTCAGTTGATCACTATGCCCAGTTTCCTCCCGTCCCAGCTGAAAAATATCCAAGCTACGTCGTTCGAGCGCTCGGAAATCTGAACCAGAGACTCTCTCCTGTTTCCGTTCCCAGGACGCTCCTCGTGCGGCCTGCCGTGATCCTACCAATCGCTGACGATTTCTGGGAATTTCCTCCGCAGACAATGATCCCGGAGTGTTCCCGCTGTGCGGTGGTCCTCACGAAATTCATTGGGGTTTAGACGCAGGTCAGGTATCTGCTAACGTCTCTTCCATTAACTCCTCTTCCCATGGAATTAATTGCTTTAATTATTCGTTTAGCCGTAACCTCCCTGCAATTTCTGGCCACATGGTTCGACAGATGTGGTCTCCCATATATGGTCTAGTCCACACGCCACACCATCTCCTTGATGATGCTGGAGCTAAAACCTCAGACATCTAAAACAGCTTATGATACCTGTGCCGTGCATACGTAAAAGAGTAATCGGCTTGAAGACTCTGTCCGAGTCTGACTTGGCAGCCTGTTCATGCATTAGAAATGGGGCCTTTCATAAGAAAACCGGAAAACTTTCCAATTCTGGAATGCATGAATCTAACCTAACATGACCTTACCCCTAATCTAAATCTAAGCCTGATCTAACACTAACTGTTAAAAAGTATCGAGAACAAAACAAAGCAAAACAAAAACAAAACTTTCATTGATAAATTGTGTAGTGGAGTTGTCCTCTCTTTTCTCAATCAAGAAAGAAACGGACATCCAGCGTCCATCCGTGAGAGTCGTTTAGGAAATAATGAAACTGGGACTACACCTCATGTCTAGATATTAAGGTATGCTTCAATTGGTCAAGAAGAGAGCTTCGTGTAATTAATACACTCGCTTCGTTTACATTTAACAAGCGCATTTTCTCTTTCTCATTTAATTTTTAAAAAAAAAGAAAGACAGAAAAAAAATGAAAAGACGCCCGAATAGTGGCACTGCACATGGTTAGAACATCAACCTTGCATTCACTATGTTGCCAAATCAACCCCCCCCCCCCCCATACCCCCCCCCATATCCCCCCCCCCACCCCCCAATCTCCATTTCACACCTATACCGTAACGTAAACATTTTTCCCCCAATCTCCATTTCACACCTATACCGTAACGTAAACTTTTTTTTTTAACTGCGCCACCTTAACTTATTGCCGTTCGGGGGCGGATAATGGGTAATGTAAGGCAGCATCCCCCACCCACCCGCCCACCCTCTCTTTATTTCCCACTTTATTTCTGTGCTCCCCCTGCACGCCACACGTCCCCTTGTCTCTGCACAAAGTCGGGTCCCTTCTCTCCTGCAGTCCTGTCCATCCACTCCTGGGTTGCCACACCGACGCTGATGCCCTGAACGTTCAGCGCTTCAGTGACTCCTGCTTCTTGGCTTCTACAGTTCGCGTCATGACAGCACCTGATGGAGTTCCACGTGCATAATTATACTCCTCTGTCTCTGCGTCTGTCTCTGTCTGTCTGTCTCTCTCTCTCTCTCTCTCCTCTCTCTCTCTCTCTCTCTCTCTCTCTCTTTCTCTTTCTCTCGGTGTTCATGGTGTTCAAATCTTGCCTGGATTATCGGAACTTTATCTCCTCTTGTTCGCAGATGACATCGTATTATTATCCAGCACTGCTATTGGTTTACAAAATCAAATTAATACGTTGAACAGTGCTTGCAAAAACCTATTTTTGACTGTAAATGCGGATAAGACGAAAGTCATGGTGTTTCGAAAAGGCGGATTTTTAGGAAAAAAGAAAACTGGAATCTTGATGGAAATCCATTAGAGGTAGTAAACGAGTATAATTATCTGGGATACGTTTTTACAACAAAAATGAGTATAAAGAAAGGAGTAGATGCTCTTGCAGTGAAGGGTAAGAGAGCATGTGTTGACTGTGTAAAACATATAACAAAGTTGAATGACATTTCCAAAGCCTGTTTCTTTCGAATCTTTGATGCTCAGGTGCAGCCCATTCTCTTGTATGCCTCAGAAATGTGGGGGCTTCAAAGGCTTGATAATATAGAAAAAATACATTCTTTTGCCTGTAAACGTTTTTTGAATGTACCTCTTCGAGTGCCAAACAAATTTGTCTATGGAGAAACTGAACGCTACCCCTTGTACATAAACAGTGCAGTCAGATGTATACGTTATTGGCTCAAATTATTGAAAATGGATTCATACAGATTACCCAGACAAGCATACTCAATGCTTTTTAATTTAGATGAAAATGGCAAAAAATGTTGGGTAACTTTAGTTAAAAACATTCTGTGCAGTCTCGGATTTGGATATGTATGGTTGCAACAAGGTGTGGGCTGTGAGCAGACTTTCGTATCATCGTTCAAACAGAGAATGAAAGATATATACAGACAAGAATGGGATGAATCTGTAATGGTTAAGGAAATATACCAAAGATATAATTTGTTTAAAACGAGCTTTGAAAGTGAACGCTATTTCGAATTCATTGATATAAAATGTTTTCGAGATTGCTTGATAAAGCTACGTCTTGGTTTGCTGCCGATCAATGGATCCTTCTTTAGAAGAATGTTTCAGAAAAATGGAAATTTTATGTGTGCAGTTTGCAATGAGCTTGAAGACGAAGATCATTTTGTTAACAAGTGTGTTCTTTACAAGAATTTAAGAGTGAAATATTTGATTATGAGACAGCAGCCGTATGTCAGTTTATTAAGAAATGGCTCTGTTAGTAATATTCGCAAGCTTAGCGTATACCTTTTTAATGCATTGAAGCTAAGACGGGCTTACAACGAAAATCTGGATGCATTGTGAAATCTATAACATTATGTTTCGTGTTAGACCCCATTCTAGGGGCTGGAGGCCTGAAGAATTAAATTTTTGTTCTTGTTCTTGTTCTTCTCTTTCTCTCTCTTTCTCTCTCTCTCTCTCTCTCTCCTCTCTCTCTCTCTCTCTCTCTCCTCTCTCTCATCTCTCTCTCTCTCTCTCTCCTCTCTCTCTCGACTGTGGTAAATCCTGCTTCCTGGCTTCAACAGTCGCTCCATGACAGCACCAACTAGAGTTTCACGTGCATATACTGGTACGTCTGTCTGTCTGTCTGTCTGTCTGATTCTCTCTCTCTCTCTCTCTCTCTCTCCTCGCTCTCTCTCTCTCTCTCTCTCACTCTCTCTCTCGCTCTCTCTCTCTCTCTCTCTCTCTCTCTCTCTCTCCTCTCTCTCTCTCTCTCTCTCTCTCTCTCTCCTCTCTCTCTCTCTCTCTCCTCTCTCTCTCTCCTCGGATCGTAGTAGCTCGCGCACCTTGGCTTCGCTAGTTCACGTCATCACAACATTTCTTGGAGTTTCATCTCCATGTGCCAGGACATGCCCCCACCCCCACCTCCACCCCCTCTCCCTATCCTTCGCTCTCTCCCCGCCCTCCGTCGGAACCTGTTACCCTCCCCTCCCTTTCCCCCATCTCCCTCGTTCCTGTCTCTTTCCCTTTATCTCTGCTGGGACATGTTCCCCTTCTACCCCCCCTCCCCCCTCCCCCCTCCCCATCTCCCTCGTTCCTGTCTCTTTCCCTTATCTCTGCTGGGACATGTTCCCCTTCTACACCCCCCCCCCCCCCCCCTGTCTCTTTCCCTTTATCTCTGCTGGGACATGTTCCCCTTCTACCCCCCCCCCCCCCCCCCCCTCTCTTTCCCTTTATCTCTGCTGGGACATGTTCCCCTTCTACCCCCCCCCCCCCCCTGTCTCTTTCCCTTTATCTCTGCTGGGACATGTTCCCCTTCTACCCCCCCCCCCCCCCCCTGTCTCTTTCCCTTTATCTCTGCTGGGACATGTTCCCCTTCTACCCCCCCCCCCCCCCCTGTCTCTTTCCCTTTATCTCTGCTGGGACATGTTCCCCTTCTACCCCCCCCCCCTGTCTCTTTCCCTTTATCTCTGCTGGGACATGTTCCCCTTCTACCCCCCCCCCCCCCCCTGTCTCTTTCCCTTTATCTCTGCTGGGACATGTTCCCCTTCTACCCCCCCCCCCCCTGTCCTTTCCCTTTATCTCTGCTGGGACATGTTCCCCTTCTACCCCCCCCCCCCCCTGTCTCTTTCCCTTTATCTCTGCTGGGACATGTTCCCCTTCTACCCCCCCCCCCCCCCCCCTGTCTCTTTCCCTTTATCTCTGCTGGGACATGTTCCCCTTCTACCCCCCCCCCCCCCCCCTGTCTCTTTCCCTTTATCTCTGCTGGGACATGTTCCCCTTCTACACCCCCCCCCCCCCTGTCTCTTTCCCTTTATCTCTGCTGGGACATGTTCCCCTTCTACCCCCCCCCCCCCCCTGTCTCTTTCCCTTTATCTCTGCTGGGACATGTTCCCCTTCTACCCCCCCCCCCCCCCTGTCTCTTTCCCTTTATCTCTGCTGGGACATGTTCCCCTTCTACCCCCCCCCCCCCCTGTCTCTTTCCCTTTATCTCTGCTGGGACATGTTCCCCTTCTACCCCCCCACCCCCCCTGTCTCTTTCCCTTTATCTCTGCTGGGACATGTTCCCCTTCTAAACCCCCCCCCCCCCCCCTGTCTCTTTCCCTTTATCTCTGCTGGACATGTTCCCCTTCTAACCCCCCCCCCCCCTGTCCTCTTTCCCTTTATCTCTGCTGGGACATGTTCCCCTTCTACCCCCCCCCCCCCTGTCTCTTTCCCTTATCTCTGCTGGGACATGTTCCCCTTCTACCCCCCCCCCCCTGTCTCTTTCCCTTTATCTCTGCTGGGACATGTTCCCCTTCTAACCCCCCCCCCTGTCTCTTTCCCTTTATCTCTGCTGGGACATGTTCCCCTTCTACCCCCCCCCCCCCCCCCTGTCTCTTTCCCTTTATCTCTGCTGGGACATGTTCCCCTTCTACCCCCCCACCCCCCTCCCCCCTCCTCCCTACCTCACTCTTGGATTCTTTTCACAGCCCGTCGTATTAGCTGAGTGGATGTTTACGTTAAGCCTGAATTATGAAATATGAAATGTATTATGAATTATTGATTGCATTGAATTGTGTAACTGATGGTCGCAACAGATTTCTCTCCGTACAATTAAGATTGCAGTCCCTGGGGAAAGTACATAATGATTGACTGCATTGAATTGTATAACTGATGGTCACAACAGGTTTCTCTCCGTACGATTAAGATTGCTGTCCCTGGGGAAAATACGTCGCCATTTTGAAAAGGCGCGATTCATTTTTTTTTTTTAATTTCCCATGTCTGCTTATGTACATATTATGTCCATTCGTTTCACGTTGTATACCTTCACTGTCACAATAGATTCTCATGGAAGCAAAACCAGGTTGCTGTCCCTGGGAAGGCCCATCGCCACAACAAAGCGCCATTCATGTGACTTGTCTGCTTATGAATCCTTGATTGTCGCATGTATTGTAGTGCATTGCATCGACAAGAATTCAGCAAGGGCTTAAGCATGGAATGAACCTCAAAATGGAGGTTACCATGACAGCCGGCATGCAGAACCACAGACTTCAAGACCTTGATGTGCTGATCGTTAAGGACGAGGATGTAAAGATGATGCCGTGTGTAAGGACGAGGATGTAAAGATGATGCCGTGTGTAAGGACGAGGATGTAAAGATGATGCCGTGTGTAAGGACGAGGATGTAAAGATGACGCCGTGTGTAAGGACGAGGATGTAAAGATGATGCCGTGTGTAAGGACGAGGATGTAAAGATGACGCCGTGTGATCCGTTCCGGCCTGACACAACACTTTTTACAGTGTACCCCGGTGTCAGTCAGTCCAAGAGAAACTGACACTTAATTAAATAATAATGAATACTTATATAGCGCCTATTCTCGGCTAGAAGCCAAGCTCTAAGCGCTTTACAATCCACACTCGTTTACACAACGGGCTGCCTACCTGGGTAGTGCCGACTGAAGAGCTGCCAGCTGGCGCTTCATTCAGTCGTTTCCCGTGTCATCCAGTCAGTATCGTTCAATATCGATCATTCATTTTCCTTACTTCCTTCATTCTTTCCATTTCTCACGCAGGGTGCATGCTATGTATAACGTGTCATCCATACCAACGGCCAAACTGGCCTTCTCTTCCGAAAGTTGGCGATGGGATTTTACGTGTGTGCAAGATGTTATGCGTGCGTTCACACACGAAACCTCGGTTTATAGTCTCATTCGAAGGACTAGTCTCACACTTGCAGTGCTGGACACGAAATTTGAGCAACGCTGTCAAAAAAAAAACCAAATCACCCATTAAGTCGTCTGTAGAACACTCAACTTTGCGTCAGAGCTGGTCAGAGCCGACAGACTTGACAGGAATAGAACCTACGACATCGCAGCCTGCCATCCACGACGCTAACCACTGCGCTACATTGACTGTAATGAGCCAGACCACTTCATTTCCTGGCACTGACCCTGGCACTTGGCTTTCGCCCTGAGACGGATTAAAAGCGTATGGCGACTTCCATGTCTGGAGAGCTCGTTGACCTGTGTCAGTCCAGCCATTTAGTCAATCAGTTAGTTAGTTAATCGATGGATTAGTGAGTGTGTGCGCGCGCGCGCGCGCGTGTGTGTGTGTGTGTGTGTGTGTGTGTGTGTGTGTGTGTGTGTGTGTGTGTGGTGCGTGTGTGTGTGTGTGGTTCTCTCTCTCTCTCTCTCTCTCTCTCTCTCTCTCTCTCTCTCTCTATCTATCTATCTATATATATATATATAGCTACAATATAAAAACCAAACAGAACTGAGCAAATATATCTGGAAACTTAAAGACGCAAAAACAAGCTACAATATATCCTGGAAAATCATAAAAAGAGCATCACCATACAGCAATGTTTCAAAAAGGTGCAACCTATGTTTAACTGAAAAATGGTTAATACTATGCAAACCACACTTAGCAACTTTAAACACCAAAACAGAAATAGTAAACAACTGCAGGCATAAATGGAAATCGTTGTTAGTGAATACACCCAAAACAAAAACCTGAAAGCCCCCAAAAAACACGTGCAGCCAACCCGCACGTGCAAACAGCCGCAAACGGGAGCCCACAGGCTATATAACATCGGCGGTGGGCAAACCAAAAACCATCCTGATGACAGCGCAACGCGCTCGAGACAAATTTGTATATATATATAGTCTCATTCGAAGGACTATATATATATATGTGTGTGTGTGTGTGTGTGTGTGTATGTGTGTGTGTGTGTGTGTGTGTGGTTCAAAAATGAAAGAGATGTATTCATAGCTACTCACGAAAAACCTCCTATTTCACGACTCACGACTCTCCACCTTTCCAAGACAAACCAAGACTCTATCAGCCCCTCCTCCTTCTCCCTTTTCCCTCATTCCCCCTCCAGCTCATCTTCTCCCATCCCTGCGCCATCCCCTTTCACAATTGAACCTCAGCCACAAAGACCAGCTCGGACGTCATCTCTGGTCAGAATTAGAGACAGACATGAATGGTCTTAGAGAGACAGGCCGTCAGACACACCGCTTCAAACCATCCTGGTCAATAATCCTCGTTTGAAAGAGAGAGAGAGAGAGAGAGAGAGAGAGAGAGACAGACAGACAGACAGACAGAGAGTGTGTGTGTTCCATTAAAAGGGAGGGAGGGTGGAGAGAGAGGGAGAGTATTCCATTGAGAGAGAGGAGGGTGGGGCGAGAGGGAGAAGGAGACTATTCCATTGAGAGAGGGGTGGTAGGGAAAAGAGAGAGAGAGTGAGACAGACAGACAGAGACAGACAGAGAGACAGAGAGAGAGTATTCAGAGAAACAGGGAGGATGGGGGAAACAGAGAAAGGGAGAGACAGACAGACAGACAGAGACAGAGAGAGAGAGAGAGTATTCCATCGAGAAACAGGGAGGATGGGGGAAACACAGAGAGTATTCTACTGAGAGAGAGGGAGAATGGTAAGAGAGAGAGAGAGAGAGAGAGAGAGAGAGAGAGAGAGAGAGAGAGAGAGAGAGAGAGAGAGAGAGAGAGAGATAGTAAGGTAGAAAGAAACAGACTGTAGAACAGGAAAGGCCCCAGCGGTCGTTAACCAGTTCAGAAGGCTGTGATGATTACAACTCAAACGTGCCGTCAGTCCTCCTATTGTATTGTACCGCTGTCAGACTTGGCACCTGAAAGCCGCTCCAGACAAGAAGCCGGAAGTTGTCGACTCGAGTAGCCTTAGAATGACCCCAGTCACAAAGTGAAGTGGCTCCATCACTATCGAGGAAGTCAGAAAACGCACAGTAAAAAAAAATTCAGTGTTCTTCCATATTTATGCAAGTGATGCCTGAACTAGTTGTGCAATGTGATACGTCTCACCCCTTTCCCCCTCCCCTCCCTACCACACACACACACACACACACACACACACACACACACACACACACACACACACACATGCTCGCACGCACGCACGCACGCACGCACGCACACGCACACACACACACACACACACACACACACACACACACACACACACACACACACACACACACACACATACACGTAGCTCGGCAAAGTTCTAATTAAGAGGCCTCCTTCTGTGCTGATCTCATCGACTGGCATCTCACGAAGAGGAGCCATTCTTTCCGTGGCACCTTCTAACAATGTGAGAGAGAGAGAGAGAGAGAGAGAGAGAGAGAGAGAGAGAGAGAGAGAGAGAGAGAGAGAGAGAGAGAGAGAGAGAGGCCTCTAAACAAAGATTTTGCCCGTTTCTCACCTTCAGCATCTGCGGCTTGACGTTGCGTCTGACGTGGGTCTGGCCGATGGAGATGAGGACGCTGTTGAGGAAGTCGGAGTCCTCCAGACTCTCCACGGCGGCTCCCAGGCCTTCCATGACGGTGACGGCGTGTCTCTGCAGCATGTCCCGGTCCACGTCCATCTCCAGCTGAGACACCTCGTTCAGCCGCACGATCTTCGGGAACAGCCGCTTCAGGTCAGGCTCCGTCTCGAGCAGCCTGCGAACAGAGAAAGAAAAAGTTGGGTTGGTACAGCAGAACAAGAAAGCTGCATGCAGCCAATCCTGGATGGGTCGCTTGTCCCAGCTAGTTTTCACTATAGTCTATTCTGTGTATATTGACTGTTATCATAGTGTTACTTCTGAATTCAACTGTACGCACCTCAAAGATAAAGGTAACTGATATCCTTTTTCTTTTTCTTTTGTCCAGAATTATCTCTGTTTCTTGACAAAATTTTATCTTCAGTTAGTAAAATCTGACCCCCCTTTTCAATGTTTTCGAATGAAAAATTATTAGGTCAGCAGATAACTATGTATGTATGTGCATATACTTAATATATGTATTCAAGTAAATAAGTATGAATGTATGTATGTATGCGAATGTGCGTGTGTGTGTGTGTGTGTGTGTGTGTGTGTGTGTACGCAAGTGAGGAAGGAAGAGGAAAAAAGAGATAAAAGACGAAAGAGGGTAGCAAGGAAGGAAAAAAAAAAGAAAGACAGAAGGAAGAAAGGGAAAAAAGAAAAAAAGAAATAAAGAAAGAAAATAACTGCAAACAAAATTTCATATAAAGACGCTGTCATAGAGACGTGAAATTAACTGTATACAATTCCGCATCAGAAGCCGTCACGTACACACAGAGAGAGAGAGAGAGAGAGAGAGAGAGAGAGAGAGAGAGAGAGAGAGAGAGAGAGAGAGAGAGAGAGAGAGAGAGAGAGAGAGAGAGAGAGGGGGGAGGGGAGGGAGGGAGGGAGAGAGAGAGGGAGGGAGGGAGAGAGAGAGAGAGATGGAAGACAGACAGACAGACAGACAGACAGACAGAGACAGAGACGCTTCGTTCTTTTGCACAGAATGAACCCTTTTCAAAACTAAATGAAATCTCCACTACCGGTTGACAACCGAGGAAACCGGTGTCAGCGACAGCACAACAGTCGGCTCTCTCGTGGTGCCAGACAATCATCACTGGTATTCAAAACTGCCCCCCCCCCCCTCCCCTTCTCCTCCCCTCCTCCGGCTCCCCAAAGGATCCATCCACCCCAACCCCTCCTCCCCTCTCTCCCATTTCTGTGCTCTCTCCTCCCCCGGCCCCCGCGGCCTTGTCATCGCAGTGAGTTGTGTTGGTGTCTGGTCTCCACTTTGTGGTACGTCTTTTCCATCGCTGTGTGACTGACATCCAGTGATTTACTCGTCCTGTCTGACATGTCTGTACACCTCCCAGCTCAACAAAAGCTGTCGTGTTGGTCTTTCCGGACAGCCTGACCTCTAAATCTCGTTATCCAACCTCTAAGTTTCTGTCTTCAGTTTCTGGGTCGCTGTAGTCTGCAACACATAAGTCCATGTAAACGATCTCTAGGTCTCTGTAGCCTGCAACACATAAATCCATGTAAACGATCTCTAGGTCTCTGTAGCCTGCAACACATAAATCCATGTAAACGATCTCTAGGTCTCTGTAGCCAGCCTCTACAGTCTGTGTGATCAGTCTCTGGATCTTTGTAGCCAACCTCGTAAGTCTGTCTAACCATTCTTTGGGCCTGTCAACCAGTCTCTGTGTCTGTGTAGCCAAAATCGTAGGTCTATGTAACCAACCACAAGGTCTGTGTGCCCAGTTTCCTTTTAGGGCTGTGTAACCAATCTCAAGGTTTCTGTAGCCAATCTCCTAGGCCTATGTAACCATTCTCTAGGCTAATGTGACCAATCCCAAGGTCGCTGTAGCCAACCTTGAAAGTCTTTGTAACCAAGGCCTAGGTCTGTGTGCCCAAAGCTTTGGGTTTCTGCAGCCAACCGTAAGTTCTCTGTGGCCAAACTCTACTTCTCTGTAACAACACTTGGAAGTCTTTGTAAACAATCTCAAAGTCTCTGTTACCAACCTCTAAGCTTTTATAACCAGGATGTAGGTCTCTGTGACCAACCTCCACACCTTTCTAACAGATCTTCAGGTCTCTCTAACAAAACACAAGGTTTCTATAGCCAGCCTGTTGGCCTCTAGCCAGCCTCTAGGTCTGTCATATAGTCTTTAGATCCGCATTCTCTAATCCACCTCAAGGTCTCTAAAAGCAATCTTCAGTTCACTCTAGCCAACAACTTCACTCTCTAGCCACCCTCTAGATCACTATAACCAACCCTCAGACCTCTCTTATCACCATGTACATTCTCTAACTAATCTCTATGTCTCTATGACCAAACGTCACGTCCTTCTAGCCAACATCTGCACTCATTCACCAACCTTTAGGCCTGTCTAACCAACCTTCATTCCCTATAACCAATATTTACGCTTTCTAGCCAACCTCCATGCTCAAACCCAACTTTCAGGTTTCTGTAACCAACATCTCCACTCCCTAACCAACCTCTAGGTCTCCATAACCAATCTAACCAATCTTCAGTTCATTCTAACCAACCTCTAAGTCTCTATAGGCAACCTTCAGGGCCCTCTAACCAACCTCTACACTCCCTAACCAACCTCTGGATCTTACCAGCAATTTTCAGGTTTCGTTAACCAACGTATTCACTTTATAACCAGCTTCAGTGTCTCTACATCCAACCATCAAGTCTCTCTAACCAACATCCACACTCTAATAACCAACTTCTTGCTCTGTATAATCAACCTTAAGATCTCTCTCCCTTCAACATCTACACTGTCTAACCAGACTCTAGGCCCTTATATGCAAGCTTCAGATCTCTCTCTAACCTGCATCTACACTCTCTAACCAAAGTCTGGCTCTGTCGCCAACCTGTCGCTCTCTGTGTCGTTCATTTAGTTATCTGCAATCAGCGTCTTGTCAATAGCTAGCTTTTAGGTCTGCGTAGTCAATGTCTTGGTCTTTGTGTTTTTCCAACCTGTAAGTTTGTGCAGCCAAGGTCTTGCTCTCTGTAGGTAGCCTTGAGGCCCCATAGCCAATGTCTAGATCTCTCTATGTAACATCTAGGTGTCTGTAATCTATTTCTAGACCTCTCTAACCACCCTCTAGGTCTCTCTAACCACCTCTAGACTTCTCTAACCACCCTCTAGGTCTCTCCAACCACACTCTAGGTCTCTCCAACCACACTCTAGTCTCTCAACCAACCTCTAGGTCTCTCTAACCACCCATCTGGTCTCTCTAATCATCCTCTAGGTCTCTCCTAACCACCCTCTGGTCTCTCTAACCACCCATCGGGTCTCTCTAACCACCCTCTGGGTCTCTCTAACCACCTTCTGGGTCTCTCTAACCACCCATCGGGTCTCTCTAAACACCCTCTGGGTCTCTCTAACCACCCATCGGGTCTCTCTAACCATTTTCTACGTTTAAACCATCCTCTTGGTCTCTCTCGCCTGTCGTTAGGTCTCTCTTGTTTTCTAGGTCTCTCTATCCACCCTCTAGGTCTCTCTAACCACCCAATGGGTCTCTCTAACCACCCCTGGGTCTCTCTAACCCCCCCCCCCCCCCCCCCCCATCGGGTTTCTCTAACCACCCTCTGGTCTCTCTAACCACCCTCTGGGTCTCTCTATCCACCCTCTAGGTCTCTCTAACCACCCTCTAGGTCTCTCTAACCACCCTCTGGGTCTCTCTAACCACCCTCTAGGTCTCTCTAACCACACTCTAGGTCTCTCTAACCACCCTCTGGGTCTCTCTATCCACCCTCTAGGTCTCTCTAACCACCCATCGGGTCTCTCTAACCACCGTCTAGGTCTCTCTACCCACCCTCTGGGTCTCTCTAAACCACCCACTGGGTCTCTCTAACCACCCTCTGGGTCTCTCTAACCACCCTCTGGGTCTCTATCTACCCTCTAGGTCTCTCTAACCACACTCTAGGTCTCTCTAACCACCCCTCTGGGTCTCTCTATCCACCCTCTGGTCTCTCCAACCACCCTCTAGGTCTCTCTAACCACCCTCTAGGTCTCTCTAAACCACCCTCTGGGTCTCTCTATCCACCCTCTAGGTCTCTCTAACACACCTTCTAGGTCTCTCTAACCACCCTCTGGTCTCTCTATCCACCCTCTAGGTCTCTCTGACCACCCTCTAGGTCTCTCTAACCACCCTCTGGTCTCTCTAACCACCCCTAGGTCTCTCTAACCACCCACTGGTCTCTCTAACCACCCTCTGGGTCTCTCTAACCACCCTCTGGGTCTCTCTATCCACCCTCTAGGTCTCTCTAACCACACTCTAGGTCTCTCTAACCACCCTCTGGGTCTCTCTATCCACCCTCTAGGTCTCTCTAACC
>CM031598.1:96773064-96783064 GCA_018398815.1 Conus ventricosus | reverse complement strand
GTTGGTCACCAGCGCGCACATATCTCTCTCTCTCTCTCTCTCTCTCTCTCTCTATATATATATATATATATATATATATATATATATATATTAATAATAAATGTCTTTGAGGATTCTCAGGAGATCTAAAAAAATAACAACAGGAAAACAGAACAAATATTGACAGCGAGTGCGTGTGTACGTGCGCGTGCCTGCGTACACACACAAGTGTGTGTGTGTGTGTGTGTGTGTGTGTGTGTAATGGGAAAAAGGACAATTCAGTGTCCAATCCCATTTCACCTCGAGGAAAAAAGAGAGGCAGATAGAGGGAACAGAAGCAGAGATAGAGAAAAAGAGAGAGTGGCAGACGAGTCTTATGTTTGGAAGGGGGCGCTTGAGAGTGTGTAAAAGAAAGTGAAAGATATTCTTGGAAAGGGGCACTTGAGGGTGTGTATGAGGGGGGGAAATATATATATGTATATAGATGGATAGATGCATATAGATTGTTCACATGTCTATGAGTATGCATACCTGGATGGTGTTTGGGGGATATATATATATATTATTATATATATATATATATTGAGAGAGAGAGAGAGAGAGAGAGAGAGAGAGAGAGATAGATAGATAGATATTATGCTCTACATGTGATATTATAGATATGCTATATATGTACATGGGATGTCATAAGAATAAGGTGGGATGGGGAAATTGGGGGAGGGGGTATAGAGAGAAAAGGGTGGAGGAGAGGTCGTGGGAAAGGAAAAGAGCTGGAATGATTCAACTAATCCATCAATCATCAATCATTTTCCTTTTTCCACCCCCAGCAAGCATCACACCAATCCAACCACATTATCTCACTTATGACAATGATCATCATCCTGTACAGTCATAGATCAATTCCTCTATTCCCCCAACTGGCATTAAACATACTAACGCCAGCACACTATTCCACTTTTGTAAATGACCATCATCCCACACTACTGTGAATCACTCACACCATGACAATAATCATCATCCATCAATCATTGTTTGTAAACCTTCATTCCCCCAACCGGCATTATTACACCAATGCCACAACATTATCCAACTTATATAACAATGATCATCATCCTACAGTACTGTTGATCTCGAATGATCCATGACCATCAGTCATCGACCTCCACCCTCACCCCCATCCACCTTCTTCCTGAACCGGCAGTATTATACTAATGCCACCACATTATTTCCCTTATCACAATGACCATCATCCTACAGTATCTCGCTAATGACAATGATCATCACCCACCAGTCATTGATATCTTCCTTCATTCCCCAACTGGCACTATTGTACTAATGCTACATTATTCCACCTACATGACAATGACCCTCACCCTATAGTACTACTGATCCCAAATGTTCACCATCCATCAGTCACTGGAAATACTGTCATCCAGTGATCACCTTCATACTGCAATATATATGGCAATGAGGAAGCTGACTATTTGGCAAAGGAACGAGAACAGCAGCCCCAACTAGAACAGGAATTCTCCCTTTGAAAAAAATCAAAAGTATTATCAAGGAGAACCAAAAATGAAAAAGGCAGATGGCTTGAGCAGCACCCTACTTCAACAAGAGGGATGGACACTACCAGATGCCCAGATAAGACCTTTGTGAGACTGAGGACAGGGCACTCCAGACTGAGACATCACATGTCCACTATATTCCACAATAGCAGGTCTTCAAATCACCCATGCAGTACAGCCCAACACATTGACCACTGGAGGGCCTTCGCCATACAGCAGCCTTCACCAATACCTCCAGGGTTTTCCCTTTCCTAAGTGAACAAGGAAGAAGACCATCCTACTGTACTGATGATCTCTAATGATTATCACCCATCAGTCATTGACTCCCCTCCCCCAAGAACGATTATCATCCAGTAGCACTGTTGTTATCAAATGGTCATCACCTAATAAGCTTTATTATCATTATTTATATATTTATTCAAAACCCCTTGTGTGTGTGTGTGTGTGTGTGTGTGTGTGTGTGTGTGTGTGTGTGTGTGCATATGGATGTGGATATGGATGAGTGTTTGTACATAATATATACACGATGTATACACACATATTGTGTGTGTGTGTGTGTGTGTGTGTGTGTGTGTGTGTGTGTGTGTGTGTGTGTGCTTATATATGTGTATGTGTGATAGTATTGATTTTCACCTATGACAAACCGTCACTATTCATCAGTCATTGATCATTTCCAATTTTCTGCTCAATTGGCATTATCATACAATGCCATCATGTTATTTCACTCATGTACAATGATCAACATCCTATAGCATTGTTTATCTCACTTATGACAATGATCATCATCATCATTAAAAAAATATATATATATATATAAATATATATATATATATATATATATATATATATATATATATAATATATATTATATATATATATATATATATAATGTGTGTGAGAGAATGGGTGTGTATGTGTTTGAAAACTCCCCACAGTTAGTCTCATTATGACCATAATTCACCATAATACCTCCCCTTTCTTCCCCCCTCCCCACCCTACCCCCACCCCCTCTTTTTCCCCCAACAACACTATTTGCATGAATTTCTCACCCTCCACACACCCCATGCATACATTTGTGTGGGAGGAGAGATATGAACTCTTTCTCTCTCTCTCCCCCTCCCCCATTACCCTTTTCCACACACCCTCCATATTCTGCCTCCCCCCCCCCCCTACCCTCCCCCCTCCCCAACGATATCTTACCACCCATTGATCATTTCCTTTCTCTTCCAATCATTATCCACACCCCCAATACGATACCCCCACATAACTACTATCATCACCATCACCTCCCATTAAAATTGTTCATTTATTTATTTGTTCATTTATATCTTTTATATTCTTTATTTACTTCTTTTATCTTATTTCATTTATTTATTTATTCATTTATTTATTATTATGATTTTTATTCATTTATTTTTTGTTTTTATAACTTATTTGGTGTTATGGGTGAAAACGAATGAATGTACAGCATACGACTCCCTTTTTGCTGGGCGGCCATCTTGGAAACTGCTCAAATTACACAAAATTTCCTTTTTTTTAAAATAGACCTGTATCTGGTTCAGGGCACGAAATTGTGCTTCTCAGCCAGATTTTGTGTTTGTAGCATTAAATGAACAATTTTGCAACATATATTCCAATTTTTGTGTCGGCCATTTTGAAAAATGCCAAAAAAAACACATTTTTACAAATTTTTCATGGTGGCTCTAAATCAGGTTTTGTTCAGGACATAAAACTGGCCATCTCTGCCAAATTTGGTGCTTGTTGCATGAAGTGCATGATTTTTCGACATAGAACCCCGCTAGTTCCACGCTCTAAAGTATCTTCTGTACATACCCTGAGACCTTTATCATTTCTGTCTTGGAACGTCAATGGTTTACGTTCAAAGTTAATATTTAATGACTTTTTGTGTTATGTTTCTTCTTTCGACTTTGTTTGCCTGGTGGAGACTTTTGAAAAAGACTGGGATTCCAGTTCATTCGTTCAGTTTGAAATGTATTGTATGCCCTCTGTAAAATTTACTAGTCAAGGGAGAAAACTCAGGGGGGATAATATGTTTAATAAAAAAGGAGTTTTGTCCGTTTGTACGTCAACTGAACGTTAAGTATGAAAATATGTGTGCTTTCGTTCTTGATA
Organism: Conus ventricosus; assembly: GCA_018398815.1. NCBI lineage: Eukaryota > Metazoa > Mollusca > Gastropoda > Neogastropoda > Conidae > Conus > Conus ventricosus. Next base: position 96,779,387 of record CM031598.1, on the reverse strand, counting down.
AGCGGTTATTTGGGTGTTCTTGTGACGTTCTATATGTATGCGTGTATATTCCACCGGAAAGTTCTCCTTTCTATGGTTATTTTGGTTACGATCAGGGGATTACAATACTTGAAGATTGTTTGACTGACTTATTACTAACACTGGATGATGTTTATGTTATGATCTGTGGTGATCTGAATAGCCGTATTTCAACTCTTTCTCCGCCTCGACCAGTAAACAATCATATACCTCATTTTGAAGACAGCACTAAACAATCTAATCGTCACTCTCAAGATACACAGGTAAACACTTACGGAAAATTGTTGATTAATATGTGCACTGCCCTTGATCTAGTTGTTCTCAATGGTTTATGTTATGGCGACCAAGAAGGTCGCTACACATATATTGGTGAAAATGGATGTAGCGTGAATGATTATTTCATTTTGTCTAATGACTTTTTTGACATCATTTGTGATTCGTGTGAAATGAATGTTGTTGACCGCGTTGAATCTGATCATTGTCCTCTTGATCTTGCCCTTTTGGTTCAGAATGTGTTTAATAGAAATGATGATAAGGAGATACAAATTATTGAAAAGTTTATGTGGAATGAACAGTACAGTCAGGTCTTTTATGGTAAACTCTGTGAAGCAGAAAATCGCAGTAGACTAAAAAATGCCATAGAGTTAATTGATGTAAATATCAATGAAGCATTGAATCTGTTTAACGATTGTATACGAACATGTGCCACATGTATGAAAAGAACAATAAAGATGGGCCAGACTAAATGTAAAGAGGGATGGTTTGACGCAGAATGTCATGTTAACAAGAAAAAGTGCGTACTCTGTTGGGAATATTTCGTAGAACTTTGGATAAGAATGATAAAGATCTGTATGTAAGGGCTAGGAGAGAATACAAAAAATTGTTAGTTAGAAAAAAACGAATGTTTGATAATATCAGACTAGAAGAGCTTGTGGTATCTGCTCATAATCAAAAAGACTTTTGGAATTGTATGAAAAAAATTTCATTGAAACGTAAACAACCTAAGAATAATATTCTATTGGAGGAATGGTTCCAACATTTTAAGTCCTTACTGAACAAAGATTTACCAAATGAATCTGATTACGTTCTACACAATGCGGAAAGTGAGTTTATTGACCGTCCTATTTCAAGAGACGAAGTTTTGCTTGCACTTAAAAAATTGAAGTCTGGCAAGGCTGCAGGTCCTGACGGAATTATTGGAGAATTCTTTAAAGCACCATGTGAAGAAATTATAGACTTTTTTGTCATGTTTTTTAATTCATTGTTTCAGAAGGGTATCTTTCCTGAGTCTTGGTGTGAGTCTATAACCCTTCCACTATATAAAAAAGGGGATGTGAACAATGTGAATAATTACCGAGGTATTTCGTTGTCTGATATAAGTAGCAAAGTATTTAGTTCTATTATCAACTTAAGACTCCAGGAATATGTAGAAGAACATAACATAACTGGCGAATGTCAGGCTGGATTTAAACGTGGATACTCGACTGTTGATCATATGTATACCTTCTTGCCTTGATTCAAAAGCAGTTTTCTTTTAACCGCAAGTTATAGTAGCATTTATTGATTTTGAAAAAGCGTTTGACTCGATCAATCAAAATTTACTGTGGCCTGTATTGATGAAGAATGGTATTAGTGGAAAATTGTTTAAATGTATTCGTAGCATGTACAATGCAGTTAAAACAAGAATAAGAAGTGGCAATAAATTAACTGACTTTATAGCGTGCACTAGAGGAGTAAAACAAGGAGATGTGTGCAGTCCTATTTTATTCTCATTATTTATCAACGAGCTTACAACTGAGATAGTAGAAAACAACTGGGTCTATTTGGAAAAAGTTATCAGTTACTGTGGCTTTGGAAAGGATATGAGTAAATGGATATGCACTTTTTACAAAAATATTAAAGCTCATGTAATCGTTAACGGAAAGTTATCTCAGAGTTTTCCCATTAGGAGAGGATGTCGCCAAGGTGATCCTATATCCCCATATCTCTTTGTGTTATGTGCTGAATTACTAGCGAGCAAAATAAGAGAAGATGACGAAATTAAGGGAACAAAAATATCTGACACAGAATTTAAAATAAGCCAGTTTGCAGACGACACGTCGTTTACATTAGAAGGGGATAAAAAGTCATATGAAAAACTGTTCAACTCAATAGAAGAATTTGAAGGAATTTCAGGTCTTAAATTAAATTTTGAAAAAACCTGCAACGTATGGCTGGGGCAAAAGAAAGGCTCACAAACTGTACATTTGGCTGAAAAGCATATGATATGGAACCCTATAAAATTCAAACTGCTAGGAATTTGGTTGACAACTGATTTATCAAAACTAACAGAAATAAATATGTCAGATAAGTTTACAGAAGTTCAAAACTTGTTTAAAATTTGGTCAAAACGCATGTGTAAGGTTGCAGTATTAAAATCTCTTATTTTGTCTAAGCTTGTATACCTGTGGATGTTGCTCCCAAACCCCCCTGACAGTGACGTAAAACATCTGCAAAAGATGTGTTTTGAATTTGTATGGGACAAAAAACCTGACAAAATTAAACGAAAGTATGCAGTTCATAATATTGAAAACGGAGGTATAGGTTTGCCAGACATTCACGCCTTTATGCAAGCTTTAAAACTGTCATGGATTAGAAAATTAATTACTAAGAGCTCAAAGTGGAAGACAGTTTTAGTAACGCTCTGTCCAGAAGTAAACAATCTAAATCATTTTGGGTCAAAGAAGTATTTACAGAGTAGGTGTAACCAGTTTTGGAAGGATGTATTTAAATCTTATGACACTTTCAACATACAAACAGATTTAGAGAATACTGAGGAGATTGCAGCAGAACCTATCTTTTATAACGATAAATTCAAAATTGATAAAACGCATTTTTATTTTAAGTTATGGTTTGACAAAGATATAATTCATGTGGGAGATATGATGGATGAAAATGGCACTTTTTTAAGTTACAAAAAATTTTCAAGGAAGTTAGGAGTGCAGGTGAATTACCTCCATTATTTAGGCTGTGTCCAGGCTATAACAGAATACGCTAGAAAAGAAACATAACATTTGAAAACGTGTCAAGAATGATAAAAGCAAAGTTTTGAAAATTATAACAAGTGTTGTCAAAGGATCAAAACTTTACTACAATTTGCTCCTGGATAAAATAGATGTACTTAATATAGAGTCTTTTGCAAAATGGGAAATAAAGATACAAACAGCGGTATGACTGGGAAACTGTATTAGAACATGTCCGAAAATCAAAGAAATAAAATTTAGATGGTTTCAACTGAAACTCTGCCACAGGGTTTTGGTATCAAACATACTTCTGAAAAGAATGGGTCTCTCAGACAGCGATAAATGCAGATTTTGTAAAAATGAAAGAGACACAATTCATCATTATTTGTGGTATTGTCCAATAACACAAGAATTCTGGAAGGAATTGGAAAGATATTTGAAACAGAAATGTGAACATTGTTTCAGATTGTCACTGAATGTCGAGCTGATCTTGTTCGGAACCGACGAAAAAACAAAAACAGACCAAATTCTTGATCTTATTTTACTATGGGCAAAGTTTTTCGTCTATAAAAGTAGAATTATTAACGCAATACCAAGACTGTCTGAATTTACAGTTGAACTTAAATATAGATATCAAATAGAAAAGCATGCACATATAATGGAAATGCGCTATCATGATTTTATTAAAAACTGGTTACCATATAGCACACTGTGCGCAGACTAGACACTACAGTTCGTCGCAATAAAAAATTAGCCGTAAATACTACTAATGTTTTCATTCTTATTAGAGTGTTTTTATGTCACAGTAGCTAACAAAACTGTATACATTATTATACAAAAAGCATTCTAATGCTCCTGCAGTTGAGCGTGGATCAAATATGTTTGGATTTGCAAAAGCGGTATGTGACCTTTCCTTTTCTCTTTATTCCTCATTCTTTACCTCCCCCCCCCCCCCCCCTCCCCCCACCTATTCCCAACCGCTCCTCCCCTTTCCTGTCAAATCCTCTCAAGCCATAGACAACTTATTGCTTTATGTCAAGAGTTGATGTTTTTTTTGTTTTTTTTTTAATTGTTTGTTTGTTTGTTTGTTGTTGCTGTATTTTCTACTCGGCATCAAATACCCCTGCAGTTTCATGGAATTTCCTTTAGTTATGCTCTGTAATGAATGACTGCTATATCAAATAGATTTGGACAATGTTGTGTATGGAATTACTAAAGAATGATAGTATAGTCTTTACTTATTGGTGCATGTGAATTCATTGAATGATGTATTACATTGTTTATGTAAAATGTTTCAAAAAGGAAAAGAGAACCTTCGTTGCAAGGGGAAAAAAAAAAAAAGAGATAGTAGAAAACGGTAGGCATGGTGCTAGGTTTATAAACGATCCTACAGAACTCTTTATTTTATTACTAGCAGATGATGTAGCTCTGCTCTCAGAGACTGTTGTTGGTCTGCAGAGACAACTAAATAATTGAAATACTCAGCTGATAAATTAGATTTGAAGGTCAATTTTGATAAAAGGAAGATTATTGTCTTTAGGAAGGGAGGTTACTTGGCTGCAACTGAGAGATGGCGGTATGATGGTACTGTCATGCCTGTTGTAAACGTTTATAAATCTCTCGGCATAATTTTTTCTATTCGGCTGAGTTTTGCTGCAGCATGTAAAGACCTTTCTAGTAGGGCTAGGAATGTATTATTATGTGTTATGAAGAAATTGTTTGTGCTACATAATAATTCCTTGGAAGTGTTTGTCAAAATTTGTGATGCACAGATACAACCCATTGTGCAGTATGGTTCGGAGCTATGGGGTTTAGATAAGAATGCTGCAGTTCATTGTGAATCGGTTCATTTGACTGGGTTAAAAAAGTTTTTGGGTGTAGAACTTAGAACGCCAAATGATTTAATATATGGAGAAACAAATAGGTATCCAATATATATAAATTCTGCAGTTAAAAGTATCCGCTACTGGTTAAAGTTATTAAACATGACTAATGATAGATTACCACGAAAAGCGTACAATACACTACTTGATCTCGACTCAAGGGGCAAAAATAATTGGGTTTCAAATGTTCGTATCTGTTTGTGTGAGCTGGGATTAGGATATGCATGGATATATTAAGGAGTAGGAGAAGAACGTAAGTTTATTCAAACAATTCGACAAAGATTGATCGACAGTAGATGGCAAGCGTGGGAAAGTCACATTCAATCAAGTAACAGATTTGATGTGTACAGAGTTCACAGTTCCTCACATTTAGTTAAGAATTACCTTTTGTTTAATATGAAAATGCACTTGCGATTCACTTTCACTAGATTTAGATTTGGAATTTCTGATATTAAGGTACATGCTAATCGCTACAAAAATGCGAGTTACAATGAATTGCTCTGTCCCCTTTGTAAAGAATCAGTCGAAGATGAAGTTCATTTTGTCCTGCAGTGCCCTGCTTATAGTAATTTCCGTTTGCAGCTAATACATACAACATTTTATAACCAACCATGTATGTTTCGTTTTTCCTTGCTAATGGCATCAGAAAAAGAGAGTGTGATTCGTAGTTTAGTTCTTTATGTATATAAAGCTTTCCAGTTAAGAGAAACATTGCTTTCTTGATTGACTGCATTTTGTAATTGTAAGGACTCGTGATACTGCTGCCTTTATGATAATTTTCTTGTAATATTGTTATCGCTCCTTTCATATGGGGCTATGGCCTTAAATGATTAAATCATCTGAATCTGAATCTGAATCTCTCTCTCCTCTCTCTCTCTCTCTCTCTCTCTCTCTCTCTCTCTCTCTCTCTCTCTCTCTCTCTCTCCTCTCTCTCTCTCTCTCTCTCTTCTCTTCTCTCAAGGACAGATTGGAAGAATAGGCTCTGCCTAAAATCTCAATCCTTGATCGAATAAAAGTTCTGAGTTCTCTCTCTCTCTCTCTCTCTCTCTCTCTCTCTCTCTCTCTCTCTCTCTCTCTCTCTCTCTCTCTCTCTCTCTCTCTCTCTCTCTCTCTCTCGGAAGAAAGAATCCGGGATTTCAGCGCTGTGGATGGACCACATCCCAAGCCCTGTTCGTGTGGCCCCAAATCCCCCTCACCCACCCATCCTCTTCCATGTCCCCCCCTCCCTCCCTCCCTCACCCCCTACCTCTGTCCTAATTCTTCTACTTTCTTGACCACCTCCCGTCACTCTCCTCCCCTCTCCCCTCCAAATCGCCCCCTGGTCATTTAGAAAAAAAACGTCCCAGGGACTCAAGTATGCGTCCCTCCTCAACACTCTATTGCATGCAACATGGAGATCCTCTCTCTACTCTGGTTTCCT
>CM031598.1:96769765-96772964 GCA_018398815.1 Conus ventricosus | reverse complement strand
TAGTATATGCAGGAAATCACAGCAGTTCCACTGAGTGTCTTCAGAGGTGTTCCGAGGGTGTCTGTTCTGATCTAGTATGTGCAGGAAATCACTGCAGTACCACTGAGTGTCTTCAGATGTGTTCAGAGGGTGTCTGTTCTGATCTAGTATATGCAGGAAATCACTGCAGTACCACTGAGTGTCTTCAGAGGTGTTCAGAGGGTGTCTGTTCTGATCTAGTATATGCAGGAAATCACTGCAGTACCACTGAGTGTCTTCAGAGGTGTTCAGAGGGTGTCTGTTCTGATCTAGTATATGCAGGAAATCACTGCAGTACCACTGAGTGTCTTCAGAGGTGTTCAGAGGGTGTCTGTTCTGATCTAGTATATGCAGGAAATCACTGCAGTACCACTGAGTGTCTTCAGAGGTGTTCAGAGGGTGTCTGTTCTGATCTAGTATATGCAGGAAATCACTTACCACGCTCACTACTGACAACAACAACTCGCTAGCAGTGGAGCCAGCGTCAGTGAGCGTCCAGCTCCGGTGGGCTTCTTCCCGTCCGTCCAACAACGATCATGTGGGTACCAACGACTTGACATCAATTCAGGACGGCATAGACGTGCAGAAGAAATCGTAACTGAGGTCGCCACGACAGGAGGGCATGGAGGACCACGGAATCTGAGACCATTACGGTGATTAATGAGGATGCCGATGATGGCGATGATGCCGCAGACTTCCAGGCCAGAGAGAACCTTGCATACCGGGGCTGTGCTCTACGGTGTCTTTCGTGGTACCTCTCAACATCAACCAGGCCCGAGTGATTCAGATACCTGCACTGTTAGTAAGGAAACATGAGCACCACTTATAGAGATATGTATCCGTTAAGTGTTGATGAAATTCGATCGTTTGAAACTTGACATACCGGCAGCAACCTTGTGAAATTGTGTGTGTGTGTGGGGAGGGTACAAGAAAGAAGAAGAAGAAGAAGAAGAAGAAGAAGAAGAAGAGTACCTTTCAAGTACCGAATCATTTGCTAAAAAACGGTGTACATATTTGTTTTAGGCAGTACAAATAATACAAAAACATATGACATCGATGATACAATGACATTCAGAGAGATGGTGGGTTATACTAGGGAGAAAGCAATAACGGCAGAGAAAGGATGTATGACAAAATTCCGAGTGAGCACTCGCGCGTGTTAGTGGATTGGAAAGACAAGAGGCGGGGACAGGAGGCCTGAAGAAGAGGAAGAGGGTAGAGAAGGAAGAATAGAATGGGAAGAAGTGGAAATGAAAGACAAAATGAAAGAAGAACCATCCCCCCAAAACAACAACAACAACAAAAACAAACAAACAAACACAAAACAAACGAACAAACAAAAACGGCGACAGCAAGAAAAGAAAGAGTGGAAAATAACGGAAAAAAAACACACACACCAGGATGAGGAATGCATGCGAGGTCAGAGAAAGGGATGTAACTCTCACGCATTTTAACCCACGAATGGAATTCTCTCTCTCTCTCTCTCTCTCTCTCTCTCTCTCTCTCTCTCTGTATATATTATATTATATATATATATATATATATATATATATATATATATATATATATATATATAAATCGATTGGGAATACGGGAGGTGGTGGTGGTGGGTAGTGTGAAGTAAAATAGAAATGAAAAGGAGGGCGTTAGTAACATATGGGGACTATCCTAACCTGTACGTGGGCTCTCCTAACCTATATGGGGACTCTCCTAACCTATGTGGTGACTACCCTAACCTGTTCGTGGACTCTCCGAACCTATATGTGGACTGTCCTAACCTATATGGGGACTGTCCTAACCTATAATGTGGACTGTCCTGACCCGTCTTGACAACAGAACCACGTTCCGCCTAGAGACACACCTTTCGCCTGCTGATTCAGACTCCTCAGTGGGTCTCCAGATGATCTCGTGGGTCTTCCCTCGGCATCAAAATGAAGTAGACTACCCAGAATTCGGGTGAGTTCTGTGTGTTCTTACCACCAAGGATTCAAAGTCAGAATCCAACATATCTCAGAGAGAGAGAAGAGAGAGAGAGAGAGAGAGAGAGAGAAGAGAGAGAGAGAGAGAGAGAGAGAGAGAGAGAGAGAGAAGAGAGAGAGGACAGAAAAAGAAACGAGAGAGAAGAGAGAGAAAGAGAGAGGAGAAGAGGAGGGAGGGAGGGAGGGAGGGAGGGAGGGAGGAATACCTCACTCCGTTTTGCTAATCAGATTGTGATGCTGTCAGGAGTATCTTGATGTTTTCCGAGCGTTTCCTTTTCAAGACAACGTTGAGCAAACTTCGACCGTTTTCTAATCTCTTCAGCTGTCACTTTCCTGCCCTCGACTGCTCCGTTAGAAGACGAAAGACAAGGAGGAAGAGGAGAGGAGGAGGAGGAGGAGAAGGAGGGGAGAAAGGAACAAAGAGCAAGAGGAGAAGAAGGAGGAGATTCTTGAAGAGAAAACGGTAGGAGTCGTGTGTGTGTGTGTGTGTGTGTGTGTTGTGGTGTGTGTGTTTTGTGTGTGTGTGTGTGTGTGTGTGTTCCTTGAATTTAATATCTCTCGTTATCTTAGACAACGACAACAACAACAACAACAACAACAACAACAACAACAACAACAACAACAACAACAATTAAGCAACAATAAAAAAGAACATAGCAACCACTAAAGGTATTCCAGTAACCTCAAATACAAAGATACAGCCCCTGCATTTCATTACAGGTAAAAGATAAATCGTCTCTGGTTCATGTTAAGCCAGTGTCACATATTAGTAAGGAATTATTCAAAATCTCGTCCGAAAAGATTCAGAGAAAGCAGAAAAAAAAAATTCAACTGCTTACATCTGAGAGGAAATGTGCATATTTGATATCTTTTCACCACTAAATCACTTTACATCTTCAGTAAATTCTATGATAAAAGCATTAAGTTCAAGACTGCAAATCAAAGAAGACACTGACTTCAAAGGATGCTAACCATAACGAGTTCCTAAAATAATACACCGTGGTGGCTGACTTTTCTGGTGGCCAAGAAGTATCCAAAATCATCAACCTTCTTTCTGAAGTGCTTCCAGCATGCATTTTGTGATAACCTGTATAATTGTTTTCAACATAAAATGAATTAAAAAAAAAATCGAACAGCAGTTTCACCTAATTTCGGGCAATTGTTTCAATAAATCGTAAAAACACATCGCGTACATTCAACTG
>CM031598.1:96762265-96767265 GCA_018398815.1 Conus ventricosus | reverse complement strand
TCGGGAGGCAATGAGGGAGCTGTGAGGCCAGCCATTTAACAAATAACGCCAAAGATTCGGGAGGCAATGAGGGAGCTGTGAGGCCAGCCATTTAACCAATAACGCCAAAGATTCGGGAGGCAATGAGGGAGCTGTGAGGCCAGCCATTTAACCAATAACGCCAAGATTCGGGAGGCAATGAGGGAGCTGTGAGGCCAGCCATTTAACCAATAACGCCAAAGATTCGGGAGGCAATGAGGGAGCTGTGAGGCCAGCCATTTAACCAAAACGCCAAAGATTCGGGAGGCAATGAGGGAGCTGTGAGGCCAGCCATTTAACCAATAACGCCAAAGATTCGGGAGGCAATGAGGGAGCTGTGAGGCCAGCCATTTAACCAATAATGCAAAAGATTCGGGAGGCAATGAGGGAGCTGTGAGGCCAGCCATTTAACCAATAACGCCAAAGATTCGGGAGGCAATGAGGGAGCTGTGAGGCCAGCCATTTAACCAATAACGCCAAAGATTCGGGAGGCAATGAGGGAGCTGTGAGGCCAGCCATTTAAGCAAAAAACGCCAAAGATTCGGGGGCAATGAGGGAGCTGTGAGGCCAGCCATTTAAGCAATAACGCCAAAGATTCGGAGGCAATGAGGGAGCTGTGAGGCCAGCCATTTAACCAATAACGCCAAAGATTCGGGAGGCAATGAGGGAGCTGTGAGGCCAGCCATTTAACCAATATCGCCAAAGATTCGGGAGGCAATGAGGGAGCTGTGAGGCCAGCCATTTAACCAATAACGCCAAAGATTCGGGAGGCAATGAGGGAGCTGTGAGGCCAGCCATTTAACCAATAACGCCAAAGATTCGGGAGGCAATGAGGGAGCTGTGAGGCCAGCCATTTAACCAACAACGCCAAAGATTCGGGAGGCAATGAGGGAGCTGTGAGGCCAGCCATTTAACCAATAACGCCAAACATTCGGGAGGCAATGAGGGAGCAGTGAGGCCAGCCATTTAACCAACAACGCCAAAGATTCGGGAGGCAATGAGGGAGCTGTGAGGCCAGCCATTTAACCAATAACGCCAAAGATTCGGGACGCAATGAGGGCGCTGTGAGGCCAGCCATTTAACCAATAACGCCAAAGATTCGGAGGCAATGAGGGAGCTGTGAGGCCAGCCATTTAACCAATAACGCCAAAGATTCGGGAGGCAATGAGGGAGCTGTGAGGCCAGCCATTTAAGCAATAACGCCAAAGATCGGGAGGCAATGAGGGAGCTGTGAGGCCAGCCATTTAACCAATAACGCCAAAGATTCGGGAGGCAATGAGGAGCTGTGAGGCCAGCTATTTAACCAATAACGCCAAAGATTCGGGAGGCAATGAGGGAGCTGTGAGGCCAGCCATTTAACCAATAACGCCAAGATTCGGGAGGCAATGAGAGAGCTGTGAGGCCAGCCATTTAACCAATAACGCCAAAGATTCGGGAGGCAATGAGGGAGCTGTGAGGCCAGCCATTTTACCAATAACGCCAAAGATTCGGGAGGCAATGAGGGAGCTGTGAGGCCAGCCATTTAAGCAATAACGCCAAAGATTCAGGAGGCAATGAGGGAGCTGTGAGGTCAGCCATTTAACCAATAACGCCAAAGATTCGGGAGGCAATGAGGGAGCTGTGAGCCAGCCATTTAAGCAATAACGCCAAAGATTCGGGAGGCAATGAGGGAGCTGTGAGGCCAGCCATTTAACCAATAACGCCAAAGATTCGGGAGGCAATGAGGGAGCTGTGAGGCCAGCCATTTAACCAATAACACCAAAGATTCGGGAGGCAATGAGGGAGCTGTGAGGCCAGCCATTTAACCAATAACACCAAAGATTCGGGAGGCAATGAGGGAGCTGTGAGGCCAGCCATTTAACCAATAACGCCAAAGATTCGGGAGGCAATGAGGGAGCTGTGAGGCCAGCCATTTTAACCAATATCGCCAAAGATTCGGGACGCAATGAGGGAGCTGTGAGGCCAGCCATTTAACCAATAACGCCAAAGATTCGGAGGCAATGAGGAGCTGTGAGGCCAGCCATTTAACCAATAACACCAAAGATTCGGGAGGCAATGAGGGAGCTGTGAGGCCAGCCATTTAACCAATAACGCCAAAGATTCGGGGGGCAATGAGGGAGCTGTGAGGCCAGCCATTTAACCAATAACGCCAAAGATTCGGGAGGCAATGAGGGAGCTGTGAGGCCAGCCATTTAACCAATAACGCCAAAGAGTCGGGAGGCAATGAGGGAGCTGTGAGGCCAGCCATTTAACCAATAACGCCAAATTCGGGAGGCAATTAGGGAGCTGTGAGGCCAGCCATTTAACCAATAACGCCAAAGATTCGGGAGGCAATGAGGGAGCTGTGAGGCCAGCCATTTAAGCAATAACACCAAAGATTCGGGAGGCAATGAGGAGCTGTGAGGCCAGCCATTTAACAAATAACGCCAAAGATCGGAGGCAATGAGGAGCTGTGAGGCCAGCCATTTAAGCAATAACGCCAAAGATTCGGGAGGCAATGAGGGAGCTGTGAGGCCAGCCATTTAACCAATAACGCCAAAGATTCAGGAGGCAATGAGGGAGCTGAGGCCAACCATTTAACCAAAAACACCAAAGATTCGGGAGGCAATGAGGGAGCTGTGAGGTCAGCCATTTAACCAATAACGCCAAAGATTCGGGAGGCAATGAGGGAGCTGTGAGGCCAGCCATTTAACCAATAACGCCAAAGATTCGGGAGGCACTGAGGGAGCTGTGAGGCCAGCCATTTAACCAATAACGCCAAAGATTCGGGAGGCAATGAGGGAGCTGTGAGGCCAGCCATTTAACCAATAACGCCAAAGATTCGGGAGGCAATGAGGGAGCTGTGAGACCAGCCATTTAACCAATAACGCCAAAGATTCTGGAGGCAATGAGGGAGCTGTGAGGCCAGCCATTTAAGCAATAACGCCAAAGATTCGGAGGCAATGAGGGAGCTGTGAGGCCAGCCATTTAACCAATAACGCCAAAGATTCGGGAGGCAATGAGGAGCTGTGAGGCCAGCCATTTAACCAATAACGCCAAAGATTCGGGAGGCAATGAGGGAGCTGTGAGGCCAGCCATTTAACCAATAACACCAAAGATTTGGGAGGTAGTGAGGGAGCTGAGGCCAGCCATTTAACCAATAACACCAAAGATTCGGGAGGCAATGAGGGAGCTGTGAGGCCAGCCATTTAACCAATAACGCCAAAGATTCGGGAGGCAATGAGGAGCTGTGAGGCCAGCCATTTAACCAATAACACCAAAGATTCGGGAGGCAATGAGGGAGCTGTGAGGCCAGCCATTTAACCAACAACGCCAAAGATTGGGGAGGCAATGAGGGAGCTGTGAGGCCAGCCATTCAACCAATAACGCCAAAGATTCGGGAGGCAATGAGGGAGCTGTGAGGCCAGCCATTTAACCAATAACGCCAAAGATTCGGGAGGCATGAGGGAGCTGAGGCCAGCCTTTTTAAAACCAATAACGCCAAAGATTCGGGAGGCAATGATGGAGCTGTGAGGCCAGCCATTTAACCAATAACGCCAAAGATTCGGGACGCAATGAGGGAGCTGTGAGGCCAGCCATTTAACCAATAACGCCAAAGATTCGGGAGGCAATGAGGGAGCTGTGAGGCCAGCCATTTAACCAATAACGCCAAAGATTTCGGGAGGCAATGAGGGAGCTGTGAGGCCAGCCATTTGACCAACAACGCCAAAGATTCGGGAGGCAATGAGGAGCTGAGGCCAGCCATTTAACCAATAACGCCAAAGATTCGGGAGGCAATGAGGGAGCTGTGAGGCCAGCCATTTAACCAATAACGCCAAAGATTCGGGAGGCAATGAGGGAGCTGTGAGACCAGCCATTTAACCAATAACGCCAAGATTCGGGATGCAATGAGGGAGCTGTGAGGCCAGCCATTTAACCAATAACGCCAAAGATTCGGGAGGCAATGAGGGAGCTGTGAGGCCAGCCATTTAACCAATAACGCCAAAGATTCGGGAGGCAATGAGGGAGCTGTGAGGCCAGCCATTTAACCAATAACGCCAAAGATTCGGGAGGCAATGAGGGAGCTGTGAGGCCACCATTTAACCAATAACGCCAAAGATTCGGAGGCAATGAGGAGCTTTAGGCCACCATTTAACCAATAAACACCAAAGATTCGGGAGGCAATGAGGGAGCTGTGAGGCCAGCCATTTAACCAATAACGCCAAAGATTCGGGAGGCAATGAGGGAGCTTTTGAGGCCAGCCATTTAAGCAATAACGCCAAAGATTCGGGAGGCAATGAGGGAGCTGAGGCCAGCCATTTAACCAATAACACCAAAGATTCGGGAGGCAATGAGGGAGCTGTGAGGTCAGCCATTTAACCAATAACGCCAAAGATTCGGGAGGCAATGAGGGAGCTGTGGGGCCAGCCATTTAACCAAAAACGCCAAAGATTCGGGAGGCAATGAGGGAGCTGTGAGGCCAGCCATTTAACCAATAACGCCAAAGATTCGGGAGGCAATGGGGGAGCTGTGAGGCCAGCCATTTAACCAATAACGCCAAAGATTCGGGAGGCAATGAGGGAGCTGTGAGGCCAGCCATTTAACCAATAACGCCAAAGATTCGGGAGGCAATGAGGAGCTGTGAGGCCAGCCATTTAACCAAAAACGCCAAAGATTCGGGAGGCAATGAGGGAGCTGTGAGGCCAGCCATTTAACCAATAACGCCAAAGATTCGGGAGGCAATGAGGGAGCTGTGAGGCCAGCCATTTAAGCAATAACGCCAAAGATTCGAGAGGCAATGAGGGAGCTGTGAGGCCAGCCATTTAACCAATAACGCCAAAGATTCGGGAGGCAATGAGGGAGCCGTGAGGCCAGCCATTTAAGCAATAACGCCAAAGATTCGGGAGGCAATGAGGGAGCTGTGAGGCCAGCCATTTAACAAATAACGCCAAGATTCGGGAGGCAATGAGGGAGCTGTGAGGCCAGCCATTTAACCAATAACG
>CM031598.1:96752265-96757265 GCA_018398815.1 Conus ventricosus | reverse complement strand
GTTTGCTGTGGTTTGGTATGCATACCCATATTGTGATGCTACGTTGCATTGTTTGACACAAGCTTAGTAGCGTAACAACGGCAAGTATTGAAAATGGCTAATTAAGCCAATACTTTCACCGTTGTAAAATGGTGAATCATTGTCATTGCCATTGTGTCCGTTTCTGTCTCTGTCTCTGTCTCTGTCTCTCTCTCTCTCTCTCTCTCTCTCTCTCTCTCTCTCTCTCTCTCTCTCTCTCTCACACACACACACACACACACACACACACACACACACACACACACACACACACGCACGCACGCACGCACGCACGCACGCACGCACGCACACACACACACACACACACACACACACACACACACACGCACGTACGCACGTACGCACTGGGAGTCCCAGTGCACACAAACACTCATAGATGTTATAAAGAAACAAATATATTACCTCTAAATGAGAAGCGAATATTGGACGTTTCCAAATATATTGTCAGAAGTCTTTCTGTTGAAA
This sequence comes from Conus ventricosus, assembly GCA_018398815.1. Taxonomy (NCBI): domain Eukaryota; kingdom Metazoa; phylum Mollusca; class Gastropoda; order Neogastropoda; family Conidae; genus Conus; species Conus ventricosus. Next base: position 96,756,761 of record CM031598.1, on the reverse strand, counting down.
ATTCAGTAACTGAAGAAATACTGATTGATTCCAGTAAGATTTTCCTAAGAGGTCTAAAAACACATCTTACATTCAACCTATTAGAAACTACACATCTGACTTTATGTCACATTGCAATATGATATTACTGCTATACCAGAATTTCCTGCAGTACCTCCAATGCCTCCTTGGGAGCACCTAAATGCTTCTTTTGATTACAAATACACTTTGTTAAAGAAAAGTGATAATGTAAATATTTTAACAACTGAAGTTCGTGAACATTTAGAAAACAGCTATCCAAATCATTTAAAAGTGTTTACAGATGGGTCGGTAATGGAATCCTCTGGCAGTGGTTCTGGCTTTATAATACCAACCTTAAATGTCAGGAAATCATATTATGTAGGAAAGGGGTTTTCAATCTATACCTCAGAATTATATGCAATACTGAAGGCTTTGACTTACATATATGATACATCAATTGCTTTCTATCAAATTTTACTTTGTGTTTATTCCAAATCTGTTTTACAGTCACTAGAGCGTTGGGACTGCAAAGCTAGAAAAGATTTGCTTTTTGAAATAAAACATCTACTGCATTGTTTCATTACACTAGGCATAAGAATAGATTTTTGTTGGGTCCATCTCACTGTGGTATAAAGTGGAATGAAATAGTAGACAGTCTTGCAAAAGAAGGAGCAAACAGAAAGACGGAAAATTTACTAAACAATCCCTTAGATCTATCCTCTTGTGAACTGATCCAAATTATGGAAAAATGTATGCATAAGCAAAATTCTAGTAAAAAAAATGGCTGCTTTACCGTCGTGCCCAAGGCACATTGTTAGATTAATTCATAAATTAAAGCTGAATACTTGGAACACTAAATATTCTCATGGTATGTCTTGTGTATGCAGAGAACACATTTCTGTGCATCATCTTTTGTTTGAATGCTCAGTGTTGACCCCACTCTATGAGGAGAAAGGTATTAAGATGAATAATTTTGAAAATGTTAATACTGTCTTATATGGTTCATATGTTGCTGAAATTGCCATGGTTATTTCGCAGTCACAGGTTGCAAAATTTTTATGAAGATCAACAATTTTGTGTACCGCTAGGGTGTTTCACTCATGTCAATATGCATATATCAGATGTGGGTTTGAAAGTACTAATGTGGGTGATAAGTTAAGTGTGGAGGTGTGTGTGTGTGTGTGTGTGTGTGTGTGTGTGTGTGTGGTGTGTGTGTGTGTGTGTGTGTGTGTGGTTTATTTTATTTTTTTATTTTTTATTTTTATAAAAGTCTCTAATATCATCTGGCGATGAAAAGACATTAAATAAACCACTGAACTGTACGCACGCACGCATGCACGCACGCACCCACACCCACACCCACACGCACGCACGCACGCACGCACGCACGCACGCACGCACGCACGCACGCACGCACCCCCCCCCCCCCCCCACACACACACATCTCAACATCTCTTTGCCCGCCTTTCGTCTTTTTTTGTCCTCAAAAGAAGGTATTGTGGGGTGTTAGCTGTAATGAATAAAGATGATATATTTTTTTTGTTGGTCTCTTGCACAGAAGACTATCTCCAACGTCAAGTCAGATTTCCAGCATGATTTATCCAAGATGCATGTGCCATGCAGGCACAGGCATAGTCTTATGGATTCTTTTTATCCTGTCACGTTAATTCTGTCATCACATTGAAGATAGTCCATCAAAACAGATTAGAACGACTTCATTTCATTTGTGGTATTTAAGTACCATGCCGTATTCCAGAATGGTACTTTCTGGTGAGCAATATTGTTTGTGACCGACATGTTTTGCCGAAAAAAATTGGTTAAGTGACATTTAAATAGGTTATACCTGTCAGTCACAAGATATTTTTTATTAGCTGCTTTGATTGCTTTTTTTCCCTTTCTTTTCAAGTCTGCTTTTCTTCACTTTACTTTTAGTTTTTCTTCTTCTTTTTTTTTGGTGTTGCATTCCATTCGTTTTTTCTCCCTTTCTGTTTGTTTTGGCTTTCAATTTGTATGTTGATGTCTTTTTCCTACCAATTTGTGTTTTCACTTCCTTCTTTTTCTTGTTTGCTTTTGTCCTTCTTTCACAACTTCACCTTTTTTGTTGTTAAAATGCTTTCTTCTTCTCCTTCCTTGTTTGCGTTCCTTTTGTTCGTTTAGTCGTCTACTGCTTGTATGCCCCCCCCCCCCTCCCTCCCGCCTGTCTCAATTTGTTCTTTCTTTTACATGTATGCTCTCTTTTCTTTCTGTCTGTCTTTCAGTGCTTTTACTTTTCGTTTCCCTTTGTTTATCCTTTACCTTTCATCTTCCTTCTTTTTCTTCTAATTCACACTCTTTTATTAATCATTTTTTTTTTGATATCTCTGTTTCATTATTCCTATCTGCTATATACTTGACAGATAAATTAAGCGGAAAATGGGACTTCTGGGACTTTTTTCTGTTTTAATTGTTCTTTTTGTAATCCATTTTTTTTTAAACCCCCCCCCCCCCCGCGTATCCGTTCTTCCTTCTTTTTTTCTTTACATATGCACTTCTTCACTGATCTTTATTTATTTCTCTCTCTTTTCCTCTCTTGTTATCAATGTGATCTATAAAGTCAGCAGAAAAACTGGCAGCAGAATCGATATTCTGTGGAACCTGTTTCGTGATTTCTGTTTTCTTTATGGTCTTTATGGCTTTCACACGTTCATCTTTGCTTTTGTTCTACAGCATGTCATTTTATTTCAGGTTCCATTCCTTTATTTCTACTTTGTCCGAGTCGATTGACGCCTTTTTCTCCAGCTCCCAGATATTCACTGCCGCTGTCGTCTTCAGTGGTCTAGCTGAACGTGGTTCATGTGTGTGTGTGTGTGTGTGTGTGTGTGTGTGTGTGTGTGTGTGTGTGTGTGTGTGTGTGTGTGTGTGTGTGCTGCGTGCATGTGATGGTACGTATGCACGTGGCTGATTGAGAGAAATGAGATGGTTTGAGAGAGAGAGAGAGAGAGAGAGAGAGAGAGAGAGAGAGAGAGACAGAGAGACAGAGAGACAGACAGACAGACAGATAGGCAGACAGACAGACAGACAGAGAGGAGGTGTGTTAAAGATAGGGGTGAAGGACAGAAAATGTACTGGGGATGATCCATTCCACCCATAGTAGTGATACGAAGACTAACAAACAAACACATGAACGAACGAACAAATATATAAACAAACGCACTGTCCAATCAAAAAAAAAAAAAAAAAAAAAAAAAAAGAAGAAGAAGAAAGAAGAAACCATGGCGAAATCCGAGATGACACACGGCCCTTTATTGAGGGTATCAACTACAACACAGGGTCTCCGTCATCGGCCACAACCATCGCAGTGAGAAAAAGTACAAAAGAGATTTTCATGAACTGGACTTTTGCAAAAGGAAGTGTGCACTATGACCCCCCCCCTTTCATACTAGCAACCCACGACGTTTACTCAGTCTGCACGTGATAGATTCAAGGGACTTAACACGCCTTTTCCCGACGATATGAAGTCGAGAGACTTTGATTAGATGATCATGATCATCATTTCATGTATTTATTATCATATTCATGTATTTATTATCATATTCATGTAATTTATTATCATATTCATTTATTCATTTACTTGTTTACTTATTCATCTATTTGTTGTTTGTTTATTTATTAATTCTTGTATTTATTGATTGATTTGGTTCGTATTTTCCGTTTCCTTCGGTGACAATTCTCCCACGCCGCTCAACCCCCCCCCCCCCCCGAGCTCCCTGCACAACCACACCCAAGCAGTTCTGTCGCAGCTCTAGCACCAGGCAGTCCACAGGGTGCAGTCAATATCAGGTCGTCATGAAACAACCCTCAACAGGAGACCCAGCGTTTCCGCTGAGTAACTTTAGAGGTGTTCAGGGCGGAGGGAGTTAGGGGGGGGGGGGGGGGGGGGAGGAGCTGTTCTCATCCAACGTACGCAGGAAATCACTTATTTAGCTCACCCACGGACAATACTAACTGGTCAGCAGCAGAAACCAGCGTGAGTGAGCGTTCCTGTCCGTAGGGCGTCGTCCCGTGCGTCTAACGACTGTCCCTATCGTTTTGTATGTCCCGACGATTTTGCCACGAAGTCAGCAGGGGCCTGGACGTGGAGAAGAAACTGTAACTGAGATCACCACGACAAGAGGGCGTGGAGGACCACGGAACCTGTGACTTTTAGGAGTATGAATCAGGATGAGGACGATGAATATGATGCTGTAGACTTCCATGGAGGTCAGAAAAGAAGGGGCGAAACAGGACTGTACTTTTCACTTTTGCTCCCTAGCGCCTCGGCATCAACCAGCCCTGAGAGATTCAGATACCTGCAGTGCCGGTCATGAAATTTGAGCACCACTCATAGAGATATATCGGTAAAGTGATGAAATTGGATGGTTGGGTGCTAGTGTTCTCATTTGATCCTATGGCACAGACAGTTTCTGGTAGGAGCAGCAGAGGTAAAAAAAAAATCCCAGAATAATTGCCCCTGATGG
>CM031598.1:96729765-96747265 GCA_018398815.1 Conus ventricosus | reverse complement strand
ACCCGGTGTTCGTTGATCCAGTGAAAGAGATACGTATTAACGCACAGCAACAACATCCGACAGAATCTCTTGAATTTCCAGCTTTGATGCGACGATTACCATTGATTCTAGTTTCTGCCTCATTATGTTTTTAGCAAAATAGTATCTGCGTGAGTGCAAGCTGGCATCTTCTTCAAATGGCAGTTTTCTAGGAAATTATTAGCCTTTCGACATGAAACCGGAAAAGGACCCTATTCATCTGTCTGCTTAAACGCTAACGATATATATATATATATATTTAAAAATTCCAGCTGACAGGCATAAAACCTGCTAATGCACCATACTTTTTTTGTGTAAAACTGATTTGCTTGTGCCATGTCACATTCGCTGATATGTTTGTATACAAAGCAGTATATGATATGTAATAATACATGAACGGCTGAGAAATTTCAGTCTAGTTCATTTGTTCGTAAAGCTGAAGATTTTTTTTTTCCATACAGATGAGCCGTTCATTTTTCTCAGTTTCTTAATTTTCATTCGAAAAGGCACCTGGAACACAATAGATGATGCATACAATATATTTTTGTTCTTGTAATAATATCAAAACCCAGAAAGTTACTCTGTTTTTCTTTCTCTATTGCTACACGCGCGGGTCTGCGTTAATCTTTTTTTCTTTCTCTGTTGCTACACGCGCGCGCCTGTGTGTGTGTGTGTGTGTGTGTGTGGTGTTGTGTGTGTGTGTGTGTGTGTGTGTGTGAATGCTGCCCCATACATGCTTTTCTCCGTGCCAACAGTCATGTGTATGTATGTGTGCGGAAAGAGAGAGAGAGAGAGAGAGAGAGAGAGAGAGAAACGCTGGCACAATGAAAGCACATCTAAACAACAGGATCCAGGAGAACAATCTGCGAGTGAAATAGTTTGATAAAGAGCAATGCGTTGATGGTTTACCTATACAAACCATTGATGATACGCCACATGAAACGATAATCAATACATATGGCTTTTCTTGTGACATAATGCGATCTGAATAATTATTATACAACACGTAATAGAAAGACTATGACCGGAAAAAATGTCATGCATGTGCACGCACATACGATAGGGAAAATAATTACACCCCGTCTCAATGACGAAAAGAAGAAAAAATGAATAAAAGAGAGAAAGAAAGACAAGAAAGGAAACGAACAGAAATGAATAAAAGAAAGAAAGAAAGACAAGAAAGGAAACGAAAAGAAAAGAAGAGTAAAGAAAAGAAAGAAAAGGAAAAGAAAACTAGCAGAACGAGAGACCCTCCAAACACAGAGTAGTGGTCTCCATGTCACCTAATAATGATTACTCGTTTTTTCTTCTTCTCAGAAATCGGATGACACTTCTAGTAACTGCGCACATTATCAAATCAAATTGCTTCAAGCAAGGAAAACCCATACCACTAATACTGAATAGAAGGGCGCCAGGAAAACTGAAGACCTGTGTCAAAGATAAAGGAAGGATCTGCTCTTTGAGGCAATTCATCAGCGAAAACAACTATAGTTTCCGCGAGAAGAAGTAGACGAATGTACACACTGAAAAGGTTACTTTTCATTTTTTTTTCTCAACAGAACATGGAAAATACGAAATATCAACTGTTACATGTATGTTTGCTTAAGTTAAATTACTTGAGAGATAGCTATCAATTCATAACAGTGCTTTAACAATGTTTGTGTTGATTTGAAAATCGGAATTTATTGCGGAGTAGATTTTATGTTTCATTCAGGTTCACACCGCGGATTCTTACGGGCCAGCATTTAAAGAAATCTCCCCTGGCACAAGTCGATCCGAACTGCAAGCTTGGTCAAAATGGATCCAGTCGTTCTTGTGTCATGGTCAAAATGGATCCAGTCGTTCTTGTGTCATGGTCAAAATGGATCCAGTCGTTCTTGTGTCATGTTGCTGATGGACAAACAAGCAAACAAACAAAACATAAAAGAAAAAAATCAACCAGAGGACAGGAATAAAAACGAAAGATTCTCGCAGGACGTTATAAACACAGGGGCTGTAGACATAAGGAACACTTACATGTATGAAAGAAAGCACTCACATATGCGCGTACACGCTTGTTTTCTGTGTGCATAAAGAAATCATCAGAAATGATAAGAACAAGAACAACAACAATAATGACGCTATATTAACATACAAAGGCTGACATGTATAAAAAAAAAAAGAAGCACAGGACTAGTCATAATGGAAAGACACACACACACACACACACACACACACACACACACACGTGCGCGCGCGCGCGTACACACCACACACACACACACACACACACACACACACACACACACACACACACACACACACACACTCGCACGCACGCGCGCGCGCGCGCTGACGACAGAGACAACGACAACGATGGCATTAGCGTACAACCAGACAGACAAAGCAACAACAAAGAAATTGCAGAATCTACGACGAAACAAATCTACACATTGCGCTTCATTCCCATTTCTCATTAAAGCGCATTGCATTCAAACGGATACAAGAACAACTTTGTTGCTTAAAATAATAAAAGAACCAACCAACCAAGAAACAACATTTTCTGTCTGTGTTTGTGCTATTTCCAAGATTCAAATTTGCCCAAGAGAACATAACTCTCATGAAACGTACTACGTAACAACTGGAAGCAGACACTTTCTTCTTAGCTAAGTCACTTCGTTGTTATTCGTTTCCATCACCTTTCACTTTCTCCCTTATTTGCTACACTTGTTTGTCTTGTATCAAAGACCCCAAAGTTGAAGTGCTTATATATATATATATATATATATAATATATATATATATATATATATATATATATATATATATATATTGAATTATAAACAAAGCTTGCTCTTATGTCTTAGATTGAAGAAATAGGGGGAGATACGCATTCATACCTGCAGTGGCAGATGATTCTGCCTAACTAACAGTATGTGCTTGAGTGGGTGGATGGGGAAAAAATATAATAAATGCTTCTCAAAATGAGCCTTCAGCAAGCTTATATTCTCCAAGGGGGAGAGACATCCTCCAATAGGGAGGGAAACTCACTAACATAATATAACTCCTGGTCATATACCGATATTTCGAAACTTGGTGGTTTCTCCTCAGTGACCGCGGAAAGTGGTAATTTGACTCCTCTGCCTTTTCAGTTTTAAGAAGAATGCAATCCCAGAAAAGGCTGGTGTGCAATACCGTAGTATGAATGCGTATCTCCCCTATTTCTTCAATCTAAGACATAAGAGCAAGCTTTGTTTATAATTCAATATTTCTTGCAGTCATTGCAACACCAAGCTGCTCTGTAAGTTGCTGGAACGGTGCTCGGTACTTATCCTTGGAATTTATTAGTTTGTTGTATTTTAGTCCCTTGCGGATTCATTCCAAGAACTGGCCCTCAGTACTTGTGTCTTAGAGGATATCTTTTTATATTTTCTACTTTTCACAAGAAAATGTAGCTTGTTTTGCTCTTTCATGATTTTCTTTTGCTTCTTAGATGGCACCTTTGGTTGGTTTTTTGAAAACTCAACAAACATACTACGGTATTGCACACCAGCCTTTTCTGGGATTGCATTCTTCTTAAAACTGAAAAGGCAGAGGAGTCAAATTACCGCTTTCCGCGGTCACTGAGGAGAAACCACCAAGTTTCGAAATATCGGTATATGACCAGGAGTTATATTATGTTAGTGAGTTTCCCTCCCTATTGGAGGATGTCCCCATGGAGAATATAAGCTTGCTGAAGGCTCATTTTGAGAAGCATTTATTAAAGAAAATCATGAAAGAGCAAAACAAGCTACATTTTCTTGTGAAAAGTAGAAAATATAAAAAGATATCCTCTTAAGACACAAGTGCTGAGGGCCAGTTCTTGGAATGAATCTCCCTCTTGGAGACTATAAGCTTGCTGAAGGTTCATTGTGAGAAGCATTTTTTTTTCCCCATTCACCCACTCAAGCACATACTGTTAGTTAGGCAGAATCATCTACCACTGCAGATATGAATGCTTATCTCCCCCTATTTCTTCAATCTAAGACATAAGAGCAAGCTTTGTTTATAATTCTATATATATATATATTTTTTTTTTAAAATCCTATTCGTTTGGCGGTGTGTGTGTGTGTTAACATCTTGAAAACAAGAGAGGATGAACTAAGACTGAAGTTACCGAAATAGACACACACACGCACACACGTACGCACGCACACACACACACACACACATACACATACACACACGGACCCACGCATGCACGCACGCACGCACGTACATACACACAAAGAACTACTGCAACGACACTAAAAATGAACTTGAGAATGGTTTTCTTGGATTTATATCTGCGAAATGCACTGTGGAAAAAAATGCTACAAATAAGGTTTTAAGGTGATGTGATTGTATAAGTGTCAGTAATAACTCATTCTGTCGTGAAGTTGAATTCATCTTCGGGCGAGTCTCGGAAAATTCTGCCATACGGTAAAATGCAAGCGTCAGAATGAAGCAGCGCGTCTAATAGAACGCAGTGTTATGTTCATAGTTAGTTACGTCAAGACAGGGGATAGTGTTTGTTTATTGTCTGGTATTGTATTGTAGGCCACATGCCATTTCGCCCGATCACCTTTCTTCAGGTCCTTTGTATTCTTGTGTTATTATGAGAGTCTAGAAATATCATTTGTAATCATAAGAAAAACAACAACAACAGACGCACGGTTCGCTCAGAAGTATTTGTTTGTGGTGTATTTGGGAAAAAAATGTGTTCTTTGTGTTGAAGTTGACATCAATCTTAAACAGAAAGAAATTCAGTCAGAGACCAGGTGCTTTAAAGTTTTTACTGTTCGCTTCAGTATCTTTTAACTCTATATGTCGTGTTACGAGATGATTTTGAAAATTCTCTCTCTCACACACACACACACACACACACACACACACACACACACAGAGGGTACTTTTACCGGTGCAGAGCATTCTTTCCTACCCTGTGAAATGTGATTCCACTTAGCGGCGAATGTACATGCGGCGACAGGATAGGCGGCTAAGTTAAAAACAAACAAACAAACAAACAAAAAAACACCAAAAGGACGCCAAGTGCACATTGTGTCCACAGACACGATCCGTCTGATCTGAAAGACTGTCCAATGAATAATCTGTGATGTGAAATGAAGATGATGCAGACAGTTGTTCAAAGCGATCGAATGCATTGAAATTATCATTGTGCGGCGATATAGGATGAAAACAATTTTTTCTTCTCTCTCTTTTTCCCTCCTCTTTTCTGTTAAAAAAAAACAACGAGGAATACGTCGACGTTCGTTGCGGGAACAAGTTAATGTTAATTGAATAACTGGAAAAAGTCACGCACAAATGAGTATTTTTTATGTCGCGTGTCTTTGTTAGCTGGTAAACTGCGTTGTTGTAACGGTGTTGTTTTTTTTTCCTTACAACTTTACCCTGTTATGTTTTAAGTGTCATTTTGGTTGTTTTCATCGTTGAATCTTCTGCTCTATTTCATCCTAGAAGCCTGCCCTTTTCTTATCTTTCTGAATGTGTACTTTCTTGAAGATCGTACTTTCTGTAAACTTCAGAGAATGCTGACACTGAGGCCAGATGTGCGCCAGTGGCATTTTGTTTGCCAGTAAGATCTACAACCGCTACACTTCATCATTTTCCATGCTTCACTTATCAAACAGCAAGAAAGATCTACAACCGCTACACTTCATCATTTTCCATGCTTCACTTATCTAACAGCAAGAAAGATCTACAACCGCTACACTTCATCATTTTCCATGCTTCACTTATCAAACAGCAAGAAAGATCTACAACCGCTACACTTCATCATTTTCCATGCTTCACTTATCAAACAGCAAGAAAGATCTACAACCGCTACACTTCATCATTTTCCATGCTTCACTTATCAAACAGCAAGAAAGATCTACAACCGCTACACTTCATCATTTTCCATGCTTCACTTATCTAACAGCAAGAAAGATCTACAACCGCTACACTTCATCATTTTCCATGCTTCACTTATCTAACAGCAAGAAAGATCTACAACCGCTACACTTCATCATTTTCCATGCTTCACTTATCAAACAGCAAGAAAGATCTACAACCGCTACACTTCATCATTTTCCATGCTTCACTTATCTAACAGCAACAAAACAAACAAACAAACAAAAAAAGAAGCAAATAAAACGACTGAAAAATCTTAACACCCATTGGTATTGAGTGACGTCAGAGATTCCATGATCCGCACAAACAATGGAGGCGTCGAGGGCTGATAGGAAGGGGTAATTTGTGAGGGAGATGTGGAAGGGGGAAGGGGGAGCCACAATAACGATCACACCTGGCATCTCAGATTTGTCGAGAAAAAAAAAGACACCCCTAAAATTCCATTTGTCATCACACGTCCATGTCACCAAGAAAAACAACAACAACTTGTTGACGTCATCCAATGAATGTGGCGTTATGATCATAAGTGACGTCATGGCAAGGAGGGTGGGTGGGACGGGGGACTCCTAAGAGCCCATGGCGTCATCGGAGGTGTCGATGTCCGGGTTCTCCATGCCTCGCTTCATCTGCACGCAGATGTAGTTGAAGACTCGTCTCCAGGCCTCGGCTGTGGGCGTGTCATAGCGGGCCCCCAGCACCTGGCTGAACCCGTAGTTCAGGGACGGCCACAGCCTCTGGAACACCATGGGTGATACTAAATGAATGAATAAACTAGTAGTTAATTAACCAATTGACAAATCGATGAATTGGTATAGTAAATTATCAATCAATTCATCAATCCATCAGTTAGTCGATTGATAGATCAATCAATCAATCAATCAATTTAGATTACGTTCTTACTTACTTACTTACTTACTAACTAACTTACTTACTGAAATCCATATTCATCTATGTACTCACTGATTCATTAAATTGGTATTAAATGGCCTATTTTTATTCGTGTGTGTGCGTGTGTGCGTGCGTGCGTGTGTGTTCTTCCCCATTCAAACAGTGCAGATACAGACTTGGAATCGTTCGTAATACGTCTAAATTTCCTGACAATCCACCAGGGACTTTCCTCACCCTGGAGATCCACTTCCATTTGGCCTCATCTTGCAAAGACTTCGCCGTCTCTAACATACAGACACTTCTTGTCGAACTTTGTTCTCAAAGCCCGTCCTTTCAGAAATACTGATGGCTCCAATTATGTAGAGGGTTTTGCTTCTGCTGCGTGTTGCTCAACATCTCGCTCTCAAAGATGTTCTCAGACATTCCCTCAGACAGCTCCATCCACACTGCTGAGCTCACAGCGCTGGTTCTGCCACTTCAGATGGTCTCTAAATCAAAACATAAAGGTTCTCTCTGAATCCCTTGCCTGCTTCGGAGGTCAATGCCGGTGTCGTATATAATACTGTCGCCGTGGAATTGTATCGCAGCGATAGCATTTCACGTGAAATATTGTTGCAGCGACAATATTTGCTGGAAACAATTGTCGCGCGACAACTTTTCACGAAAAATGTCCTATAGAATATTGTAGCTGTCCATAAAATGCAGTATTTCCCGGGAAATACTGTCGCTGCGACACGATTTTATGAGCGACAGTATTATATACGACACCCGGCCGTAAGTTCAAGCCCCATCCATTGCTGAATTTGTTTGAACTGTACACGTTTCTAAAACCTGATGGTTACAACAGATGTTTTGCTGGGGTTCCAGGTCATGTCGACATTCAAGGCAACGAGGTGGTTGCTCAACTTGCCAAAAATGCCACGAATAAACAGTTGAGCAGATTCTCTATCCCCAACAGCAATATGAAACCTAAAGTTCAGACTTTATGTCAAAGACTTCTCGGTACAGGTATGGAACTCGCAGATGGATAACAAACTCTTAGTCTAATATCACCAATGTTGTGAACAGACGTTAAATTAAATCAATCAATCAACAAACTCTTAAAGCCGTCAAAATTTCAAAGTGGTTTGTACCAATGTGCCACTGGTGGCCACAAACAAGACACAGTTTTGTGCCAGCTGCACACACACGGCACACCTTTTACTTCCATTCGTATCCGTTCAAAGGTGAAGAAGCTCCGTGCTGCATTCCGTGTGACGTACCACTCACTATAAATCGTGTTCCTAAACAGTGTTGGGACTTTCATGATGTCAGACATACACACTTTACAACACATTCCATGAAAACCATGTTCACACTTGTACCACCTCATGGGACTTTGGGGTTGCTGAAAGAAATTAAGGATTTATGATCTAATATAAATTAAGGATTTATGATCTAATCTAAGATTTCACGGAAGAAAGACGTAAAAGCCATTCAAGCGTATTAAAAAAAAACTTTTCAATGATGTGTGTGTGCGTGCGTGCGTGTGTGTGTGTGTTTAGGGACTGGGGAATGTAACCTATAAAGTAAGTTTACCAACTGGTTAAAAAAAGGAAATAGTGTTGCTGTTGTTGTTGTTGTTGTTGTAAACTCTCCTTCAGATATCCACTTAATTTGTTTTTCTATAGACCCCGCATTTTTTTCTTCTTTTTTTTATATTTTACAACGACATGTTTTTGGAATAACGTTGTCTTGATAACTGAATCACAGACTAAAAGACATGTTTCACAAGCTGGTCTTTTTAAAACTGTGAAATTTGAAGGAATCGCAAAAGTCCAAAGCGTCATCGAGGAACATCCTAATTTTACTTACATGAAAGGTTTTAATGTCAAATTAGATAATTTAAACTTTGCGTTTATTCTGTAAACTATAAAATGTTCTTTATACAGCGTTTGGAAATTCAGTGAAACCCAAACTGTGTGTGTGTGTGTGTGTGTGTGTGTGTGTGTGTGTGTGTGTGTGTGTGTGTGTGTGTGCGTGTGCGTGTGCGCGCGCGTCCACAAAGTTACTCAAAAGTGTTTGACAGACTTACACGAAATTTCACAGGGCTGTTACTTTTGGTCACAATCCACAAGTAATGAGAAATTCAAGGGAGATAAATTTTCACCGAACGAATCAAACCGTTGTCTACATACAGTTAAAAAATATAGCGTTGATTTCACGCCATTCACCACCACGGCCATAGCCTTCAGGAGACCTGTGAAATACCTCCGCCTACAGAGTGTCTTACACACAGGGAACAGTAGAGGGTGGACCTTCCAGACACAGGAGGTCCTGGACTGGACTGATGATCGGTGTGAAATTTCGCTTCGCAGATTTTTGCTCCGCGGCCACATTAAAATTTTTTTTTCATGTTCAGTCATTCCTCCTGCTAGCAAAGCGCAAGCTCTTAACACACACACACACACTATCAATGTACTTGCACTTTATTTATAAGGTATCATTTGAAAGAGGTAGGATTCTATGTGCTTGTCTTGTTCCAGAAACACACATGCAGGTGCGAATGCACGTACGCATGCACATTTATGCACATTTTGCCCTGGCAAAATTGATGTAGATTGAAGATAGCCGCCTGGTATTTCTTACCAAGCCACAAAAATTGTCACTTACTGTTATCGTGTGCCATCGTGTACCGGTGGAAATAGAGGACACGTATAAACATAGCATGCATCCTATGTGAGAAACTGGAGGAATGAATGAGATAAATGAAAATGAGTGACTGATATTTGAATGGTACGGGAAACGACTGAATGAGCGTCAGTAGGCTGCTCTTTGGCCGGCTCTACCTGGGTAGGCAGCCCGTTCAGTGAGTGAGGTAGTGTGTTTATTGTAAAGCGCTTAGAGCTTGGTCTGTGACCGAGGATAGGCGCTATATAAATACCCAATATAATAATAATAATAACACACACACACACACACACACACACACACACACAACACAAGCACGCATGCACACACACGCACGCACACACACGCACACACACACACACACACACACACACACACACACACACACACACACACACACCAGTCCAGCTGACAGCTCACTGACGAGTGCACTATCAATGTACTTGCACTTTATTTATAAGGTATCATTTGGAATTCGAATTCACATTTCTGGAATCAGGGAGCAGGGAATCATTAACAAGCGATCAACCCCACACCACTCTCCTTTATGAGTAAAAACATTTCCCCAATGATGGGAGAAATGTGACTCTTTTTAAACACAGTCTTCTTTATCAGCTGATGTAATGCCAAATTCACGAAACTGGCTGTTTGCTGTTTTTACAGGGCAAAAGTCTGTTCGGCAAAAGTCCATAGGCCAAAGTCGTTGGACCCGTTGCTATACCTCAAGCTTGTTGCACATAACTGAGGACAGATGGTTGTGGAAATCATTGAATAACCAAGCCGTGCGTCCCACCGAGTAAAACATTCAGTGGTCTGAAGCGGTATAAGAATACACGACAGACATTGCCGTGCCTAAGGGGAAGTTATTCCACTGGATTTTAAACAGGAACAACTTGCTCAAACCCTTACAAGATTATTTCCCTTTGAAAGATACCTTTGCGCGGTCAAATAATAAAGGCGGATTTAATCCCTTTTGAGTCACATGTGTGGCTGTTTTGAGTCACATGTGTGGCTGTTTTGAGTCACATGTGTGGCTGTTTTGAGTCACATGTGTGGCTGTTTTGAGTCACATGTGTGGCTGTTTTGAGTCACATGTGTGGCTGTTTTGCATTTACCAAAAACAGGGGGGGGGGGGGGGGAGTATTTTCTAACTAATTTTAATCTGATTCGTGACCGAAAGAAAAGAACACAGACAGAAATCACGTTCGAAGGCCAATAAGTGGCAGTGTATCTTGTATCGAGTGGAGCTGGCGCATTAACCCGGTACCCTCTATGACGTCATGGGACAATAGTAGCCTGATCAGTGATAGAGTTACAGCTGTAAAGGGCGACAACCCAAGGACTGAGCTTGGATGTTAATGTCATTCAGGTTTGACGTCCGAAACACCGGCGGAAAGTGGGACGGCTGTCCCCGCAATATAGGGACAGGGCAACAGGTGATAGGTGCTGGGATTAGTGCCAATCGAAAGGATGTTGACAGGCTCTGGCCAGTCAAGTGGTCCGATTCATGTATTGATGTGCAGACATGACAGGACAGTGATGAAGACAGGAAACACACGCACAAAGATATACGAGCTTCTTTCATTATGGTGTACAGTACATTCACTATTTCCTCCCATAAATGAGACACCTGTTGTTTTTGAAAAGACTAAAGATGACAGGAAATCTTGTAGATGGAGTCAGTACACAGACAGACATACTGAAATGATCCCAATGTCAAACAAGGCATGGATCAAAAACAAACAAAACAAACAAACAAACGAGTAAACAAATAAACCCATCGAGGTCAACCTCCCCTCCCCCTCCCCCCCAACAACTCAAACATTGACGTATTGTGGAAGTGCCAATATAATATGTTGATAACCAGGGGCCATATTCTTCTTAAATAACGGGCTTCGAGCTGGGATTTGAATCAAGGGGAAGAATCATAGCATATTATTGAAAAAGGAAACGTTGAGATTGAATGTAAAAAAAACCTCTCTGATACAAGAAAGGTCTCACAATAGATGTCAAGAAATGTGATAATGCACAAGGTTTTTCGATCAAAGTGAAAGCTCTATCAGCTTCCAACCTATGACAGTTATATTTATCCAGTACAAGATGGAGCTCTGCACTTAACAAAAAGTATTACACACACACACACACACACACACACACACACATGTATGTATGTATATATATATATATATATATATATATATATACAAGAAACTAATAAATTCCAAGGATAAGTAACCGAGCACCATTCCAGCAACTTACAGAGCAGCTTGGTGTTGCAATGACTGCAAGAAATATTCAATTATAGACAAAGCTTGCTCTTATGTCTTAGATTGAAGAAATAGGGGAAGATAAGCATTCATATCTGCAGTGGTAGATAATTCTGCCTAACACACACACACACACACACACACACACACACACACACACACACACACACACATAATATATATATATATATATATATATATATATATATAGAGAGAGAGAGAGAGAGAGAGAGAGAGAGAGAGATAGTACAGAGAGGTTAGTATAGATAGATAGACAGACAGACTGATTGATAGGTTTGTACAGAAAGATATGTGGATAGACAGGTAGATAGATGGATGCACTGACTGATAGATTACTATAGATAGATAGATAGATATGGTCTGTTTAGTATTACTCTATCCTGCGTTGCTGACCTTGAAGATTACTGATAAGACATTTTATCTAAGATTAGATGTGATTTTGTATAGTATTTTAGCACAGAAAGAGAGAGAGAGAGAGAGAGAGAGAGAGAGAGAGAAGAGAATATCGCCATAAAGCCATGCCAGAGCGGCGGATTCCCCCACCCCCACCCCCACCCCCACTCCCCCCCAAAACAGAGACATGATTAGTCAACCGTTCACCTTTCAGCGCGCGAAGAACGCAAACACATCAAGAGTTATGGGACTTGCTACTCTCTCTCTCTCTGCCGCCAGACGAAGGAACAAGTCAGGGCGAGCGGGGGGGGGGGGGGGGGGGGGGGGGGGGGGGTACTCTACGATCCAAAGGCTAGCAGGGCCACGAGACACAATACCGTGCGGTTAATGGTCAGATGCCATTACCCTGTGTCCAGACAGTGCCGTTAAGCGGCCGTTGTTTCTTGTTCTGTTTGTTTGTCTGGCTGGCGGGGAAGAGGGAAGGGGTGGGGCACGTGGAGGCTGAGGAGAGTTATATGAATTTCTGAATCTAAAGTGAATTTTCAACAAAAATGTCTTTTTCAGACGTCACAAATAGCAGACAAAAAAAGGCGTGAAATATTAATCCCCATGACTGCAGCCAGCAGGGGGAATGAACTTTTTTGGTTGTTTTTTTAATTGATGACTGCGATGGAGGGAAGGGGGGGGGGGGGGTAATTTTTTGTAAACTGTTGACATCTATTGTTTGGAATGAATGGTGGAAGTCATCCTTGTCGGAAAATTCGCCTGTCTGTTACGTATTGTACACTAAGCAAGCGATAGTCTGCACCTTGTTTTGTGTCTTTGTTTGCATTTTTGCCCTCTTTTAATCAGTGCTGTGATGCTACCAGTAATCCCTCTCTCTACATGTGTCTGTCTGTCTGTCTGTCTGTCTGTCTCCCCCCCTCCTCTCTCTCTGTGTTTTGTGCATTAAAAGCAGGGATTTATGATAGTTTCTTTTCATTTTTTTTCTTCATTTCAAAGAACATCTTAATGGATTTCCATGCCCCCAGCTCTGAAAGTAAACCAGCAAAGTACATTTCCCAACCCCAGACTGAGCTAAAACGTCAAACAAGTGAGGTCAGTAGTGACAAAAAAAAACAAACAAACAAAAAAAAACCCTCAGGTCTCTCACTTCCTGACCGTTCCTCGTTGGCCAGTAATGGTCAGGGCAGCATCTTTCAGAACTTTTGTGCCAGAGCGCAATACCAGCAGATCCTGTGAACGGATTCTGCAGTGCCGCCTTTCTCTGCGATGCTCTCGGTGCCAGGAAATGTCAGTATAAACAGGCTGAAAGGGTCCGTCAATAACTGTTCACGTGTCTTTCTGTCCACGTGCGGGGCGGGAGTGTGACGGGAGGGTGCAGTGCTTGTGCACGGCTTTTAACTGATTTTTCTTTCACTGAATGTACATTGGCGCGACTCGTTTTGGGGTCAAACGGGCGAAAAAGACATCCTCACGTGACTTCTTTCGTCAGCCAGGTCTATGTAGCTGTCACCTTGCGCTCATCGACAGGGAGATGAAAGAGCGATTTTGATAGAATTATTATTGTTATTGTTGTCATTATTGTTAGTTTTATGTTCATGCTTATGATTAGTATCATCATCATTATTATTTTGATTGTTATTATGATTGTGATTATTATTGTTATGATAATGATAGTAATGATAATCATAGCAATGATAATGTTACCATTATTACATTATCATCATAATAATAATAATAATTATTATTATCATTATTATTAATATCATTATCATCATCATCATCATTATTGTTGGTAATATCATCATCATCATCATCATCGTCATCATCATCATGATCATTATGAGTATTGTTATTGTTGTCGTAGTTGTTGGTGGTGGTTGGTAGTGGTGTTGGTGTTGGTGTTGTTGTCATTGCTAAAATGATGATGATGATGATCATCATCATCGTCGTCGTTGTCGTCATCATCATCATCATCATCATTATCATAATAACATCACCATTACCATCATCATTTTCCTTCTTCTTTTTCTTCTTCTTCTTATCGTTATTATCACAATTATTATTCTTATTCACCATAAAAGCATGAAAGACACGACAGATTCACAGAATAAAACAAAGACGAAAAAGCTTATTTCAAGTTTGTTACGGGAGGTATGACAAAGCCATCAGCTGTGCATGCCGCAGTCTTGGAACGGCTTTTGACGGTGCAGCTGCATTTGTTCAGGTGTTCTTCACGTGTCCTCACCTCAGTTACAAACGTCGCGGTCTTAAAAGCGTGAAAATTGTCGAAGCGGAGCACGTCTAGTGGTCCTATGACGAAAAGGGGCCCTCGAAGGGATGTGTTCCATCTGTTTATTTTAAGCACATGTTCATTCGTTCTATAAAGATCTGCTCAAGTGTTACAAGCACAGCCGTTGAGATATGCACAAAATGTGTCCCCGATCAGGTACGATCGAAGAATGCTATTGGGGCGTGTGTGATCAAAGAAGCTGGGTGAAAGACAACGAAAGCTATGGGCTTGTGTCATCGCCACGGTTGAAGGACGAATATAGGTCTGATACTTGAATTGTGTATCAAGGAAGCGGTTAAATGAAATCATCATCTCTTTTTTTCTTTCTCTCTGGGTTATGAGGTTCAGGAAATACCAAATCACGTTGATTCCCTCAACCAAAATCATATCATTATTATCATTATTATTATCATTGTTGTTGTTGTTTTGTTGATGTTGTTATTATTGGTGTTGTTGCTGTTGTTACTACTATTACTACCACAACTATTACTGCTACTGCTGATTATGGATATCACTCTATTCTGATGTGCGATTATTCATTTTGTGTGAGTATTGTCTTATATTTCTGTGCCCCATGTGGGTATGAAATAAAATTGCCTTGCCTTGCCTTGCTGCTACAGCTACTATTACTACTACTGTTGCTGCTGCTATTGCTGCTGCTGTTGCTGCTGCTACTACTGCTGCTGCTACTACTACAGCTACTGCTACTACCACTGTTACTATTGCTATTGCTGCTGCTGTTACCACTACTGTTACTACTGTTGTTTTTGTTATTTGAATATATAAAGAACAACTTTCACATGTCTCATAATCCTATCGGCTTTAACAGATGGAAACCCCCACGTTCCCACTCATCACTTTCTATCACTTCTCTCTATCCACATCAGTAATCACTATTTTCCAGTTGGGCAGATGGGAGAAATCTGTCAGTTTCCTCCCGTCCTAGCTGGAAAAATATCCAAGCTACGTCATTAGACCGCTCGGAAATCTAAACCAATCACAGACAGTCTCTCCTGTTTCCGTTCCCATGACGCTGTTAGTGCGGCCCGTAATTCTACCAATCGCTGACGATTTCTTGAATTTCCTCCGCAGACAATGATCCTGGAAGTAATGTTGTTGTATAGTGGACCACGCAAACCACGTCACGTGAGGTTCAGGCGTAGGTCAGGTTTCAGCTACACCTCTTTCATGACCTTCTCTTCCCTTGGTATTAATTACTTCATTTATTTATTTATTTAGCTCTAACCCCCCCCCCCCCCCCCCGGCCCCCCCTTCCACTGTGATTTCTGGCTTCATGGTTCGACAGAATGATGTGATATAGCGTATACAGCCTAGTCTGCACGCTACGACACGTTGATGACACTGACATTGAAACCACAGATATCTCCAACATTCTCAGAAGTTTGTGCTGTGTATCAGTGAAATAGTGATCCAAGTTTCTGTCCCAGTGTGTCTTGGAAGAGTGCTTATGCTGTAGAACTGGGTCTTTCGAAAAGGAAACCTACCCAGTTCTGGAATACATTACCCTTACTGTAACTTACATCTAAACCTAAACTGAATCAAAACCTAAGCTAACACTGTCTGTATAAAACCTTACTAAAAAAACAACAACAAACAAACAAAAAAAAACCAATCTTTACTGTTAAGTTGTGTGTGCAGTGTAACTGTCTTCTCCTTTCTTTAAACAAAGAAAAGAAGAAAAAAAAGAGAAAAAAAAACCAGGAAAGACCATTCGCCGTGCGTGTCTCCTTGTTCAGGTCGTGGGAGGTCCTGTGGGAGTCAGTTAGGCACCAGTAACACTGTAATTGAAACTCAGGAATAATGGCTGAACATCATACGAAAAGAAAAAAAAACAACAACAACAGTTTTTGATCTCTAGTACTTAAAGGCGACATTCATATTGTTTCTATCAAACGTAAAGTAGATTTTAAACGGAAAGAAACTGAATACGAAACTAAATTCTTTTACCTTCATATTTCTTTTTTTTAATTTTTTTTTTAGTTCTGTCTCTTTTGATCGTAGATATAGAAACACTTTAAAAGAAATCCAAAGTTTAAAAACACCGCGCTGTCCAAACCTCACGAACTCACAGGATGATGCCAGACAGGAACGATTAGGAACGACGGTAAAACCTGGCTCTGATGCCTTCCATGTCCACAGAAAGGGCAATGCAGACGTCGGATGGCATCTCCGTGATAACATCACTGTAACCAATTGACCGGCTTTTAAAAGGAAGGAAAGAGGCAAGAAGAGGGCTTCGTTTCCAGTGTCTGCCCTGCATGCTTTGAAGTTCCTCCAGAGCGGGGATTAGCCGGACAGGTGAGCGATAGCTGTCTGGCTCTGTGAAAGCTCATCAGGTTTGCAACTCGATCTTGCTTGCCTGCTGATGAGAATCAGTTCCAGATAAACAGAAAAGACTGTCTTCCACATCACGTAGACTCTCTCTCTCCTCTCTCCTCTCTCTCTCTCTCTCTCTCTCTCTCTCTCTCTCTCTCTCTCTCTCTCTCCGTATATGTATGTATGTATGTATGTATGCATGTATGTATGTATGTATGTACGTACGTATGTATATATGTATGTATGTATGTATGTGTGTATGTATGCATGTATGTATGTGTGTACGTACGTATGTATGTATGTATGTATGTATGTATGTATGTATGTATGTATGTATGTATGTATGTATGTATGTATGTATGTATGTGTGTATGTATGTATGTTTGTATATTTGTATGTATGTACTTCTGTCTGTCTGTATGTATATACGTATGTATGTATGCGTTGATAATTCCTCCTTCAATGCCGCACCAACAACAGCCAGGCAATCCACAAGTCAAGTCGTCAAGAAGCAACCCCACCAGACGTGACACTGATCCGCTAGCGAAACACTTCGATGATATTCAACGAGTGCCTGTTCTGATCCACTATTCGCAGGACACCACTGCTACGCACCCTACTAAAGACAGTGTTCGTGAAGTCGGCAGCAAGCGTGAGTAAGCGTCCTTCTCTGGAAGTGGCCACTACGTCCGCCCGTTAGA
>CM031598.1:96722265-96727265 GCA_018398815.1 Conus ventricosus | reverse complement strand
GGGGGGGGGGGGGGGGGGTGGTGCTGGAAAAAGTAAAGCCTATTAAACCAAACCAAACCAAAACGAACAAACAGAACTCACAACTTGCGTACCTTAGTTGATACGAAACCCATGTAAATAAATGCATTTTCTTTTTATCGGGCAACGGAACTGACGCATGAAAATAAAGCCCTTGTTTATTTTGGCTGTTGGCAGTTTTGATCGCATCTGCGAGTAAAAATCTTGTTGAAAACTTTACGCTGTCAAACAAAGAAATGACCAAACAAACAAGATGAGCTCAGCACACGCGTTACCAAAACAAGTTAAACTTTCGGGCGGCTGCGAGAAAGTATGTATGACAGGAGAGGAGTCAAGCTGGCACGCAACTGGAGAACGAGGTAATGGTATAGCTGACACGGTTGTATGCTTGTGAGAATTAGAAAAAAACAGTTTAACAGCCACACGCCAACAAAGCTTAATTGTCTTCACATGAACTGCCTGAAAAATCACTATAAGATCACAAAATTTCAGACAGAGAAATTCTCTCTCGACCTGATCTCCCACGCATCCACACCCTGCTGAGAAGAGAACAAGTCAGAAGGGTCGACCGCCTGATACGAATACCTGATACACTTCTTCCTCAGAGGCTACTCCACGGTGAACTAGCGGAAGATTAGCGTTCAGAGGGTGGTCAGAAAAAGTGCTCCAAGGACACACGCCAAGGTCTCACTGAAGAGATCTGACACAAACCCAGACACCTGGGAATCAGTGGCGCTAGAAAGCCCGCCTACAAAGTGACGTCAGCAGAGGCGCTGCCTCATATAAGCAGCGCTGGATAGCAGAGGACCAGAGGAAAATGACCTTTGCAAGTTTAGGACCACCTCCTCCTTATCTTCAGTGCCTGCAGACCACTTGTAGCCAGTTTGTGGCAGGGTCCGCATCAGACTGACCAGACACAGTCGGACACACCACACCCCAGTCTTCTTCAGTGTGATGTCTGGTCACGACGACGGATGAACAGCAACAACGTGCGTCCTCATAGTACCCACTGCGTAATTGCACAGAACGCTCTTTGATTGGCACGGATGCAGTTAGATGACCTGATTGAACCATAGACAGCGCAGTGACCTGCGCTTCTGAACATTTTACCCCCGTTAGAACCGGCTGACGTAATATGACAAGGACACAACTGGCTTACAAGTAATTTTGCAAATATTAAGTACATGCAAATGATAACTGAAGCTGCATTCCTTTATGTTAACAGGTATATCAATGTGCGATCGAACCGGTTTTGCGTATCATTTTCCATATTTCTTATTTCATGATCTTCGTCCCTTTGAGTTTCTCATTTTGCCTCGTTTCGCTCGGAAGTACACTCAGATTGAGTAATAAAGCGAGCTTTTATGTTTGTCAGCTTTTACGTTTCACAGCGGGAGGAGATTGTGTCGATGCATAACAAGTTAACGTTGGCGAGGGATGGGGAGGACTGGATGGGTAGTATGTATTTTCGTTCTGTATTTGCCGTTTTTTTCTCCCCCATTGATTATTTTCTTAGTCATTAAAAAAGGTTCTTTTCATTCATCTTCTGTGAAACCTGTAACATCCTATTCTCCCGCGCCTTTTAGTTTTTCTTTTTACTGATAGCATTTTTTTTTAAATTGGGGCTGCATTGTAGTGCTCTAGTCCCTTACTTGTTTATGTACTTCTTTTCGGCTGTATTTGCTTCCTTGACATTTTAGAGACGTATTTATTCTTCCATGTCATTATTACTTCTGTCACATAAACAGCCACAGCAGGGCTCACTTCGTCGTTGTCATCAGTTTTGTAACAAGGAAAATTGGTTAAATGAAAGTGAAGAGGATGGGGCGGTGAGTAAATAATTAGTTTTAATTTGGTTATCGGGAACTGACTACACCATTGTCACCCTTCACTTTGATCTAAGTGGCTTGTAACCAAACATTTGAGTTCATGGTTTTAATTATCATCAAGGCTGTGTGAATTATAGAGGCGAGAAAAGGATATATGTGAAAAAAAGTTATACATGTATTCCAAAAAGGAGTTAGATACTGGAAAAACAACAAGCACCAAAGCGGTAAACAGATAATGTTAATAATATAGCTAAACCACTGACATCCTTAAGGTGGTTAAGACTGTGTTGGAGCGCCAGCCAATCGTTTCATTAACTGGCCTCAGATAAAACAAAGAAAAGACATTAAAATAGCGAAAAATATTTTTAACATAACAATTAAAAACGTTAGCAAAAGGGGAGTGATTCAATCAAACCATTATTAAAAAGGGAATGGTTCAATCAAACCAAAGCTATAAATATCAAACAGAATCCTCTTGATTGTGGTATAACAGGCATCATCTGTTGTCTGAACCGTGTCCTTGTTTGAACAGCCTGCCCCTGTTCGCCCGCCTGTGTGACTGATCCTGTTTAGAGATGGGAAGGGTTTTGCAGAGAGAGACAGAGAGAGAGAGAGAGAGAGAGAGAGAGATGGGTACCACCTTATGATGTTGGGTAACGCTAGACAGAGATTTAGTAGAGAGGGATACACAAGCCTTTCTCTTGAGATGAGAGTCAGGAGGAGTTATCTTTCTTGGGTACATGCTTTCCCAACAGATATAAGTATGCATAGTGTGTAAATCGTATATCTTATATGTATTTATTATTCAATACATTTTCTATATCATGTGATATAAAATGGCAAACACTGTAGTCCACAGCTAATCTCTGACCTTTGATGAGTAAGCAAAAAAATTCCCGCAGCAAACAAAAAATGACGCATGTCTGTGACGCATGGCTCGTTGGTATTAAGATACATCACCAGCGCACCTGTTTTGTCTGTTCTGGTGATGCGCCTTGTCAGAGCTGTGTGTGTCATACAAGATCTGTCACCCTGGAGAACATTCTAGGCCTCTCTCTCTCTCTCTCTCTCTCTCTCTCTCTCTTGTTACCCCACAACTGCTGAAGTTATGAGAACACACTCGCTATTTTGTTTGCGTATGTCGGTTGTTCTGTACGGGTTTTCTGAGTGTCTACCATGGTATTTACATGTAAATGACCGAACTACCAGCAGCACTTCCAACATGTAGTACACAACAGAAGACTGTTATGAAGACTCTGACCGTCCCAAACTGTCCGTTCCTGGCGCCTCTGTACGATTCCCTGACTCGGACAACGACTGAACGAACGTTCCTCGATAATATCCAAATCAGAGTCCCCCTCCCCCCCCCCCCCCACCCCTTGACCGGCGTTCTCGTGAAGAGGAGGCATTCTGTTCGTGAGAGCGCCCAGTAATGACAATGACGGGGAGAAGAGAGAGAGAGAGAGAGAGAGAGAGAGAGAGAGAGAGAACGGGGGCCCCTAAAGTAGGATTTTGCCCGTTTCTCACCTTCAGCATCTGCGGCTTGACGTGCGTCTGACGTGGGTCTGGCCGATGGAGATGAGGACGCTGTTGAGGAAGTCGGAGTCCTCCAGACTCTCCACGGCGGCTCCCAGGCCTTCCATGACGGTGACGGCGTGTCTCTGCAGCATGTCCCGGTCCACGTCCATCTCCAACTGAGACACCTCGTTCAGCCGCACGATCTTCGGAACAGCCGCCTTCAGGTCAGGCTCTGTCTCGAACAGCCTGTGGACAGAGAAAGAACAAAATCGAAATAAAATTGATAGAATGGAGAGGCTGCAAGAAAGCTTTCTGGATAAGTTGCCAGCCCCAGTTAGTTTTCACAAATTTCATTTCGTGCTTGTTAACTATCATCAAAGTGTTACCTCTGAGTTTTAAATGACACATTTCTGTCTTTTGTGCCAGTTTGTTCAACATTATCTCTATTTCTTAACATATTTTTAATTTCGCTTTGTAAAACCTGACCCTCTTCAATATTTTCGCATGCAGAATCATTAACTAAATAAATAACTAATTATGTGTATGTATGTATGTACTTACCACATGTACATAAGTAAGTAATTAGGAAATGCATGAAATGTGCGTATACATGCACGTCTAGATATATTTAAGTAAGTGAGGAAGGAAGGAAGGAAGGAAGAAAAAAGAGAAGAAAGAAGGAAGCACGTAAAGAAAGAAAGAAAGACAAGGGGAAGAAAGGGAAGAGAGGAGGGGGGCTAAAGGAAGAAAATGAAAAGCCGGGAGATGAAAAAAAAGAAAAATGAATGAAGAAAGAAAATAATTGCATACAAATTTTACACAAAGACACTGTCATAAAATAAGTCCAAGTGACTGTACACGATTCCACATCCAGACGCTGTCACGTACAGAGAGAGAGAGAGAGAGAGAGAGAGAGAGAGAGAGGAGAGAGAGAGAGAGGGGAGAGAGAGAGAGAGAGACGCTTCGTTCTTCTGCACAGAATGAACCCCTTTCAACACTGAATGAAATCTCCACTTCCGGGTTGACAGCCAGAGAAACCATTGTCAACGACAGCACAACCGTCGGCTCTCTCTGGTGGTGCCAGACAATCATCACGGGTATTCAACATTCCCTTCCTCCTCTACCCCCCCCCCCCCCCCCCCCCCCCCCCCCACACACAACACACGGTCCGCAGAGGATTCACCCCACCTCACTTGTCCCTCTCTCTCCGGCACTGGGCGTTCCCCATCCCCCACCCCGTTCACCTTGTCATCACAATGAGCTGTGTTGGTGTCTGTTCTCCATTTTGGTGGTACGTCTTTTTCATCGTTGTCCAACTGGCACCCGATGATTTAGTCTTCTCATCATCACACGTCTCTACTCCTCCAAATTAAAAAAAAAAAAAGCTATTGTGTTGGTCTTTCCCGGAGTTGATTTTCCCCCCACTAAATCTCTATACAGTCAGCTCCTATTTTTTTTAATTTTTTTTTGGCGTACGCATGCTGATACTCTTGCGGACACTCCCTGTATAGACAGGCAAGGATGAATCTAATCTACCCAACAAAGGGAGTGGGTTTTGTGTGTATGACCGTTTTTTTTATCCCCCCTTGAAGGCAGCCATACTCCATCTTCGGGGAAGCTCCTATGTTTGTGTAC
>CM031598.1:96712265-96717265 GCA_018398815.1 Conus ventricosus | reverse complement strand
CTTATGTCTTAGATTGAAGAAATAGGGGGAGATACGCATTCATATCTGCAATGGTAGATGATTCTGCCTAACTAACAGTATGTGCTTGAGTGGGTGAATGGGGAAAAAATAAAATAAATGCTTCTCAAAATGAGCCTTCAGCAAGCTTATATTCTCCAAGGGGGAGAGACATCCTCCAATAGGGAGGGAACTCACTAACATATAACTCCTGGTCATATACCGATATTTCGAAACTTGGTTGTTTCTCCTCAGTGACCGTGGAAAGTGGTAATTTGACTCCTCTGCCTTTTCAGTTTTAAGAAGAATGCAATCCCAGAAAAGGCTGGTGTGCAATACCGTAGTATGTTTGTTGAGTTTTTCAAAAAGCAACCAAAGGTGCCATCTAAGAAGCAAAAGAAATCACGAAAGAACAAAACAAGCTAAATTTCTTGTGAAAAGTAGAAAATATAAAAAGATATCCTCTAAGACACAAGTGCTGAGGGCCAGTTCTTGGAATGAATCCGCAAGGGACTAAAATACAACAAACTAATAAATTCCAAGGATAAGTACCGAGCACCGTTCCAGCAACTTACAGAGCAGCTTGGTGTTGCAATGACTGCACGAAATATTGAATTATAAACAAAGCTTGCTCTTATGTCTTAGATTGAAGAAATAGGGGGAGATACGCATTCATATCTGCAGTGGTAGATGATTCAGCCTAACTAACAGTATGTGCTTGAGTGGGTGAATGGGGAAAAATAAAATAAATGCTTCTCAAAATGAGCCTTCAGCAAGCTTATAGTCTCCAAGGGGGAGACATCCTCCAATAGGGAGGGAAACTCACTAACATATAACTCCTGGTCATATACCGATATTTCGAAACTTGGTTGTTTCTCCTCAGTGACCATGGAAAGTGGTAATTTGATTCCTCTGCCTTTTCAGTTTTAAGAAGAATGCAATCCCAGAAAAGGCTGGTGTGCAATACCATAGTATGTTTGTTGAGTTTTCAAAAAAGCAACCAAAGGTGCCATCTAAGAAGCAAAAGAAAATCACGAAAGAGCAAAACAAGTTACATTTTCTTGTGAAAAGTAGAAATATAAAAAGATATCCTCTAAGACACAAGTGCTAAGAACTGGCCCTCAGCAGCCCTCTCCTCCCTATTGGAGGATGTCTCTCCCCCTTGGAGAATATAAGCTTGCTGAAGGCTCATTTTGAGAAGCATTTATTTTATTTTTCCCCATTCACCCACTCAAGCACATACTGTTAGTTAGGCAGAATCATCTACCACTGCAGATATGAATGCGTATCTCCCCTATTTCTTCAATCTAAGACATAAGAGCAAGCTTTGTTTATAATTGAATATTTCTTGCAGTCATTGCAACACCAAGCTGCTCTGTAAGTTGCTGGAACGGTGCTCGGTACTTATCCTTGGAATTTATTAGTTTGTTGTATTTTAGTCCCTTGCGAATTCATTCCAGAACTGGCCCTCAGCACTTGTGTCTTAGAGGATATCTTTTTATATTTTCTACTTTTCACAAGAAATGTAGCTTGTTTTGCTCTTTCGTGATTTTCTTTTGCTTCTTAGATGGCACCTTTGGTTGCTTTTTTTGAAAACTCAACAAACATACTACGGTATTGCACACCAGCCTTTTCTGGGATTGCATTCTTCTTAAAACTGAAAAGGCAGAGGAGTCAAATTACCACTTTCCGCGGTCACTGAGGAGAAACAACCAAGTTTCGAAATATCGGTATATGACCAGGAGTTATATGTTAGTGAGTTTCCCTCCCTATTGGAGGATGTTTCTCCCCCTTGGAGAATATAAGCTTGCTGAATTTTGAGAAGCATTTATTTTATTTTTACCCACTCAAGCACATACTGTTAGTTAGGCAGAATCATCTACCACTGCAGATATGAATGCGTATCTCCCTCTATTTCTTCAATCTAAGACATAAGAGCAAGCTTTGTTTATAATTCAGTAATTCTCTCTCTCTCTCTCTCTCTATATATATATATATATATATATAAGGGGTTGTACTAAAAGAGAATATCCACACGTTGGATAACAGAATAATGTATCAAAACAATCTATACTCATTAAAAATATGCATCAAAATACATATGCCTTACATCAAACCCATTCCATTGCATATTTTTAATGAGTATAGATTGTTTTGATACATTATTCTGTTATCCAACGTTACAGGATAGAATGACATAATGTATTTTATTGTTAGGTATTAAAATTTGCAAGGTTTTTGTGTGGATATTCTCTTTTAGTACAACCGCTTTTTCCTCCTCCCCCTTCCCACCGCTCCCCCCCCCCTTTTTTTCCCCTAATGTATTTGTTAGGTATTAAAATTTGCAAGGTTTTTGTGTGGATATTCTCTTTTAGTACAACTGCTTTTTCCTCCCCAGCTCCCCCTCTTTGTTTTTCCCCTCCCCCTTACTTAATCCCCGCTATATACTCCCATCTAAACACTACTCATCCTTCCCCCCTCCCACATGCATTCCATTTTGTCCTCCTCATTCTCCTCCCCCCCCATCTCTCTCTCTTCAACGCCGCCCCCCCCCCCCCCCCCATTACCTTGCCTGTCACAAATAACCGGTGACTTGATTTTCCCTTCCATTTGACCCCCCACCTTCCCTCTCCCCCCCCCCCCTGCCCTGTTATAATCAATAGTTTTAATCATTAGTAAATTTTAGTCGGTAGTAAAAAAAGATTAAATATGTCTGCAGCTCCTGTCCCAGAGGAAGGTCTTTGGACCAAAATATTGGACACATTAAAGGAGTGTACCAAGTGGTTCTGCAGTCCATTTTTTCCTTCTTCTTATATATATATATATATATATATATTCAATTATAAACAAAGCTTGCTCTTATGTCTTAGATTCAAGAAATAGGGGAGATAAGCATTCATATCTGCAGTGGCAGTTAATACTGCCTAACTAACAGTATGTGCTCAAGTGGGTGGATGGGGAAGAATAAAATAGATGCTTCTCAAAATGAGCCTTCAGCAAGCTTATAATCTCCAATAGGGAGGAAACTCACTAACACATAACTCCTGGTCATATACCGATATTTCGAAACCTGGTTGTTTCTCCTCAGTGACCGCGGAAAATGGTGATTTCAGTCCCCTGCCTTTTCGGTTTTAAGAAGAATGCTATCCTAGAAAAGGCTGGTGTGCAATACCGTAGTATGTTTGTTGAGTTTTCAAAAAAGCAACCAAAGGTACCACCTAAGAAGCAAAAGAAAATCATGAAAGAGCAAAACAAGCTACATTTTCTTGTGAAAAGTAGAAAATATAAAAAGATAACCTCTTAAGACACAAGTGCTGAGGGCCAGTTCTTGGAATGAATCCGCAAGGGACTAAATTACAAAAAAATAATAAATTCCAAGGATAAGTACTGAGCACCATTCCAGCAACTTACAGAGCAGCTTGGCGTAGCAATGACTGCAAGAAATATTCAATTATAAACAAAGCTTGCTCTTATGTCTTAGATTATATACATATATATATATATATTATATATATATATATATATATATATATATATATATATATATATATACACGTGTGTGTGTGTGTGTGTGTGTGTGTGTGTGTGTGTGTGTGTGTGTGTGTGTGTGTGTGTGTGTGTGTGAGACGTCTTGACGCCAAGAGCACACACACAATCAGCCGTGTCTCCCTGATGAGTTCCGATCCAGCGGACGAAAGGCCTAGGATCAGGTGATACACATAGATCTGCCTTCGAGAGGGATTGCAATGGTTCCCTCGTGCAACTCGTGAAGGGTTTTCATTTTTATAATATACATCCCCCCCCCTCTCCCCCACCCCTTTTTTAAAATTTCAAATCTTTGCCAAGTTATTACTATAATGATTGAAGAATTGTTAACCTACACTTGTTCTCCCCCACTACTTAATTGTTCAGCATTATTATTATTGTTTGGTCAATCAGTGGGCGATTGCATCTCTTAGGAGATCCAAGTGAAGGTTGTTCTACACAATTCTTAGCCGCTGACAATGCTTGGGTTATTGAACAGCAGAGCTGACCACTCAGACTGTTCCATACTTTTTGATCTCCCTTGCATCTTTAAATGGATCCTCAAGGATAGGCTCAAAGATTGTCCCCCACATTTTATACTGTTTGCATAATGTTTTAATTTTTCAGCAACTTTTTACCTCTCCACACTTTCGTTTCATTTTATTCTACTACCTTTCGCTGGCTGCTTTGGGGGTGCTGTTGGATTCTTCTTTGAACCCTTGGTGGCGAGAACACCACAGAATTACGGACTGTGGTGTGTCTCTATTTGATGCCAAGCGTACAGACACAATCATCCGTTTTTCTCTGATGTGTTTCGATCCAGCGGACAAAAGGCCCAGGAGCAGGCGATACATCTGTCTTCGAGAGGGATTGCAAAGGTTCCCTCGTGCAACTAGTAAAGGGTCTTCATTTTGTTAACCTACACTTGTTTTCCCTCACTACATAATTGTTCAGCATTTCCCCATGTACAATCTTGTCTGCATCCGTTTCCCTCCGCTTGCATTCCCCAAGAACCCTCTCCCTATAAGGGGGGAACTGTCGACAATGGAAAATTGTTGGAGACAGAGAAATGTTTACAGATGCAATACACACCCATTCCTGACGTACATTGTGGGAGTGACTCGCTTTATTGTTGTTGCAGCGGGTGTCCTCTTGTGCAAGCGGAAATAAACAGAGAGAGAGAGAGTGTGACAAAGACAATGCTTTATTGACAATAGTTAACCCACCCTTATGCCAAGGGAGTGCATGCACAGTTTCTATTTAGTGTTGCCAGACTCTGCTAACAATAGAAATACGAGTAAAGAGAAGTGTACACACGGAAAACACTTAAAGAATGCTAATAACTAGAAAATAAAGGAAAAAAAACGCTCATCAAACAATATTCTCATCACAACAAACCACTTATTGCATAATCATGATTTACAAACACAGCCTACATATTCAGTTTTTTCTCTCTAGATCGAAAAGCTTCCGCCACA
>CM031598.1:96704765-96707265 GCA_018398815.1 Conus ventricosus | reverse complement strand
ATGCGGTTTTATCAAATCTTCATTGAACGTGTTATGATCGTAGGAGCAGATATTAAAACATAAAAAAGTTACCCGCTTCTATACAAAGCGTCATTCCGATTGGCACCGACTGGAGAACGAGTGAGCCTTCTTCAGCGGATGACGCAATGCCCAGTAATCTTCCGTATCAGGGCGTCAGTCTACATTCTTTTTTGTTTTGTTTTTTGGTATCTTAAGGAAAAAAGGTTTTGTTCGTTACCTTCTGGGCTATGCAATTAAGTCAAGAGTGGCACCGCGAGACACCCAGGAATATTGAAATCATGAACAGTTTTCAATTTCACTTGCCAGAAATCGTAGTGATGTCATGATGGACAGATTGGGGAGAGAGAGAGAGAAGAGAGAGAGGAGAGAGGATGAGAGAGAGAGAGAGAGAGGAGAGAGAGGAGAGAGAGAGAGAGAGCGAGAGGAAACCAGAGACAGAGAGAGAGAGTATGGTAGGAGAGCAGAGCGTGCGCACGCGCGCGCTAGAGAGAGAGAGAGAGAGAGAGAGAGAGAGAGAGAGAGAAGAGAGAGAGAGAGAGAGAGAGAGGGGAGAGTGTATGGTAGGAGAGCAGAGCGTGCGCACGCCCCGCGCTAGAGAGAGAGAGAGAGAGAGGGGAGGAGAGAGAGAGAGAGAGAGAGAAAGAGAGAGAGAGAGAAACAGGAAAAGGTAGGACCCCCCCCCCCCCCCCCCCCCCCCCCCCCCCCCCCGAGAAAATGGGGAAAGGCTGGCCAAAACTATGGACAGAAAGACACAGCAGGAACAGGATTAAAATATCAAAAGGTTTTAAAGGAAGGACTGAACATCATGAAAGGGTAAGAAGCAGTAGGAAAAAGGGTGGACAAAATGGAAGGAAGAAGTATCGGTGGCAATACAAGCTTTACCCCAACAATGCCCCTAGTTTCAGACGTACAAGCCCTCGCCACAATCTCCATGGTCCCCATCCCATTGGCGCTCGACGCTTCACTGCACGCATGCGCACTTCACTGAACAAAATGGCGGTGGCCCAGGGGCAAAACCGGAAGATCATTGGACGTGTAAAATGGATCCTGGCAATTTGTCTGTGGAGTTGATACTGGGGTGGGGCTGCGTCAACATGGGCACCGGGTTAAGCAGCAAGCAGTGATGGTGCCATAGACTTTAGGGGGTGAGGGGGGGGGGGGGGGGGGGGGGGGGTTACGGGCCATGCAAACAGACGACAGCAATTCGGCTGACGCGGGATGGTGAAGCAAAAAAATGCAGACCTCATTCTCAGTGTCTGCTGACCTATCTGCCCTTAACGTTCAGCAGTTGTGGCTTAGCAGTAGCAGCGACAGCAAATGACAGCAGCAGTAGGATCCATAGTCGTCAACCCTCATCGTCGTCGTCGTCGTCGTAGTAGTAGTGGTGTGTGGTAGTGATAGTAGTAGTAGTAATAGTAGTAGTCAAGCTGTCACCGCACATTCTGTGCACACATCGCCACCTGCGTATCTACAAATATCTCACCCCCACCCCCCCCCCCCTCAACCCAAGGTGACTAAAGTGGTCCTTGTCGATTCGACAACAGTAGTAGTAGTAGTAGTAGTAGTAGTAGTAGTAGCAGCAGCAGCGGCAAGAAAAGTAGCAGCAATTGCCTTGACATCTGTTCTAACTTTCCCATCACCATCGCTGACAACGCCTTTGCAGCTGGTCACTGCTGTTCTGTCTCTTCTTAGCACCAACACTGGTTATTTCTATCCATGCTGCTGCTGCTGCTGCAGTGACTGGTTGCTGTTGGTGCTGTTGCTGTTCTTGCTGTTTCTATTGAATTTCCACTTTCATTTTTTTTTCAAACCGTTGCATTTTTTTATACGCATTTACAATATCTTTAAAAAGTTCGCAAGTATACCAGTTTGATTCAGATTAATGACAACTTCATAGCAAATGTCAAATGCTTTTGGACAGTCTTCAAAGCAATGGCTCAGCTCTCTCGCACATACAATGGTTTGAAAGCAACAGTGACAAACAATTTTCAATACAATAGCGGACTCTGGATATCCTTTAATTAAGGAAATGGACGAGTCATCTGTCAGCATTATGCGCATTTCTTCCTTTAAGATTTGTACTTAACGTGACGTTTTGAACCTGGCAGGAGTCCTCTGCTCGCGAGATCTGGAAGGGAGATAAACACATCTGGTGCATCTTATCTGTCAGCTTCTTCAATTACGTTTCCTCAGAGCATCACATACCGTGATATGTATGGGGGCTTTTCTGTTACATTGTTTCACTTAGTGAACCTGCATGGCCTCTCTTCCGCCCCCCCCCCCCCCCCCCCCCCCCCCCGCGCCCCCAACTCGCTTCCCTTCCGCTTTCCGTTCTGGTCTATCTTTTGTTTCATGCTTTTTCACTTTCCTCCTGCCTTGTTTTTACCACTTTTTGTTTTTTCTTTTTATCCTTCTTCCCTTTTTGGCATTATTGTGTTTGTGCTTCTTTTCTTTCATTACTATATTCCTTTATGATGTT
>CM031598.1:96684765-96692265 GCA_018398815.1 Conus ventricosus | reverse complement strand
AAAAAAAAAAAACTTGGAAAAAAAAAAGTTATACATATTCAACTAAATCAGCATTCTCTTTTTTTTCTCTCCAATCTAATCACTTCCTGTTCATCCGTTGATCTCCATAGCGTTTGCTTCATGATTGTATTAGCACATCCAGTAATGACGCCTCTTCTTCCTTCCAATCCTGCGTCCCTCTTCTTTCGTTTCTTTTCAGTTTATTTTTTCCACGCATGTACGTATTTCCTTGCTTATTTGTTCTTGAACTCATCCCCATCCCTTCCTTCTTTTCCATGTGCTGAGACAATATAACTCTCCGACATTTCCGGCTCAACATATGAAAAGGCACTACCTACCACACCAGAAGTCTCACCTTATCCGTTTCGTCTATATTTCTCCATTGTTATTATGACACTGACACGCACACTTTACATTTTTTTTTTATGGTGGAAAAAAATATGCATTTATTTGTATGACTTTTTAAAAATATATATACACATCGTTTATTACTTTTTTAACGCCTCGATTTTTCTTATCGAAGTGAATTAGCATTAACGTTTTTCCATCTCCTAGCCTAATCACTTCTTATTTGTTGTTTAATCCCCATAGCTTTTTTTCTTATTTATTGCATTTAAACATCCAGTTGTTACCATCCTACCCCTCCTTCTAATCGGTCCTTCCACTCATGTTTTGTTATTGTTTATGTTTTGAAAAATTTCAATGTATTCACGCATTTGCTGGTTTATTTGTTAACTCCCATTTTACTACTTCCTTTTTTTCTATATACTAAGGTGGAATAGCTCTATAAAACGTCCTCCTCAACATCTAAACAGCATAAGTTTTTTATTTTATTTTTGTGTCTGTATTCCGTTGCTTCGCCTGATGAAAACTTTCCTGTCGAAACGCGCTGCTTTTGTATTGTCACGTATACCATTCATTTGGCTGCCGATTACACAACTTTCGGTTTTCTTTTCATAGATCGGGTCCCGAAAAGTCACTCTTCCAATACGAATGATACGGTAATTCCGACAATAAAAATACCTGCATCAGTTGAACTGTCAGCCAGATACAACCATACAGACAGATCCCCTATCCTCACATTCCCCTGCCTGTCCATTCTTCAGGGAGGGTTATTACCTTCTGTCCTATCATTTGTGATGTAGTTTTCATTGTCTTCATTGTCTTGAATATTGTTTGTCTTGCCTGAAGAAGACCAAAGAGGCCAACACGCGTCGTGTTTGTCTTGTAATTTGTTTTGTCTCTTTCGTCCAGTGGAACAGGAAATCTTTTATTTCATTTTTATCATAAGTAATACGGGGCCTTTTTAAGGATGGAATCAAGAAAGGTTGAAAAACGATCTACCCTGTAAAACAATTTAATGACAAAGACAACATGCACACATCAATTAATAACACGATAGCCTAAATGTTGACATCTTTAAGACGGATAAGACTGGTCGTGCAAGAATGCCAGGTATTAGAACTAATTCATCACTCCAGGTTTAAAACTGAAAGTAGAAAGCAAGAAGAAAAAAAACCATTTAAATTTATGAAAAATAAACAGAAAGGGTAATCGGACACAGCAAAATGGACAGCTAGTGTCCACTGTGGACAGTGTAAAGTCTTAGTACCTAGTTAGTGTCCACTGTGGACAGTGTAAAGTCTTAGTACCTAGTTAGTGTCCACTGTGGACAGTGTAAAGTCTTAGTACCTAGTTAGTGTCCACTGTGGACAGTGTAAAGTCTTAGTACCTAGTTAGTGTCCACTGTGGACAGTGTAAAGTCTTAGTACCTAGTTAGTGTCCACTGTGGACAGTGTAAAGTCTTAGTACCTAGTTAGTGTCCACTGTGGACAGTGTAAAGTCTTAGTACCTAGTTAGTGTCCACTGTGGACAGTGTAAAGTCTTAGTACCTAGTTAGTGTCCACTGTGGACAGTGCAAAGTCTTAGTACCTAGTTAGTGTCCACTGTGGACAGTGTAAAGTCTTAGTACCTAGTTAGTGTCCACTGTGGACAGTGTAAAGTCTTAGTACCTAGTTAGTGTCCACTGTGGACAGTGTAAAGTCTTAGTACCTAGTTAGTGTCCACTGTGGACAGTGTAAAGTCTTAGTACCTAGTTAGTGTCCACTGTGGACAGTGTAAAGTCTTAGTACCTAGTTAGTGTCCACTGTGGACAGTGTAAAGTCTTAGTACCTAGTTAGTGTCCACTGTGGACAGTGTAAAGTCTTAGTACCTAGTTAGTGTCCACTGTGGACAGTGTAAAGTCTTAGTACCTAGTTAGTGTCCACTGTAGACAGTGTAAAGTCTTAGTACCTAGTTAGTGTCCACTGTAGACAGTGTAAAGTCTTAGTACCTAGTTAGTGTCCACTGTAGACAGTGTAAAGTCTTAGTACCTAGTTACTGCTTACTTACAACGATAAAGCAGACAATTTATAAGTTGTGAGCAAAGAAAAAAAAAGTAAGAGTTTGCAGATGAAAGACAGATAATTTGGCCACAGCGGCAGAAAAAAATATCGTACAAGACAGAAAATACGATAAACGGGGAACAACCAACAGTGACAGTTTACGGAAAAAGGGGAAGTCACCAGCATATACCTTCCAGAGAGTTAGGATTATCATCAACAGGTGAGTTCAGTTGGTTCTCTCTGCCAATCGCAGAGAAGCTTACAGAAAGTCATCGAATCACATGGCCTGACATTGTATTGATATGTATGAATAAAACAGATAGAGAATGACGTTAAACAAAGTTTAAACAGTCTAGCTTCTAGTGTCACCTCTTATACAAACAAGACAAATGTTGTCATTGGGAGCTGGATATTTGAAAGAACATCTTTTCTAAATATATTCAACATCTCTCTCTCTCTCTCTCTCTCTCTCTCTCTCTCTCTCTCTGTATTGGATGTTTATTCTTTGATATTTATTTCATGAACAGCCCTGTCCCCACCGTGCTCTACCCATGAGAATGGGCTTTGTAAGTTGATCTCAATAAATCATTCACTATTCATTCATTCATTCATTCATTCTGTGTGTGTGTGTGTGTGTGTGTGTGTGTGTGTGTGTGTGTGTGTGTGTGTGTGTGTGTGCGTGCGTGCGTGCGTGCGTGTGTGTGTGTGTTGTTGTTGTCTTCAATTTAACGTCTTTCCACATAAAGTGATATTAGACGAGTGTGTGTGTGTGTGTGTGTGTGTGTGTGTGTGTGTGTGTGTGTGTGTGTGTGTGTGTGTGTGTGTGTGTGTGTGTGTGTGTGTGTGTGTGTGTGTGTGTGTGTATGTGTGCACGCGCGCGCGCGCCAGACACCCAAATGAGCAACATCTTTTAATTGGTAAAAAGGCCAGTCGGCATTTTCGCTCTCCTAATTTTCACTGAGACGGAGAGGGCGGGGCAAGAGGGGATGGGGGGGGGGGGGGGGGGGGGGGGGATCGACACCAGCTGAGGTGAGTGAGAACGTTTACCTTTAATGAAACATGTTATCAATGGGGTGTAGCAGTCAGAGCCAGATCCCTCACACTTTGTCACTTCTTCCCGCCCTTCCTTCCCACTCTGCTTTGGCCCTGTCCCAGCCAGTCCCTCACTTCGTCATCACTCTGCTCCTCCCCCCACCTCCTCCCTCCCTGTCACTTCCTACCCTCCCCATCCCCCTCCGTCCATCTGTCTCACAGCTAGCCGAGGCAAGTCATCTTTCTGTGGATTATCTTCTATCTTGCTGTCAATAGCACGTGGACAGGTGGGAGTGGGTGGGGGTGGGGGATGGGATGGGGGAAGAGGAAGTGGGGGGCGGAGATGGATGATTTTATAAAGGGGGGGGGGGGGGATAGAAGGAGGGGGCGGAGACGGAGGATTGAAAGGGGTGGCAGTTATATATGTTCTCTCTCTCTCTCTCTCTCTCTCTCTCTCTCTGTGAGCGATGCGTGGTGTGTGATGTGTGTGTGTGTGTGTGTGTGTGTTGTGTGGTGTGTGTGTGTGTGTGCGTGTGTCTGTGTGTCTGTGTGTCTGTCTGTGTGTCTGTGTCTGTGTGTCTGTGTGTACGTGCGTGCATACGCATGTGTGTGTGTGTGTGTGTGTGTGTGTGTGTGTGTGTGTGTGTGTGTGGTGTCAAGTCAAGTCAAGTCAAATTTTTTATGAGGTTAAGAATAAGCTTTGCAGCTTTTTTTCATCCTGCCTCCAAAAAGCATAAATATCAATCACAATAGTGAAAAACCAGAAACTCGAAGCAATACATACGTATAATCAGAGAATTACAATGTAATGAAAACATGAAACAATTTAACAACCATTAATCAATATTGTGACGGACAATGGACAAATGTCAAAATGGCAATCAAGACATTGAGAGAGAGGAGAGAGAGAGAAGAGAGAGAGAGAGGGGGGGGGGGGGGGGTGACAGATAGCAGAGAGAACAGATAGCATTGACAAAGCATCAATAGACAGACAGACAGACAGTCAGAGAGAAAGAGAGAAAATGAGAGATGAGAAGAGAGAGACGATGAGAGAGAGAGGAGAGAGAGAGAGAGAGAGAGAGAGAGGGGGGGGGGGGGGGCTGACAGATAGCAGAGAGACAAATAGCATTGACAAAGAACCCAAAACAGACAGAAGAGAGAGAGAGAGAGAGGAGAGGAGAGGAAGAGGAGAGAGCGAGAGAGAGAGAAAGTGAAGAGAGAGAGGGAGAGGAGAGAGAAGAGAGAGAGGAGAGAGAGAGAGAGAGAAAGGATCTGCAGCAAAATAGATAATCATAAATTACTTTATATTTTGTCCATCAAATATTTTTCAGTGCTTTTTTAAACAGTAGTTTAGAAGGACATGTTTTTAAAGTAGAAGATAAATTGTTCCATGCCGTTCCTCCAGAATATATGAAGCTAGATTTGTAAAGATTGTTACGGGGTCTAGGAAACGAAAGTTTGTGAACATGTCTATTTTCATTATTTTCAAAGTTTCGGATAATTTTCTTTGGAGCTATTCCCTTAACTACTTTATACATGCATAAGCATTTATTGAAGAAGAGCCTGTCTTTGAATGGAAGAATATCTAACTTTTTATAGTCATCACCTGTCAAGGAATTAGAGTTTAATTGCACCAACTTTATAGCTCTCTTATGTAAACGATTGATTTGTTTCAAATTTGTTTCACTAGAATTATCCCATAACGTAGACGCATAATCAATGAGAGATAAAATATGTGCATGAAAAAAATAATTTCCTCGACTGGAGATTCAGAAAATGCTTTATTTTGATAATTGATAAATCCTTTTAGAAAGACGTTTTCCAAGGTCAGTAATGTGGTCGTACCACGTTAAATCATTATCGATGATAGCCCCTAGTACTTTATGAGATGTTACCTCCTCAATCCTTTGGTCATTGACATATAGCGCTGTGAACGGGGACCTCATTTTCTGCCTTTTTTGCCGTGTAGTCACATACATACATTTCGTTTTATTTGCATTCAGGGACATGTGGTTCATTTCTGTCCATTTAATCAATCTGTCGATGTTGTTCTGAAGGTTATTTACTAGAATCATAGGATTATCACTGCTAAACTGTAATGAAGTGTCATCAGCAAACATTTCACAATCACAGTTTATGTATAAAGGCAAATCATTTATGTAAATAGAGAATAGGAGAGGTCCTAATACTGATCCCTGTGGGACACCAAATTCCAAATTGAGTAATTCTGACCGTCTGCTACAAATTTCAACTAGTTGTTGACGATCAGTAAGAAAAGATCTAATGAAGTCAATGGCCTGGTTTGATAGCTTATAGTGTGCAAGTTTTTTTATGAGAAGGGAATGGTTTATAACATCAAAGGCTTTAGCAAAGTCGACAAAAAGAATTCCAGTAAATACGTTATTATTTATATTTGATTGGCAATAATCAGTAAGCTGTATAAGCGACGTATGGCAGGAGTGATTTTCTCTAAAGCCTGACTGATTTTCATGAATCAAATCATAATGCTTAAAGTGAGAATATAACTGTCTTTGAATATGTCTTTCAAGTGGTTTTGACAAAATGGGTAATATTGAAATAGGTCTATAGTTGGACGGATTGGTGGAATCACCATTTTTGTCCAAAGGTATGACTTTGGCTTGTTTAAATATAAGAGGAAATTGGTTTTTATCAATGCACAAGTTGTAAATATAGGTGAGTGTATCAGCGATAGCAAATGAGGCAATTTTCAGTATCCTTCCATCAATTTCCATCTAAACCTCTTGTTCCAGATTGTTTTAGACACATTAGCCCATAACACACTTCATTTACTGAAATTGACGGTATAGTGAAAGTTGAGGAGATGTTTTTAGAACAGCAATATTGTTTTAGTTCATGTAAATCATTTCGATTTGTATCATCATTTACAATTATGTCCTTAGCAACATTTGCAAAATGAAAGTTCAAATCTTCCGGTGAAATATCCTTTATTGGATTCTTAACTTTAGAGTTTGATTTACCATTAGTTAAAAGATTAATTGCCTTCCAGATCGATTTTGAATTCTGAGAAGAGAATAACAAATCTTGAAAATATTTTTTCTTCGTTTTTCGTTTCATGGAATTCACTTTGTTTCTTTGTTTTCTAAATTTTTCTTTGTCCTTTAACTTGAGTAAATGATCTCTTTTATGTATGTCATTGTCTATTTCCTTCGTCAACCACGGGGGTTTCATAGTATGTTTTACTCGTTTTCTAACAAAGGGAGCATGTTTATCATATATTGAACTGAAAATGTATACCAGTAATTGACTGCTTCATCTGGGTTTCTTATCTGATAAATATAATCTAAGCCCGAGGAAAGTAAATCATCAAGAAATGCATTTTTGTCAAAATGTGTGAAAGATCTGTAAAAGATTTCCTTATGTCCCAGCTTAGGAATTTTTACACCTTTCTTCATCGTGTGTGTGTGTGTTGTTGTTGTTGTTGTTGTTGGTGTTGTTGCTGTTGTGACTGCGGATGTACGTTGACCTTCAGGCGTTGCTATCTTTGTGTTTGTTCGGAATGGCAATAGGTAGTTCCATGCTATTGTTATCATTGAGCGTTCTTAGTCAAATTGTTATTCATTTTGTGTCCCAGTGAGTGTTCTTTTAAAACCAATCAACCTTTTGGAAAAGGTTTTATGTTGAAAAGGAGGGAACATTCCACTTCGCCCTCTTGAAGTCGCCCTTTCAAAATTCATTCAGGTGACATTTTGCCCTGTGTCAGTTCGCCCAGCCAGCCTCTTGGGTGTCCTTTAGCTGTAAATCAGGCATCCCCAACAATCACAACAAAACCAAATTACTGTTTTCTGAAGGATTTTTTCGCATCGTATAGCCTGCAATGAAAATTCATCTTCTTTCTTTGCAATACAGATTTCTTTTTTTTTTTTTCATGCTACGAAGAGAATCCACGATGTTCGGGAATACTTGTGAGAGGGGCTCAAGCAAACTGCCTTTTGAACACAGCATCAACAATCAATCAAAGTGAAAAGTACTCACGTTTATTATACGTCTGACAGAGGATTATTGGGGTGGCTTGATCTGAACGGTGGGGGGGGGGGGGGGGGGG
>CM031598.1:96669765-96677265 GCA_018398815.1 Conus ventricosus | reverse complement strand
TCGTCGTTTGCTTCTTCTCGCTGTTTCTTTCTTTTCTTTTTTTCTTTTCCTTTTCCTTTTTTTTTTAATCCTTTCTTTACATTCCACTCCTCTACCTGTTCTCTTTCTCTGATTTGTCTTTCTTCCGTCCTCTTTACCCGCCCATTTTCCGGTGTCTTTTTGTTGGACTTTATCTCTAGCTTTCTTTGCTTTCTAAAAAAAATCGATTTCCAACTATCTTAAAGCTTATATGTCCCCATGTAAGTTCATCTCCATTGTCTCGCTCTCTTAAAACATCCCCAATATCCTGATCTTTCTCCGACTCTGTCTCCTCGTCTTCCTTTCTACAGCAAGTCTCCCAGCGTGGATGGTCATAATCTCTTTCTTCTTCTGCCCCATTGCCCTCGAAGAGCAGTTCTTTTCAACGAGGTTACGATCCTTCTTTGTTTGTTTGTGTGTGTGTGTGTGTGTGTGTGTGTGTGTGTGTGTGTGTGTGTGTGTGTGTGTGTGTGTGTGTGTGTGTGTGTGTGTGTGTGCGTGCCTGCGTGCGTGCGCGCGCGCGCGCGCGTGTGTGTGTGTGTGTTGTGTGTGTGTGTGTGTGTGTGTGCACAAACACAAACAGGTTCACGCGTGCATGCATATCCGTCATTCGTCAATAAACACACACACACACACACACACACACACACACACACACACACACACACACACATACACACACACACACACACACACACACACACACACACACACACACACACACACACAACACACACACGCACGCACGCACGCACGCACGCGCGCGCACACACAACACACAACACACCACACACACACACAGAAGGAAGGAAAATATTGTTTTAACATACAGACGCAAGCGAGGGAGGAACATTTGTTCAGAAGTGTTTGGAACTTGTCAACTACACTCCATCAACGTCAAGAGAATTTAAGAAATGAAATGAAAAAAAAAAAGCTAAAGGAACTTTTGAAAAATAAAAAAAGGGAATGAAAGAAAAGTGGAGAAAAGGAGGAGGAGAACAGAAAGAATATGAAAAGGATGAAAAAAAAAGAACGCGAAGAGGGGCAGGAGAAGAACACTATGAAGAGAATGAGATTGGAAAGAGGAGAAGAAGAAGAGTCGAGGAGGTGGAGAAAGAGAAGTATAAGAGTAAGAGAAGGAGGACGAGAAAAGAAGGAATAGAAGAGAAAAAGGAGAAAGGAGAAGAAGGATGAGGACAAGAAGAGGAAAGGGAAAAGAGAGGAACAGAAGGATGATGAGAAGAAGAAGAAAAAAAAGAGCGTAACAAAAGGAAAGAGAGCCGAAAAGGAGGAAACGAAGAGAAGGAGAAGGAGGAGAAGAGAGAACAAAGAAAAGAAGAGGACGAGGAGAAAAAGAAGAGGAGAAGAAGAGAACAAAGAAAAGAAGAGGAAGAGGAGAAAAAGAAGAGGAGAAGAAGAGAAGGAAGAGAAAAAGAGGAGAAGGGGAAAAGGAGAAGGAGGAGGAGGAGGATGACCACATGAGCGGTACAAAAGGAGGTGGGAAATGAAAAGAAACAAGAGTAGTAGGGAGGAGAAAAATAAGGAAAAGCAGAGCAGGAAGAGAAGATGAAATGGAAGAAGAGGAGAAGATGAGAGCGTGAAATACAGAAGACGACAAGGACAGGAGGAGGAGGATGACCACATGAGCGGTACAAAAGGAGGCGGGGAATGAAAAAAAAACAAGAGTAGTAGGAGGAGAAAAATAAGAAAAGCAGAGCAGGAAGAGAAGATGAAATGGAAGGAGAGGAGAAGAGGAGAGCGTGAAATACAGAAGACGACAAGGACAGGAGGAGGAGAAGAGAAGGATGAGAGAAAGAAAGAAAGAAAAAGGGAAGAAAAAGGAGAAACATAGAGGGAAAATGAGGAGAAAATAAAGAAGAATAGGGGAAGAAGACAGGGAGGAGAAAAATAAAAGCGTACGGAAATAAAAGGAGGAGGATGAAGAACAAAGCAGAAGAAAAAGACGAGAAGAAGAAAAGAGGAGAATTAAAAGAGGAGAAAAAGAAGAGGAGAAGAAGAACAAAAACTGAGAACAGGACAAGGGAGACCGGGAGGAGAAGAAGACAAAGAGTAGAAGCGAAGAATAGGAGGAAGAGCAGGAAAAGTGAAGGAAAGAAGAAGAAGAAGAAGAAGAAGAAGAAGAGGAAGAAGAAGAAGAAGAAGAAGAAGAATGAATGAATGAATGAATGAATGAATGAATCTTTAATGG
The DNA here is from genome assembly GCA_018398815.1 of Conus ventricosus. Lineage (NCBI taxonomy): Eukaryota > Metazoa > Mollusca > Gastropoda > Neogastropoda > Conidae > Conus > Conus ventricosus. Next base: position 96,675,038 of record CM031598.1, on the reverse strand, counting down.
GTTGAGAATTAGGCTCATTGAGGCCTTTTTACAATTCTGCCCCAAAATAACTACAATTTAAAAAAGTATGGTAACATCGAATTACAAAATAACATCAATATAACAATTTCATGCTTAAAATCTCTCTGTCTCTCTCTGTCTCTCTGTCCTCTCTTTTCTCTCTCTCTCTCTCTCTCTCTCTTCTCTCTCTCTCTCTCTCTCTCTCTCACTCCCTGTCCTCCCCCTCTCACACACACACACACACACACACACACACACACACACACACACACACACACACACACACACACACACACACATCTCAATCAACTCATCGTTTATCAGCATTACACTTTTTTTTTCTCCGGTAAGTATGTATAGTCAGGCTAATGTCTACGCATAGGTCAGTCATGAGTATCAAAAGAAGTAACTTTACTTCATTTTTGAAAGCTGATAATTGGGAAATATTTCTGTGTTTTGCTGGAAGTGTGTTCCATTCTTTACAGCCACAGAAGGAGAAACTTGTTTGAATAAATCTAAATTAGCTTTAGGAATAATGAATCTGAGCGAATGATGATGGTGATGTAAATGTACTATTGATTTTAAATAATCTGGGCATGCGTCATGAACAATTTTGTGCATAAGAATCAGAGTGTTGAATGTTATACATGAGTGAAGAGGCAGTAAGCTTATTCTATTGTACCTAAATACATCACGCATAGAAGGATCGGATTGTTTCTGACAGCTGATCATCTTAATGGCTCGTTTTTGCAATGAACAAAGTGGTTTTAAAGTAGATGGCGCACATTTACCCCAGATAATAGAGCAGTAGTCTAATCGAGCCTGAACAAAAGCAAAATAATACATTTTTCGTGAATGTTCGTTGAGAAAGTGTTTTATCTGTGACAGCTGGAACACACAACACGAGACTTGTTTGATTAGGTTATGGATCTGATCGTGCCAGGAAAGATTTTCATCGATGACGATGCCTAATAATTTGTGCTTTGCAACTTGTTTTATTGTTTTATCTTTGTACATTATTTTTAATTTTGCTTCTTTTATGACTTGTCTTTTTTGACGTGCACATATTAACATAGACTCGGTTTTATGAGGATGAACAAGCATGTCATTTGAATCACACCAGTCTTCCACTGATTTCATGCTTGCATTTAAATGATGATTAATTTCATCGATGCTATGACTAGAGTATTGTAAAGATGTATCATCAGCGAACAAATCACACACTGCATATTGAATTGATAAAGGGAGATCATTTATGTAGAGGGAGAACAACAGGGGACCTAAGAGACGAGACGCAAAACACGCAAAGAAGAAGAAGAAGAAGAAGAAGAAGAAGACGGAAGAGGAGGAGGTGGAGGAGGAGGAAGAAGAAGAAGAAGAAGAAGAGGAAAAGGAGGAGTAGGAAGAGGAAGAGGGGGAGGAGGAGGAGGAGGAGGAGGAGAAAAAGAAGAAGAAGAAGAGACGGAGGAGGAGGACGAGGAGGAGGAGGAGGAGGAAGAGAAGAAGAAGAAGAAGAAGAAGAAGAAGAAGAGAAGAAGAAGAAGAAGAAGAAGAAGAAGAAGAAGAAAGAAGAAGAAGGAAGAAAAGAAGAAGAAGAAGAAGAAGAAGAAGAGAAGGAGGAGGAGGAGGAGGAGGAGAAGGAGGAAGAGGAAGAGAAGAAGCAAGAGGAGGAGGAAGAGGAGGAGGAAGAGGAGGAGGAGGAGGTGGAGGAGGAGGAGGAGAGAAGAAAAAAATAAGGAGGAGGAGGAGGAGGAGGAGGATGAGGAGGAGGAAGAGTAACAGGTGGAGGAGGAGGAGGGGGACATAGAGGAGAATGAGAAACAAAAGAGACGAGACGCAAAACACGCCAACAGAAGAGCAAGATCAACTCATTACTTTCTTCTCCAACGTCCACATGAGAACAGCAAAAACAACAGCATGGAAGCAGAAACTTGTGCATGAGTCCAGTGGCATCTCTTGACCGGGAAACAGGGGTAGGTGCAGGTGGGGGCCAGGATGGTGTGGAAGGATGGAAGACGGGGCTCTTTCAAGATAAAATTGTGTCTCCAAGCCTCTGGAAATGGTGTGCTTGCCTTTAGTTTAGTCTTTGTGTTTTGTTGTATTGTTACTTAAAATGATTATAGGCTACCATCTCTGCCGGTTTACATTTGGTATTCTCACTCGTGTTAATGAGCCATTCCTTCCCCCACCCCTCCCCAACTCCGCTTCCTAATACCTCACCTCTTTCTTGTTCTGCATGTGTGTGTGTGTGTGTGTGTGTGTGTGTGTGTGTGTGTGTGTGTGTGTGTGTGTGTGTGTGTGTGTGTGTGTGTGTGTGCGCGCGCGCGTGTGCGTGCGCGTGCGTGCGTGCGTACGTGCGTGTGTACGTGCGCGCGTGGATGTGTGTGATGCGAGTGCGCGCGCGTGTGTGTGTGGGGTGTACGTATGTGCATGCACGTGTGAGTGTGAATGCGCGCGCGCGGGCGCGCGTGTGTGTGTATGCGTGTGTGTGTGTGTGTGTGTGTGTGTGTGTGTGTGTGTGCGTGCGTGCGTGCGTGCGTGCGTGCGTGCGTGCGTGCGTGCGTGCGAGCGTGCGTGCGGTGGTGTGTGTGTGTGTGTGTGTGTGTGTGTGTGTGTGTGTGTGTGTGTGTGTGTGTGTGTGTGTGTGCGTGCCTGCGTACGTGAACGCGCGCGGCAATGTTCAAGTGCGTGTATATATCTCTGGGTTGTAAATCAATCTCTCTCTCTCTCTCTCTCTCTCTCTCTCTCTCTCTCTCTCTCTCTCTCTCTCTCTCTGTCTGCGCGCACACGCGCGCGCGGTGTGTGTGTGTGTGTGTGTGTGTGTGTTTACTTCATTCTTTTTTATATGTTTTTTTGCCAGTGTCTGTCAGTTTGCTTGCCTGTGAGCAGGATTACGCAAAAACTACTGAACTGATTTTAATGAAACTCGGTGGAAAGATGGAATGTGGCCAAAAGATGGAACGTGGCCAGGGGACGAAACCATGAAGGTTTGAGACAGACCTATGGCGGAGATTAAGATCAAACTGCAAATTCAAGAACGTTCAGTAAAATTGATTTGTACAAGGGGAACAACTATTTCAATTACTTCCCCTGGTGGATGAAAGTGCATCCCGGATCTGTTCACACTATTAATGAAAAAAAACCCCAAACACATCATAAACTCTTCATTGAAGATGAACACCATGAAACTATCATGAAAATGATTATTATTTTTCAAGTAATCATTTTCATGAAAGACCAACACTTTCTTTCGCTGTTAACGTTATCAATTCGTATTTTGCACGTTTGATTAAAAAAGTCTGCACGCGAAATAATTTCTTCAACGATAATTTTCCCTGGTTGTAAAACACTTAGGTTTTACTCCTGGGCTGACTCGGCGAAATAATTTCTTCAACGATAGTTTTCCCTGGTTGTAAAACACTTGGTTTTTACTCCCGGGCTGACTCAGCGAAATAATTTCTTCAACGATAATTTTCCCTGGTTGTAAAACACTTAGTTTTTACTCCTGGGCTGACTCAAAGAACGGATCCAGGATTCGTTCGAACTTGGCAAAGGTCTGTGTTCCCCTGAGTTCCCTTTCAACGGGTTTGTTTACCACCCGTGCTTTAGTCCACTCAAGTACATATCTGGAACCACGTACTACTAACAGGTTTAGTTTGACAACAGCATGCTTCCATACAAAATAATGACTTTGATTGTTCCTGAACGAATGCAAACAGATCTCATTGCCCCCCCCCCCCCCCCCCCCCCCCCCCCCTTCAAACCCACCGCCGCTGCTTTCACACAATTATACCAGTAGCATCAATCCTCGTCATGATTTTTGTCGTCTTAGGGAAGGCGTTAATTAATCAGAAGAGGAGAAAGAGCTTCTTTGCATGTATTGGCACGAGAATTTCTACATAAAATCGAATATTTCATCATCGGATTTTACCTTAAGTTTGTTTGTTTATCTTGGACTGGTCCTCTCAATTAGTATCTGATTCGTGTTCATTCTGATCCCCCCTCCCCCTCCCCCTTCCCACGCACCTGCATTTCGGTTCACACGATCGAAGCCCATAGTGCCAGGAATAGCCAGAACTGTCAACGTCAGGCCGTCATGTGGCAGCCCACTAGAGAGGAGACACCGTGCTGCTGCTGCTCTGCGACTGAAATATTGTTCAGTTGTGGCTGTGCTGATCGAAACATGTTCAGTGCGCCACGAACGAGACTCTTACAAACGACAGTAATTGCTTGGTTGCGGTGTCTAACCCAACGCAGGTGCCCTATCAACGAGGCATGAAGAGCTACAGGACATTTTGCCTTTTCTTTATAATGATTGATAAGTTTCAGTTCAGTTAAGTTCTACTTATCTTTGGATTATATGAACGTGCAGTGCACTTATTTTCGTGGTGTGTCTCTACATCAACCAGGCCCGAGAGACACGTCCGCGTGCGGTGTGGTCAGAAGATTTGAGCATCCTCTTAGTTGATGAAACGTGAACACGTGGCTCTAGTTTTCCTGGCTGCGGCGGTAAAGCTCAGCTCTGCTGGGGAGAAAGGGGCAGTTGTTGGGGATAGAGGGAGACGGAGGGGGAGTGGGGGGGGGGGGAGTGGGAAGAATGGAGAAGGAGGAGCAGGAGGAACGCATACCTGGTGGGTGAGTGCACTGATCACATTAGCTTACATTAACCAGAAAAATGTGATTAGCTGATAGATAGATAGATAGATAGATAGAGAGAGAGAGAGAGAGAGAGAGAGACGAGAGAGAGAGAAGAGAGAGAGAGAGAGAGAGAGAGAGAGAGAGAGAGAGAGAGGAGGAGAGAGAGAGAGAGAGAGAGGCCGAAGGAAGGGGAGAACAGAGTGAGACAGATGCAGACAAAAGGACACACCACACAGAGAGGCGAAGAAGGACGAATAGAATCAGGCAAACACACAAATGGACAGACCGAATCAAAGAATGCAACAGTGAGAGCCAGGGAGAGGAGGTGGGCTATCAGGAAGAGAGAGAGAGAGAGAGAGAAGAGAGAGAGAGGAGAGAGAGAGAGAGAGAGAGAGAGAGAGAGAGAGAGAGAGAGAGAGAGAGAAGGTGGTGGAGGAAGAGGCAGCAATTTAGATTACAACAAAATTCGGTAGAATTGAACGCCTCAGGCTTTCCAACGTAATTTAGAAACCGTCAAAGTGAAAAACAAAAAGCCCAGTCGATGACAAAAGAGCAGGGTGGCCGATAGAAATCCCCACCACAATCATCATATCATTATATCATCCTGCTGTTGGTCCACCACCCTGGCTTGTACC
>CM031598.1:96662265-96664765 GCA_018398815.1 Conus ventricosus | reverse complement strand
CCGTGAATTTGTTTCATTGATATTAACGAGCTAATCCTCGACGAGGTTAGTTAAAGCAGTGTGGCATGAATGGTTTTCTCTAAATCCTGATTGATTGGGATGAAGCAAATTGTTCTCCGAAACATGTGACATTAGATGTTTATAGACATGTTTTTCCAAAGGTTTCGACAGACCGATAATATTGAAATAGGTCTGTAATTTGATGGTTAGTTTCATCTCCAGATTATAGATAGGAACAATTTTGGCTTGCTTAAGAATAAAGGAAAATAGCTTTTGTCAATGCAGAGATTGTACAAATAAGTTAAAGAGTCTGTGATGATAGGAGCACTGATTTAAGAATCTTACCATCTAAATTATCAAGGCCACGTGTGCCTGTCTGCTTGAGTTGTGTAAGATGAACGTAAACGTCAAACACCGTAATAGGAGGAACGACAGCGTCTGATGTTATATTTTTAGAATAACAAAATTCTTTTAGTAGCTCGAGATTATTTAAATAGGACCTTCATTTGTTATAGTTGAGGAAGAAATTTTAGAAAAATGGTGATTTAAATCATCATTGAAAGCCCTTTAATAGAGGCAGACATTTTATGGACTTTCTTTTTTTGTGAGAATGTTAATAGCTTTCCAATTGACTTAGAATTATTAGAACCTTCCAATACAAGATCTCGGAAGTATTTCTTTTTCGCTGAACGTAACATTGCCGTAACTTTATTTCGTTGTTTTTTGAAATCTTGAAATTGTTTTGCTTTTAACAGCATGTCTCTTTCACGCATCGCATCTTGGATGACATCAGTCAACCAAGGAGCTTGGGGGAATGTTTTACTCTTTTTGTTTAAAAGGGAGCATGTTTGTCATAGATATAAGTAAATGACTTGTGCCAGAATTGAAATGCTTCATCAGGATCAGTGAACTGATACACGTTTGGTAAAGAAGAATGAGCTAAGTCGAAAAGAAATGCTCTTTATCAAAGTGAGCAAAAGATCTATAGGTAATAACTTTGTGTCCAGGCATGGGAATTTTGTGCCTTTCCTGAACCAAGTAAGGCAAACAGGGAGGTGATCACTGCAGCCACAATGTGGAGAAAAACACTTCTACAATGTTTGTTGTGTGTTGCTATAAATGTGATCAATCAGTGTTTCAGAAAGCGGAGTAATTCTAGTGGGCGTTTCAATTAATTGATGAAGTCCAAATTCTCAACTGTTTGGATCCATCGATGATTGGGCTTTAAAAGATCAGGTTAAAATCACCGAGAAGGATGATTTTCATTGTCATTGAGTGTTACATCTTCAAGCATACATTAAATTTGTTGACCCATTCTATATGTTCGGCGGGGTTTCTGTAAATGAACCCAATGAATAATGCTTGTTTCTTTTTAGATTGATTTCGACCCATATACATTCTACATTGTGCTTTTCAAACGATATGATACGTTTATACGTAACAGACTGACTGATATTTTGGATTAAACCCTTTGTTTTGGTAGAATGGGGTCAAGTCTCACGGTGTTGTAACCTGGAATAGATACGTCTGCATCAGATATATTCTTCGATAAACGTGATTCGGCACAACAAAATACGTGAAACTGTCGGCCTGAGTTATATATAATGGACGATAACTGATCTAATTTGTTGAGAACATGGTTGATATTTAAAAACCCTACTCGGAGGCCGTCCCTAGAAGGCCACGCATTCACCGTGGGCATTACGACTGAGTGGTGATCACAGGTAAATGATACAGGTTGCAGCTTCAAGTACAACTAGTATCTGATTCAGCCAGCGTAAATGGAAACACGTGCAATGTATGCAACTAACCCAGAATCTTGATAGGAATGCGCGAAAAGGAAGATAGCAATGTAACACAAAAACTGGGGAGCACAGTGCAAGACACAATTAGACTCACAGACAAAAGAAGATGAAGAGAAAAAAAAATCCAATAACAAAAAAAAACCTTAAATGAAAATCAAATTATCAGATAGCAACCTCACTAATTACCACAAAGCAAGCAATCATGCATAGAGCACGTAAACAGATCAAGAAAATAAGGAATGATACAAAGTATGCTATCAAATATTTTGAAAATATCTACAAATCTAAACCACGTGTTTAGATATACACCGAGATCAAAATAGCCGCCTTCAAGTTACAGTTGCAAATGTAATGCATTATGTTAACGAGTACGGCAAATCTGCAGCATAAACACACTAATGTTCTCACTCATACATATCCACGCATATATACCAACATGCAAACATAGACGTATATTATGCTCTGACATAAAGGGTTAGAAGCCTGAATTATGCATGATTCTATCTTTGAATGTTCTGCTGCAGATTTAACATGTGAGACGTCATCATGTTTAATAAGTAAAGGTATTGATTTGATATTATTTTGAGAGTAACTGCCCGTGTATTCAGTACTGGGGTTTGATTCTGGGGTAAATAGGAAAACACTGGGTTTTCTTTGACACAATGTGGGGAACTGGATTCCCCCTCCAGGTTGGG
>CM031598.1:96652265-96657265 GCA_018398815.1 Conus ventricosus | reverse complement strand
CCCTAACCTTCACCAAAACATCAAAACCACCCCCTGGTACTCTAACTTCCTCTCCTACCGCCGTCTCGCCCCCCCCCCCCCCCTTCCACAAAGAAACAGACAAGGGCCGGATAGAGAAAGTGTCAGGAACTGGATAACTGGAAATAAAAGTAAAATTTTACTTCGTTCGCCGCCATCAGTCACTCCATTTTGAAATGGAAATAAAAGGTTGAAATTTCACGAGTTGGTCACATACTTCAAAGGTGCTTTTTTTTACGCCCGCCCACCCTCCGACTTTTCTCAAATACTTTCTTTTATCTAGAAGAGTCATCAGGTCTGGGCAACACTCTCATGAGATAGTCCCACTGAGAAAGACATTCAGGGAAAAACAGTTAACATTAATTCCATAACAACACAGACACTTTCTTCTTTATGTTTCTTTATTATGTATCTTTCTTGTGTTTTTCTTAATTGGTCATCTTCCACATTACCCTACAATGACAGTTATGCTGAGATGTGTCGAGCATGCATTAAAATATTTCTGCTAGGAAATCCCAAAGCCAACACTTTTACAAAGTTACTTAACCTTTGTATTTGTCTTCTGCCAGGATGCATAACAACGTACGTTATTATGATTACATTTATACATACATCACATTTCATGCACTTTGCTTTACACATGCAAGTGTGTGCTTGCCCATGAGCTAACCTGCATGTGTGCATACGTGCATGCATGTGTGCACATGTGTGTGTGTGTGTGTGTGTGTAAAGTGAGAAAATTTATCAGTTCACAGGATCGATGAATGCAAAATACTATAAATCATTTTCACTCAGTTTCTCTTTTGGGTGCACAGATTTATACCCCCTCGACTCCCTTCACACAACGCTGAGACTGGAGGAAGTCGCCGAGATCGAAGGCGCCTTCAAAGCCTCAAGGCTCAGCGGACCGTGATAACACGAACCTTTCATCCTATTATGAAGCGAAAGAAGTCTTGAAGGCACAAGCTACTTGTCTTCCTTTGTTGGCTCGACGTCGCGGAGTATCAGGAGAAATCACTCTTCCGGTTTCCGGAAGTCTGACAGACGGGAAGTATGTCACATCAAAAGATCACTTCTATCCCCCTCTCTCTCTCTCTCTCTCTCTCTCTCTCTCTCTCTCTCTTGATGTCAAAGGGATGCAATTCAGAATTGCTTTTTTTAAAATATCAAGCATAGTCATCACGTACAAAGATTAATTTATCACAGCTGAGTATAATTTTATAAAGCTATTTTAAACATTTTCCTTGACATCAAAGTCATCTTTCCATTTTTGAATATCTTCATTACAGAAAAGAAGTTGGGGTAGATTATTGATCGTGACTGCTTGGACTGATAGGCAGGCCTGTTTATCTTCATGTCAGCAGAATATAGGACATGGATGGAGGGGAAGGAGATGGGGAAAAGAAGGAGGGGACACAGAGCAGTTTTAAACTATTCATCGCCATCATAGATTGGGCCGAGTAAGAGCTGATGGGAAAGAGGAGAAGATGGGCAATAGATGAACTCAAAAAGGTAATTATTGCGTTTGTCTAGTGAATATTCTGAGCAAAGTTCCATCAAAGTAACACACGCACACACACATACATTATATATACACGCGCTCGTGTGCGCGCGCACGCACACACACACACACACACACACATGTGTATGCATATACACACACACACACACACGCACACACACACACACACACACACACACACACACACACACACGCGTATGCATATATGCACACACACACACACACACACACACGCACGCACGCATGCACGCACGCACGCACGCACGCACGCACGCACGCACGCACACAACACACACACACACACACACACACACACACACACACATACACACACACACAGAGAAACCATTCTTGATGTCATATCCTGGATGACATTTTTTTCAGAGCTGAATATAAGCAGTTTCTTTTTATGGCGACCACTTTCACAACAGCCATATTTCTCACATGGTCGTCGTAATGCTCTAGGTTTTGAAGATAAGCCAAATGGGAACAGAATGCAGGATCGCCCTCAAAGGGCGTAGCAGGGAGGATTGACATTTAACTGGTAATGGTTGTCCCTTTGTTTAGGATGGAAGGGTAGTTAAAAGATATCACGTTGCATCAGTGCCCTTCGCCACTTTTTTCAACCCAAACCACCCTGAACCAAATTTCAGCCTCGTCTACTACGCCTCCACCATTGTAACGTAACTTCTTAGTTGCGAGCTGTCTTAAAAACTTCTGAAATGAAGTCTTAAAGCTTCAGAATTATGCAGTCGTCTAACTCTTATGAGAATTTTTCTGATAGATCATCTTATCATCTGATCACACCCCATTTCCACCCTTTGCACTGGTTTCCTGCTGACAACAGAATTAAGAACAAAACTGGATGTCTCTGCTTGGGTGCAGTCAATTCAGTTGGACTTGACTGGTGTCTGGTCTGGTTCACTTGCATTAACCCACCAAGAGCTGTTTCCAGCTTTCATCTGACATTCTCCCTGTTCCACGCACCTTCACAAAATTGCTCGGTTATTACTTTTTTTTTCTTTTCTGTGACCGTTCTCTTTCGGAGGTCTCTCCCATTATAATCCATAAATGTCTAGTTTGGAGCCACTGTTCTGATTACAGGTCTCGCATAGGTCGCACAGTGGGAGTGTTTTAACACTTTTTGCATCGGAACTAAGTCTGTTGACGGCTCACTAACATGGTCAAGTGATGTTTATTTTGATTTGGCGAGTAAGGAGGGGGCTTGGAATGTAGTTACCCTCTTTGGGGCGTGGCGCAAGCATTTCGTTCATTCAAGGGCCAACCTTAGGGTAAAATGATACAGTGTATTGGTTTTTTTTTTGCGTCTGTTCTATCTACAAAAAGTGTGAATTGGCTTGATTGTCATCGTCTCTTTGCTGTTCTCACAGCAGAAGGGTCGAATGAAAATTCTGCTGTTGCGCTGGAGAACATGAAGGGCGATATCTTTCCGGCAATAAAAGGATAAAACACCTGAAGCTTTCTTTTCACAGGACGCGGTGGAGGACAGTAAAATGTGCTCAAGTTGCCAAGATGTATTGAAATTGTGAAACGTTCTGTGGTTGGTGATACAATGTTCTTGCATTCAGCACGTTTTGTTGTCCTTAGCACATTTTGTCGCTTAAGGTGACAAAACGTGCTAATAGATCCACACATAGCACGTTTCATCACCTTTCATTCGGATGTCGAAAGATTTAACTTCAGTTTCATTCAATTCATTTGCTTCGAGGTCTCAGGCTTGAGCTAGAGTGGGGTTGGATACGTGAAAGCCTCTTTCTTTAGCAACTGAAACGTGCGCGCGCGTGTGTCCATCCCCTTGTGTCTTACATGCCCTGTATCTTTTATTCTCATGTGGCAAAGACACTGTTTTATATAATTTACTTTTTCTTCATCGTTTTCTTTTAAGAAGGACGTGTTATGAGCATCACGTTTTAGTGGGAGAGAGAGAGAGAGAGAGAGAGAGAGGAGAGAGAGAGAGAGAGAGAGAGAGAGAGACAGACAGACAGACAGACAGACAGACAGACAGACAGACTGACTGAGACTGAGACAGAGACAGGGAGAGGTCAGAGAGATAGAGAGAAATTTTGTTTGTTTCCTTTCTTAACTAGCGTTCCCATTCAATTGCTTGCTGGTATTTTGAGTTACTGGTACACTGATGGAATTTTTGCTGTTGACATCGCACTTTTTATGGGAGTGGTTGATGTGAGCTGCTTATTCACTCTTAGAATTCAGTGTGGTGTAGATCGTCTGTCCACTTATGTTGATATAATTATCATACACCATTCCTGAAGTGGGGAAAATTCAAAATGTATACAAGAAACTGACTGATCTAGTTAAGTTAAGTACACAGCCGTAAAAGAGGCATCAGAACATCCAGTGGTGGAAAGCTGATCTAGCAGAAAAAGCATTGTTAAAAAAAGCGGAAAATCCCGTGTGTGCAGATTGGATCTAGAATGGTTCAGGTTCTTTTGTCTCCTCCCCATCTGTTTTACCGTCAGTGGTGGTCTGGCTGTTAGTCTTTCAGAAGAGTCAATGAAAGAGGTTCTGTGCACAGTCTCTACGTTAGCACAAGTGAAACACCCCTCAGCAGCCGAGAGAGTTCTGTCTGGTAAACTGGTGCAGGAAAATCCACGTTGGTAGGTCAACAACAACAAAAAAGACGTCAATGATGAAGTTAAAAAAAACAATAACACACACCTAGCCGACCATCTGTTCCAAATTCTTCAGTCTGGTAGAAGATACCATTGTGTTAAGTGCAAAATAAACCGCCAGAAGAGTGCCTTCTCTCCGCTGGCCGTTAAAACAATCAGTTTGTAGATCCCGTCTCCCTCTACCATGCCAAACCCTTTCAGCTACGTCGTTCTGCAGTACAATGGCTGTTATTCGGTGTGTGTGTGTGTGTGTGTGTGTATGTGTGTATGTGTGTGTGTATGAAACCGTTCTCCAATATAACGTCTTTTCATCCACATGTTCTTGATCTTATGCCCCTCGTACATCTCCATGTTACGTGCGTGCTTTGCTTGTACTCGTGTTTGTTCTCCATGTGCATGCTGTGTGTGTGGTGGAACAATGCGAAACCAAAATTAGTTCCTTTCTTAGTTCATTTGCTAGTAAAGAATCTTAAAATCTTCAAACTGTCTTGAAGTGAGCTTTGACTGGACAGAACTACCTGAGTTGTCCCAAAGAGATACATGTTATTGTGTAACAGTATTACACTAGAATACAACACAATTGGATAACCTCTGAAAACTAAACTGAAAAAGCAAGGAAGAAAAAAAATTGCTCTTCTTTATACAAAGCAATATTCCAATTTTATCCCTGACATTGGGACTGATTTATCTACAAAACACTGACAAGCATCTGGGATTTCTTCTTTAAAAATAAAAAAGCAAATGCGACTGAGATTGTTTCCTTAGCTCAGTCATTATACGTTGTTTTCTTTAAAGAAACTGTTAGTATA
>CM031598.1:96634765-96644765 GCA_018398815.1 Conus ventricosus | reverse complement strand
AGCCTTTGTGCATGTAATATGAATGATTGCGTTTTGGAGACGGATTATGACGGTTCCCTCCCTATACTGCCAGTGGTGGATTTTCTATTGACAATCATAGACCTCTTTTTACTTTCTCCTACGATCCCTTCCCCTATTTGTTCACGCCATCGATGTAATGATGGATGAATTGTTAGCCTGCTCTTGTTTACGCCATTACACATTGTTTCACTGTATATGTCCAAAATCACACTCACACTCACACGCACACACACACACACACACACACACACACACACACACACACACACACACACACACACACACACACACACACACACACACATATCCACACACATCTACACATATAAAAGAAAACACACACGCTCATATGCACACACACACTTAAACACACACACACACACACACACACACACACACACACACACACACACATACACACACACACACACACACACACACACACACACAACACACACACACACACACACACACACACACACACACAGTGAGAGAGAGAGAGGAGGGGGGTTGTAAAGGAAAAAGGTTTTACAGGCAATGAGTTGTTTCTGTGTTCAAATGTTTTATGGGCATTTTGTTGTTGATTTGTTGGGCTACAAACAGTTTGAACTGAATGGAGAAAAAAAAACACTTTCGGGAGAGCAAAATAGTAACTATACTACACCTACACTGCCACTGTATACTCGCACATTCGTCCCCTGCTATCACCTCCACTTGGATTTCTGATTCTTATTCTCTCTGCACGGGTATGAACACTAATGAGATGGTGTTGGAGGAGGAGTAGGAGTTCAGAGGAGGGAGGCGTGTCAGAGAAATAGAGTAAAGAGAGGGAGGAAAGTGAGGATGGAAGGGTAGAGGATGGGTGTGGGAGACTGTCTATCTGGCAGCAGGTGTGCGCATAGGTTGACCTTACAGGCTTCTTGACTGTGATGGCTTTCGCCTCTTTTCATCCTCTTCATCTGAAACGATCGCGAGTCCTGTGAAGATGTCTGGGGTCAGTAAGCACGTCTTTAACAGGACGCCTACAGAGAGGACGTTGCCTTTGAGGCCTGTAGACACCCATCTTCCATCCCGCTCTCCATTAAAGTTCGCCAGAGCCTGGATCTGAGGCGCTCGCCCACACAACCTGCGATCAGACGCCCATGGATCAAACACGATGAAGCCATACATGTAAGTTCGTACATACATGTGATTACATACACACAGACACATGCATAAACACACACACACAGACACAGACACACAGACACACAGACACACACACACACACACACACACACAACACACACACACACACACACACACACACACATACACACACACACACACCCTCCATTCTCCACCCCATGCTTCCACACCATCCCCACACCAGCCCTTCATCTGTCCCACATTTCAATACACACACTTGTTTCTCTTATGTGTATGTGCGTAATGTCACTTCTAATGAACAGGTGTTAAAATGAAGAACCAAGTAAGAAGACACCTAAAAGGATGGATTTTCAAATTCGAATTGAAGGCGTGATGAGAAGAGCTATGGCGAACAGATAAAGGCAAAACGATACCAGAATCAAGGCACAAAGAATACGTATTTCGTTTTTTCTTTTGAACATATGGAATTTGCAAAAGGCTCTACTGTCAGCAGGAGAGCGAAGAGTTCTTGGTGGATTCTGGTCGTGAATACAAACTTGATGATCACTATTGCATTCTGTTTGTTGATGGAGTTCTTCCACAATACTTGTTATCCACTTTCCACAAATGCCTGTTAGCACGTGCTCAACTCTCTTTCAGTCAACATCTTCTGAAGTTCCCACACTTAAACCTAAGACCCTATGGTGAGCGGATTTTTTTTCAAATTTGCAGTCCAGCTGTTACTAAATTATTGCCTTTTGATTGTACGAAATCTGTCTACCTTGTCTGCTTTCAAAGTATAACTACAAACTATTTCAAACAATGCTATCTGCAGTATGTATGCAGGAAATCTGTTGCACGTTTACATCTTTATAGTTAGTAAAAGAAAGAATGAATGCTGTATCAAAGTGCAGTAAAGAGTTTCCCTCACAATTTACGCCATAAAATCATTAATTTGTCTTCTTTTTTTCCAATCTTCTTCTGCTCTTTAAGCATGGAATTCGTGATCTGTTTAACGCCGCTACACTGTTTCACTCTCATCCTTGGCAGCACTTCTTAAAGCACATGCGTTAAAGCAAAATATCACATAATATATCCCCATTCTGCATTTTCCGCTTTCTTTTTAACTTCCTGTTGTCTGTCATTAAAGGCACACATTTTCCACTTTCTTTTTAACTTCCTATTGTCTGTCATTAAAGGCACACATTGAAGATTGCGTGCATGCGTTTATGTGTAGTGGAGAGGATACGGTTGAGAGGAGGGTGTGTGTATCGGTATTTCTCTCCCTCCCTCCTTTTCTCTCTCCCTCCTTCCCTCTCCCCTCTCTCTGTCTCATTCTCTCTCACTCTCTCTTTCCTTCTCTCTCTCTCCTTCTTCCTCCCTCCCTCTTTATCTGTTTCTGTGTTTCTGTCCCTTCCTTGGTCTCTGCTTCTGTGTGTGTGTGTGTGTGTGTGTGTGTGTGTGTGTGTGTGTGTGTGTGTGTGTGTGTGTGTGTTGTGCGTGCGTGCGTGTGTGTGTGTGTGTGTGTGTGTGTGTGTGTGTGTGTGTGTGTGTGTGTGTGACACCACTGTGTTGGAAAATACGAATAGACATGTTTTGTCATCTGCCCTGGGAATTGTTTTGAATCAGAAGTGTGGTTGAGTCTGTGTTAAGACCCTGAAAGACTACATCCCACCATGAGACACAGTTTGCAAAAAAAAAGTCAACAAGAAATAAGGCACAAACGCTTTTGCCTCCTTATTCTGTAATCTTCCCCTTTACCTAGCAATGACATTTATTAGAGTTGTGTTGAGCATGCAGTAAAAGAAGGCAGCCTGGAAACCCCAAAATACACATCTTTTTATTAAGTCATTTGCCTCGACCAAGCCGTCTGTCTTCTGCTATGATACAGCCTAGTATACATCTATATGATTACATTTACATACATTTAACGTTCATGCGTTTTGCTTTCCATGGATGTGTATGTTTGTTTGTCCATGTGTGCACAGCCATGTGTGTGTGTGTGTGTGTGTGTGTGTGTGTTGGTAAAGAAAGCAAGAAAGTTTATCTGTTCACAAGATTGATGAACGCAGAATACAGATAAAACACTGTCACTCAGATATCTCCTTTGGGAGAACAGATTTATACCCCTTTAACTCCCTTCGCACCACGCCAAGACTGGAGAAGGTCGCTGAGATCGAAGGCGCCTCCAAAGCCTCAAGGCTCAGCGGACCGTGATAACACGAACCTTTCATCCTATTATGAAGCGAAAGAAGTCTTGATGGCACAAGCTACTTGTCTTCCTTTGTTGGCCTGACGGCGCAGCGTATCAGGAGAGATCACGCTTCCGGTTTCCGGAAGTCTGGCCGACGGAAAGTAGATGTCACATCAAACAGCCACCTTAATTATTGTCCACCCCTCCCGTCCTCTCTCTCTCTCTCTCTCTCTCTCTCTCTCTCTCTCTCTCTGGTTCTGATGTTGGAGGGCTGCAATCTGGAACTGGATTTTGAATACTAAGGAATGATCAACACGTGCAAAAATGAATTCATGACAGCAAAGTTTAATTTGATAATTCGGTTTTAGACCTTTTCCTCAACATCAAGGTCCTCTTTCAATTTTTAAATGGGTTCACTGCAAAAGTGGAGTAAGGGTAGATCATTTTTCGTGGTTTCAGGGTCTGATAGACATGCCTCTTCATCTTCATGTCAGGAGAATTGAGATAGCAAGGGGGAGGAAGGATATGGGGAAGAGGGGTAGGGGGTTGCAGGGCAATTTATAGACTATTCAGTGTGATCATGTACAGGCGCTTGTGAGTTGATGAGGAAGAGAATGTATGCAAAGGATGAACTAAATATTGTAAATTTGAAACAAGTGTGATTACTCTTACTCCCATGATAAGGTAATTACACGTCCATCACTTCAAACGAATGTGCCGACGACACCTAATCGCCTGGCACAAATGCCAAGGCAGATCACAAAACAAGGAGACGTCCTTGAAAAAAAAGGATATTTCAAGCTTGCACGTACACCCTGCACCTGACACATGTAGACTGCAACAACAACTGGAGAAATGAACAAACACAAATTAACATTTACTCAAGACTGGCACTAGGGAGAGAGAAGGGAGTGGAGGGGAGAAGTTAACAGACATGAAAAAGTGCTAAAGTTAAGTGCTCTCTCACATGGAAACCTCTAATTACTAATACTAGTCTCTCTCTCTCTCCCCTCTCTCTCTCTCTCTTCTCTGGTCGGGGTAAGGCCAGGCGATGACTGCAGTCCTATATTGTTTTCCATGTTCATTTACAAACGTGTTATGATGGTTATCAACAACACCCTTCACGGCATTGATTTATCTCTTGTCAGCAGTTGTGCGTATCAGAAATGGCCTCTGGTTTACAACACCAGGGAAACAAGAGTAGAGTTGTCTCCTCACAGGAGCTAAAGGCGGAAATACAGCAAATTATATCGTGGTACTGAGAAAGGGAGGCTACTATGCTGCAAGGGATTATATATAAATATATAATATATATATATATATATATATATATATATATATCTGTCAATGATGTTAAAAAGGAAGGTTAAAACTCAAGGTTAAAACTCGACAAATTTGTTTTAGCGGCGTTGCGCTGTCATCAGGATGGTTTTTGTTTGCCCACCGCCGATGTTATATAGCGTGTGGCGCTCCCGTTTGCGGTTGTTTGCACGTGCGGGTTGGCTGCACGTGTTTTTTGGGGCTTTCAGGTTTTTGTTTGGATGTGTTCACTAACAACGATTTCCATTTATGCCTGCAGTTGTTTTACTATTTCTGTTTTGGTGTTTAAAGTTGCTAAGTGTGGTTTGTATAGTATTAACCATTTTTCAGTTAAACATAGGTTGCACCTTTTTGAAACATTGCTGTATGGTGATGCTCTTTTATGATTTTCCAGGATATATTGTAGCTTGTTTTTGCGTCTTTAAGTTTCCAGATATATTTGCTCAGTTCTGTTTGGTTTTTATATTTTTCTTTATTGAATGACTGTTTGTGGTTTGCATATCTGGTTTTGAAGTGGTTTTCAGTGATCCCTATGTATGTTTCTTTTTCATTTTCTGATGTTACAGTAGCCTGGTATACAATGTTGTTGTGGAGACATTTATTGTTTAGTGGGCACTGCCCTTTCTCGTGCAATTGCAGGATTTCCTTTCTTCACCCTCTTTGCTGTGTTGATTTTCATTTGTTGGATGCGTCAATCAGGTTTTTGAGGTTGGGCATACATGAGTACGATAGTTTGACAGTGTTTTTGTTAAATATTTTTGGACAGTTTGTGCTCTTTTGGAAATGAAGTTGCTAGGATTTTGAAGAATTCTTTCCCTATGTTTGTTTTGAGTTTCCCGTCGTATGGGGGGTTATACCATATGATTTTCTTTTCTATTTTTCTTTCATCGGCGGTGGGCAAACAAAAACCATCCTGATGACAGCGCAACGCCGCTAGAAACAAATTTGTCGAGTTTTAACCTTGAGTTTAATCTTCCTTTTTAACATCATTGACAAATGTTGCTCCCCAAGGGGTCGAGCACTTTTAAATCATTTTAGGCTCTTTGGTTGTATTCATCTATATATATATATATATATAAATATATATATATTATATTAATAATATATATATATATATATATATATTTATATATATATATATATCCTTTAAAGAATTGACATGCGGAAAGACAATGCTTATTTTTGTGTTAAATGCATGTTGAATGAATTGTGTGATAACTCACTTAATTCAGTTATTTCTTTCTGATCTGGGACGCAAATCCAAAAAGCAAAAACAGAAAAGAGGGACCTGGACGTAGTGTGGCTTGATCGGCAAACGCATATGGATCTGTGCCCATGAGATGATACAGTTGGCTCTTGAGATGTACCATGTGCCAAAAGAACATCCGCGACATGCTCAAGAAGTACTTCAATGGCTTCTCATGCGGTTCTCTACCAAGGAGTACACAACTGATTGGATAAACTTGGAAGTGGGCATTGCAATGGGCTGTGCAATTTCCCCAATACTGTTCGTGCTGGCAATGGAACTCATCTTGAAAGCAGCAACAAACAACGCGAGACAAACAGACCTTGGCGATGGATACAAGATGCCTCCTCTCAAGGCCTTCATGGATGACACTACAGTGATTTCATCCAGAGAAGACGAGACACGTCATGTGCTGGAGAGGCTGGACGACATAGTTGCCTCAACCAGAATGAAGTTCAAGCCAAAGAAATCACGGAGTCTCTCACTGAGGAAAGGAAAAGTGGCCGAATCTGTGGTCTTCAGTGTTGCCAACCAGGCCATTCCAACAGTTCACAGAAGAGCCAGTCAAGAGCCTTGGAAGATGGTATGATGATACGCTGAAAGACACACAAAGAGCAAAAGAAACCAAGCAGATGGCGGAAGAAGGCTTGGAGACCATTGACCAGTGTGGGCTCCCTGGCAAATACAAGGTCTGGTGTCTGCAGTTCATGCTGATACCAAAGCTCCTATGGCCTCTGATGATATACGACATCTGCACCAGCACAGTGGAGGCAATGGAAGCCAAAATCAACAAGTTCACAAGGAAATGGCTTGGTGTCCCACCCTGTCTGACTGACATCGCGCTGTACTGTCGCCAAGCAAAGCTCAAACTACCACTGAAATCCATCCTGGAGGAATACAAAGCAGGGAAGATCAGACTTCAAAGCATGCTGGAGGACTCAGGAGACAAGGTGGTAGAAGCAATCAAGCCCCAGCTAAAGACAGGCAGAAAATGGAAAGTTCAAGAGGCGATGGATTCTGCAAAAGAAAGTCTCAAGATCAGAGAAATAACAGGACACACACAGACCAACAGACAAGGACTGGGGGTGACCAAAACTGAATGGTGGTCAAAGGCCAAAGGAAAAAGCCAAAAGAGACATGATGATTCAGGAGATGAGAAAAGAAGAAGACCAAAAAAGACTCCAAAAAGCAGTCCAGCAGAGCCAGCAAGGGCAATGGACAACGTGGGAGAATGCACTCCAAAGAAGTCTAACTTGGAATGACATTTGGCACATGGCCCCTCTCAGGATCAGCTTCATTCTCAGATCTGCATATGACCTTCTGCCCTCAAATGCAAACCTGGTGAAGTGGGGGAAAACAGACGATCCTGCATGCCCCCTCTGCCATGAAAAACAAACAGTGGAGCATGTTCTAAGCTCATGTAAAGTAGCCCTGTCTCAAGGAAGGTACACATGGAGGCACAACCAAGTGCTCAAAGAAATTGTACAAGTAGTCTGGGCTAGTACCAACACCACAAAAGGGAGAATCAGGACTCCAAAAGCACCCGCAACATTCTTCACGGCAGGAGCAGCAAATCATGGCCAAGAACAACAGTGCCACTCGAAACATGCAGGCAGAGTCTGCTGGATGGGGCAGATGACTGGGAGTGCACTGCAGACCTCCCAGAATGGAAGAGTCACCCAGAGATCATCAGCAAGAGTGGCATGAGACCAGACATAGTAGTCCACTCTAAGTCAACCAAGCAGCTGATCATGATCGAGCTCACAGTGCCATATGAGAACAGAATGGAGGCAGCTCAAATCTACAAGACTGAAAAGTATGCTGATCTGGCAAACAGCCTGAGGAGAGAAGGCTATCAGGTCAAAGTCCTCACTGCAGAAATTGGAGCTAGGGGATTTGTAGGAACGTCTGCATACAGCCTCATGAAACAGCTCTCAGTTGCAGGGAAGGAAAAAACCAGAGCCCTGAAAGCAATGGCAGAAGCGGCAGAGAGGTGTTCAAGCTGGATCTGGTCAAGGAGGAACAAAAGTGAACTTCATAAGCTTAATTTCCCTACAAATATCAGGTGTCCCTGTGGCTCAGTGGTTAAAGCGCGAGTCATTAAGTAGAAAATGAGCATGTCCAGAGGGTCATGGGTTCGAATCCCAGCCATGGCTCGTCCCAAGATGGGGAAAAAAAAAAGGGGGCAGCAGAGGGACATCCGGAGTCATGAACCGGGTGTGGCCCAACCCCCCTAGAGTGTCAGGAGATAAGGGCCGAAACACTTGCTTGAAGGGGCTTCTCTTCTGAGGACTCTCTGCTGCCACGCTCTCCACGAGTTTCTTTCTACTAAATTCAGTTATTTCTAAGAGCCGAAATTTAGAAATTGGATAATATTACTGTACATTATGGGCCTATACATTTGTTTGCCTGGATTTGCGTATTTCTTGTGATTTCTTGAATGGAGTGGGTGAACAGATATCTATGTTCTGATTTTGGAAACCGGATTTCTAATGACCCGAGATGCGAGCAGGCGAATATACAGCCACTTTTTCCATGTTTTAACTTTTGGATAAGCGTATTCTAATGATTTTGTATATGGGGAGACGAACTGATATCCACTCTTCATTTGTTCATACATTGGATGCGTTCAATGTTGCTCAAAACTTTTACAGACAGCCATCTTTTAAAAAAAAGTCATTATCTTTCACCTCGAACTGAGCCATGACGTGAAAGAACGAGTCAGTTCGCTTTCAAGTGGGCATAAAAGGAATAAATAAACGTCTGCTTCTGAATTCCCATTGCCCTAAATTCTCTCTCTCTCTCTCTCTCTCTCTCTCTCTCTCTCTCTCTCTCTCTCTCTCTCGCTCTCTCTCTCTCTCTCCTCTCGTCAGTGTGTACGTGTGAGCGTGCATGCTTGCATGCATCTTTGTGTGCGAGTGTGGGTGCGAGTGTGCTAGCGTGCGTGGAGAGCGTGGATTTCCATCGTTCCCCTATCATTCTGTCTTTTGTAAATCTGCTATTAAGTTAACAAGGGCAGGGAAGGAGATCAGGTGGAGTGGTGTGTCTGATTAAAACAGAGTTTATGCCTTATATATCTGAACTAAAATGTGAACAAGATAATATTTGTGTTTCTTGATCAGCAAGAAATTATTTGGTTTTGAAAATGATAATGTTTATGCATGTGCATATGTACCTCTATAAATTCTCCATATTATGCGGTAGTTGACGTTGAAGATGGAATCAGTTCTCTCGAAGATGTTTTTAATGGACAAAATATCATTATATAAAAATGTGATATCCTTTTGTGTGAGATTTGAATGGCATAACAGCAGACATTTTCCCCTTCAGTGGTGATGAGTTTAGTGGGTTTTTAGTCTCAGTGATGAAAAAGATGAAAATAATCTCATAAGAAAGTCAAAAGATTTAGTGCTGAATGTGTATGGAAGAATGATTTGAATTTTTGCATTGCTTTTGGGCTGTGTATATGAATGGGTATGTAATGGTGACCATATGGTCACTACACAATACATGTCAGAAACCGAAGCAGTGTAAATGACTATTTTATAGTTTCCGAAGACCTGTTTGATACAATAAGAAATTGTTTGCCGTCTACACGTCTCAGATATGATTGATTCTGACCATCAACCACTGAATTGTATTTGATGCAAGGAATGATCTTATAAACTGTAACAGTGAATGCAGCAATATACCACCATTTATTGAAAAAATGATTTGGAATGAGGATTTAGCACAACAGTTCCATGACCGCATGTGTTCCGGACAAACAAAGGAGAAATTGAACCACGCTAGTTGCTTGATGAATGTCGACATAAATCAGCGCTAGATTTATTTAATGAATGTATTCGAGAACAAGCGGTTGTAATGGAAAAGAAAATTTATACACATCAGAAAAGATCGGAGGAGTGGTAATGATGATGAATGCAAAACGTTTAAGCGTAATGTCAGAAAACTTTGAGAACTTGTAGTAATTTGCCTAGAAAAGAAACGGAATTGTCCCAAACTGAGAAAGAGAACAATGCAGCCTTTGCAAGCAAGAAGAGAATATAAGAAATTGTTACAAGGAAAGAAAAAGGAACACAACAAAACCG
>CM031598.1:96624765-96627265 GCA_018398815.1 Conus ventricosus | reverse complement strand
TGCGGAAAGAGGAGACATGGCAGAACAGAGGAGAGAGGAAGAGCAGAGAAAGAGGGGAGATCACGTCACTGTTTGCCGCAAGGCCACGTTTATGGTCTAGAGACTGGTAGGGCTATTCTGTTTCATTACTGTTCGGGTTAACCGCCCTGTTCTGCCCGGAAGTGTTTTAGACTTGGTCATATATTGTCACAGCTCCCTTCATGAATGGTCTCTCCTGCCTTCCACACTATGCGCCTTTACTCAAAGGTTTCTTGAGTTTCCTCAGGGACAGCTGTTTTGTTTTGTTTAGGTCGTGGCGGGTTGGTTGTGTGGCGGGCACTATGAGAAGATTTCGGGACTCACGGCCTTCCATAGCTATGGCCAAGTTCAAGTGCAAGTATCGTCTTTTATTTCACGTTGGGTCTGACAGGTCCCGCGTACGTTCTCACCTTTCTGGGTAGATGCCCAAATGTCTGTATACGTCGACAAAGACGGCTGAACATCCCTTGAAGAAGAAGGAGGAACAGCAGTCATCGTATTTGTCGTCATCGTCGTCGTCGTAGTCGTCATCGTCGTAGTAATATAGTAGTAGAAGAAGTAACAATTGTGGTAGCAGCAGCAGCAGCAGCAGCAGCAGTAGTAGTAGTAGCAGTAGTAGTAGCAGTAGTAGTAGTAGTAGTAGTAGTAGTAGTAGTAGTAGTGGTGGTGGTGGTGGTGGTGGGAATAGTAGCAGTGGTGGTGGTGGAGGTGGTAGTAGCTGTAGTAGTTGTAATACAAGAAGAGGAGGAGGAGAAGAGGAGGAAGAGCAGAAGAAGAAGAAGAAGAAGAAGAAGAAGATAATGATATCTAATGGTGATGTACCCCCCCCCCCCCTCGCCCCCGCCCCCACAGTCCCCCTCCCTCCTCCCCCATTCATACTGAAATACACGGGAGTTGAAACCGAGGCCCTTTACTGCTTCTGAGTGGTGGTTTGTGCCTGAATGGGAAAAATGATCAGGAGAACCATTTTGAAAGGCACCATAAGTTCCCGTGGCATCTATGCCTCCACTCAGGTAAGAAAAAAGAAGAAACTTATTTGTAAGAAAATATTTGTCTAAGTTGTTTGAATATTTCCTCTAGGGTCACAAGCTATTAAGAATTTACTTTTCTGAGACAAAATTAGCCTTAGTCATTCACATACGTCTTTTAGGACATACAGAAACTGTGTTTCCCCTGTCACTGTGTTAGTTGCTTACAGGTTTCCTCTCCAAAAGAAACAAAACAAAACAAAAAATCTCAGATATTTCATTGAATGACAAAATCAATCTGATTGGCTTACATAATAACACTAGGATTTCACAACTGTGAAAGAATTACTTTGTAGGAAATTCTATGTGGGTGTGGCTCAGATAGTTCCTCACATATTAAAACGATATTAAAACTTCGCTATGTGCCACATTATTTGTTTGAATAGCTGACATATTTCTTGGGTATATAAAAAAGAGAAGAATTCAACTTGCATTCAACACTAGTCTGGGAGCTCATATGCTTCCCCCTGAGTCAAAAAATCCAACAGGATGCTATTCTGGGAGACATTAAACGCACACGTGAGCCCACAAGGTGCAACTAACACAGAAAAGGAATACAGGAGTTATTTGGCCCGTTTATTTGTGGAGCCACGAAAGTGCTGAACATCCCCTGTGGTAATACGAGGAGCCCTCAATCCTGTTCTTTCCTGGGGTAGCCAAGTTGTCTGGGAGCACAAAAATGTTTGCTGAGTCGTGTTTTAGGAAGCTGGATACTCTGATAACTCTCGGGCACTGAGCAGACAAGCGTTGCAGTTGAGGGATGGGAGATAAGAACAGAATAAGAAAACGAGATAAGCCCCTGCAGGTCAGTAGAAGGACGGTAACATGGTAGATTCCTTTTACCAACACTTGTTATGCTGGAGATAAACAGGCACTCCGAGGAAGAAACGAAAGACTGCATGATTTGCCAGCTAACACCAACTTCGTTGTGACTAATAGAAAGAGCGATCTGAACTGACCTGTTGTAATTTATTTAGGATGTGTATATCAGACTGTGCAAACGGGACTGTGCCATTCACTGGTTATTCTCTCACTCTTCAAAACCTGCGAATGACGATTTTACCAATATATATTGTGCGGGAGACAGCAAAGAGAAAGGTCCTTCTCTTTTTTTTTTCTTTAGGTGAGTGTGTTTCAGGGCGCCGTGATCTTGAGAAAGGATCATATATTTAATAAGAAAAATGAACGCGTACTTTGATGGGTAAAATGACATATCCCAAAGAATTCTAAAGCAAATTTGCTTTCTTGAGAGAGAGAGAGAGAGAGAGAGAGAGAGAGAGAGAGAGAGAGAGAGGAGAGAGAGAGGAGAGAGAGAGAGAGAGAGAGAGAGATTTTCAGTTTGATCCCTGACGGTTGACCACTGAAAGAGGAATTTCAGATTCCTTTCATTATCCACCGCATCCATCTATCCCGCCTCCCCACTCCGTTTTCTCTCTTCTTCTTCATCACAAAGA
>CM031598.1:96607265-96617265 GCA_018398815.1 Conus ventricosus | reverse complement strand
ATTCATGACAAGACATGAGGAAGGATTCATGACAAGACATCAGGAAGTCTTCATGACAAGACATCAGGAAGGATTCATGACAAGTCATCAGGAAGTCTTCATGACAAGACATGAGGAAGGATTCATGACAAGACATCAGGAAGGATTCATGACAAGACATCAGGAAGTCTTCATGACAAGACATGAGGAAGTCTTCATGACAAGACATCAGGAAGGATTCATGACAAGACATCAGGAAATCTTCATGACAAGACATCAGGAAGTCTTAATGACAAGCCATCAGGAAGTCTTCATGACAAGACATGAGGAAGGATTCATGACAAGACATCAGGAAGGATTCATGACAAGACATCAGGAAGGATTCATGACAAGACATCAGGAAGGATTCATGACAAGACTTCAGGAAGTCTTCATGACAAGACATGAGGAAGTTTTCATGACAAGACATCAGGAAGGATTCATGACAAGACATCAGGAAGGATTCATGACAAGACATCAGGAAGGATTCATGACAAGACATCAGGAAGTCTTCATGACAAGACATCAGGAAGTCTTCATGACAAGACATCAGGAAGGATTCATGACAAGACATCAGGAAGTCTTTATGACAAGACATGAGGAAGTCTTCATGACAAGACATCAGGAAGTCTTCATGACAAGACATCAGGAAGTCTTCATGACAAGACATCAGGAAGGATTCATGACAAGACATCAGGAAGGATTCATGACAAGACATCAGGAAGTCTTCATGACAAGACGTCAGGAAGGTTTCATGACAAGACATCAGGAAGTCTTCATGACAAGACATCAGGAAGTCTTCATAACAAGACATCAGGAAGGATTCATGACAAGACATCAGGAAGGATTCATGACAAGACATCAGGAAGTCTTCATGACAAGACATCAGGAAGGATTCATGACAAGACATCAGGAAGTCTTCATGACAAGACATCAGGAAGTCTTCATGACAAGACATCAGGAAGGATTCATGACAAGACATCAGGAAGTCTTCATGACAAGACATCAGGAAGGATTCATGACAAGACATCAGGAAGGATTCATGACAAGACATCAGGAAGGATTCATGACAAGACATCAGGAAGGATTCATGACAAGACATCAGGAAGTCTTCATGACAAGACATGAGGAAGGATTCATGACAAGACATGAGGAAGGATTCATGACAAGACATGAGGAGGGATTCATGACAAGACATCAGGAAGGATTCATGACAAGACATCAGGAAGGATTCATGACAAGACATGAGGAAGGATTCATGACAAGACATGAGGAAGTCTTCATGACAAGACATGAGGAAGGATTCATGATAAGACATCAGGAAGGATTCATGACAAGACATCAGGAAGGATTCATGACAAGACATCAGGAAGGATTCATGACAAGACATCAGGAAGGATTCATGACAAGACATCAGGAAGGATTCATGACAAGACATCAGGAAGGATTCATGACAAGACAGCAGGAAGGATTCATGACAAGACATCAGGAAGTCTTCATGACAAGACATCAGGAAGTCTTCATGACAAGACATCAGGAAGGATTCATGACAAGACATCAGGAAGTCTTTTATGACAAGACATGAGGAAGTCTTCATGACAAGACATCAGGAAGTCTTCATGACAAGACATCAGGAAGTCTTCATGACAAGACATCAGGAAGGATTCATGACAAGACATCAGGAAGGATTCATGACAAGACATCAGGAAGTCTTCATGACAAGACGTCAGGAAGGTTTCATGACAAGACATCAGGAAGTCTTCATGACAAGACATCAGGAAGTCTTCATAACAAGACATCAGGAAGGATTCATGACAAGACATCAGGAAGGATTCATGACAAGACATCAGGAAGTCTTCATGACAAGACATCAGGAAGGATTCATGACAAGACATCAGGAAGTCTTCATGACAAGACATCAGGAAGTCTTCATGACAAGACATCAGGAAGGATTCATGACAAGACATCAGGAAGTCTTCATGACAAGACATCAGGAAGGATTCATGACAAGACATCAGGAAGGATTCATGACAAGACATCAGGAAGGATTCATGACAAGACATCAGGAAGGATTCATGACAAGACATCAGGAAGTCTTCATGACAAGACATGAGGAAGGATTCATGACAAGACATGAGGAAGGATTCATGACAAGACATGAGGAGGGATTCATGACAAGACATCAGGAAGGATTCATGACAAGACATCAGGAAGGATTCATGACAAGACATGAGGAAGGATTCATGACAAGACATGAGGAAGTCTTCATGACAAGACATGAGGAAGGATTCATGACAAGACATCAGGAAGGATTCATGACAAGACATGAGGAAGGTTTCATGACAAGACATCAGGAAGGATTCATGACAAGACATCAGGAAGGATTCATAACAAGACATCAGGAAGTCTTCATGACAAGACATCAGGAAGAATTCCGTTGCTGGTTCCACGTCTCTCCACACCGCAGACCTTCCATGCCCGGGGAAAGAGGAAACGGCAGGACAAAGAAGACCGTAACAACCATGCCCGGGGAAAGAGGAAACGGGAAGTGAAAATAAACAACCTCGTCCTGAACATTTTAGGACAGAGAAACAGTGGGTCCACACGAACAGTAATGAAACAGAATGGGTCCATTGGCGTCTCTAGACCATAAACATGGCTTCATGACAAGACATCAGGAAGGATTCATGACAAGACATCAGGAAGGATTCATAACAAGACATCAGGAAGTCTTCATGACAAGACATCAGGAAGAATTCCGTTGCTGGTTCCACGTCTCTCCACACCGCAGACCTTCCATGCCGGGGAAAGAGGAAACGGCAGGACAAAGAAGACCGTGCAACCATGCCCGGGGAAAGAGGAAACGGCAGGACAAAGAAGACCGTACAACGGGGAGAGAAAGGAGTTCACTCGACTGCTTGCTTCAAGCCATGTTTATGGTCTAGAGACGCCAATGGACCCATTCTGTTTCATTACTGTTCGTGTGGACCCACTGTTTCTCTGTCCTAAAATGTTCAGGACGAGGTTGTTTATTTTCACTCTCAAGCGAACTGTACTGGCTCTGGCTTCCTCACGGTGAATTTTGATTAAAAAGTTTTCTGAGTTTCCTCAAAAGCAACTGCGTTGCTTTGCTTAAGTACTGGTGTGTTATAAGAATGGTGGGCATTAGGAGAAGGTTACTAGGGGGTCATGGTCTTTCGTAGCCATGGCCATGTCCCAAATGCAGTCGCTGTCTTTTATTTCAGTTAAGTTCTGCAAAGCCTGTCGTGTTTCAGGATGCATGTTCTCATCTTTCTGAAGAGAAGCCCCCATGACGATAACTGAACATTTCTGAAAGGAGGAGGAGGAAGAAGAAGAATAACACCAACACCAACAATAACAACAACAAACAGTCATCGTCGTCGTTGTCATCATAGCAGCAGTAGAATTAGTAGTAGTAGTAGAAGAAGACGACGATAACGACGACGACGACGACGACGACGACGACGACGACGACGACGACGACGACGACGACGAAGAAGAAGAAGAAGAAGAAGAAGAAGAAGAAGAAGAGGAAGAAGAAAGAAGAAGAAGAAGAAGAAGAAGAAGAAGAAGAAGAGAAGAAGAAGAAGAAGAAAGAGAAGACGAAAAAAAAAGGAAAAATAAGAGGATGAGGATCAAGAGGAGGAGGAAGGGAGGAAGGCAGGAAGGAAGGAACGAAAGAAGAAGAAGAAGAAGAAGAAGAAGAAGAAGAAGAAGAAGAAGAAGAAGAAGAAGAAGAAGAAACCCAATAACGGTACACTTAATAACATGACATTGTCAATATTGACACTTAATGACTGGAGGATCACGACCCCCTCCCTTTCTTTCTCTCTTTCCTCATCCCCCCCCCCCCTCCCAGTATAAATTAAGATCTCGGAGTTAAGATTGACAGCCTTTACTATTTCTGAGTGGCTCATCGGTCATCATGGAAAAATACTGAATATGATTACCTTGAAAGACACCTTGAATACTTCATCTGGAGTCAAAAACTATTCGGAATTTGATTTTTAAAACAATACTTGCCCGAGTCATTTACGTACTTCGTTTTGAACATAAAAAATTGAAAAAAAGAAAAATATTTCTCGAGTGATTTTGTTGGTGGCTTTCGTATTTCCTCTCAGACAGGTACACGGAACCTCTGAACTTATAACATTGTATGATAAGATTACTATGGCTGGCGTACACAACATCCGTTGGGTTACACAAACGTGAAGAGATTATCTTTAAGGAAATCAGTATTGTGAGAGACTCACAACATCGGTCTGATTACTGCACGTACTTCTAGTGTAAATACAGAAGAAGAAGAACGTACTTTGCAGGCAACACCCGGGAGGCTAACATGATTCCTGTGGAGTCAAAAATCCATCAGGACACTGTTCTGACGGGTAACCAATGAACACGTGAGCCTGCGCTACTAACACAGAAAAGGAAGACAGGGGATTATTTGGCCTGTTTTCTGCAGGGACAGAAACGAGACCCAACATTCCCTCTGTGGCACCATGAGGAGCTCGCAATTCTATTTTCTCCCAGGGCAACTCAATTGCCTGAGAGCAAAAACGTGTTTGCTGTGTCATGTTTTATGAAGCCGGTTGACTGGGATAACTTTCAAGAGCTGAGCAGACAAATGCAACAGTTGATCCACGGAAGATAAGATCAGAAAAGAAAGCGAGGTAAACCCCCTGCAGGTCGATAGTCAGATGATGATGATGTGGTCGATTCCTTTTCCAACACTGACAGTTCTTGTGATGCTGGAGAAAGGTAGCAACGTAGAGGAAGAAAAGAAAAGGAGAAACAACCAAAACAGTATGATTCACCAAACTCTGTTCACTTCTTTGTGACTAGAAAGTAAGAGCCATCTGAATGACCTGTTTTAATGGAGTTAGGATGTGCATAGGAGGAAATGCAAATGGAGCTGTGATATTCATTGGTCATTCTTTCACTCTTCCACACCTGCAAATGATGATTTACCAAGGTTGTGTGGTAGACAGCGAAGAGAAAGCTTCTGCGTTTTTGTTGTTGTTTTGTGCGTTGTCATGGCACCACCCTCCTGTGAAAGAATCACCTATGCATTTCACAGGAAACGAATGTTTACTTCAATAGATGAAGTGACACAGGTGGATGTCCGAAATAATTATAAAATTTACCCACGTTAAAAAGTTAGTTAAAACATCCCTATGCAACAATATGTGTCTGAACAGCGCACGTACTTTTAGGATAAGAAGAGAAAAAAAAGGGAAAAAAGCTTACCCGGAAAACACTAAATTGCTTCCTGAAAAGTTAAAAATCCATCAAGGCACCACTCGGGACAGGTAACAAATGCGCACGTGAGCCTCCCAAGGCACTACTAACATAGCAAAAGGAAAAGAAAAGGGTTTTATTTGACCTGTTTGCTCCCGTCCGGGGAATGCCCGAAACATTTCCGTGTGTGAAACGAGGAGCAAACAATTCTATTTCTGCTGTGGTAAACTGAGTCGTCGAGAGCACAAGCAGGTTTGCTGTGCCGCATTCTAGGAAGCAGGTTTGCTGCGGCAACTTTCAAGGACTAAGCAAAACAAGTGCAGCTTTGATGCATGGGAGATAAGAACGGGAGAGAAAACGAGGGAAACCTTGCAAATGGTAGCCCAATAAATGATGCGGTATTTTTCCTGTTCCACCACTAGCAGTTCTTGTGATGCTGGAGATTAAAATAAGGACTTTGAGGAAGAAAAGAAAGAGATAACCACGCCTACACAGCGCGATTATTCAAATTCGGCAACTTCTTTGTAAATGATGGTAACATCATCTGAATTCGGCTGTTTTTAATGGATTAGGAAGTGTACGTTAGGCGAAGCCAGTGGATTTGTGCTGTTCATTGCTAATTCACTCCTGGTGCTGTAAAGGACAGTCTTCAAAGCTTATGTGGGCGACAGCAAAGAGGAAAGTTTCTGCTTTTTGTTTGTTGATTAGGGTGTTGTTAGGGAGCTGTCAGTCGAGAGAAAAAAAAATTATATCTTATAATAAAGAAATTCGTTTTTTTAAAGATGAAATGACATTTAACCTTACTATTAATGGATGTCCTTGAGGAGAATTATAAAGCAAATTTGCCTTTCAAAGAGAGAGAGAGAGAGAGAGAGAGAGAGAGGAGAGAGGAGAGAGAGAGAGAGAGACAGAGAAGAGAGCAGACAGAACAGACAGACAGAATTGTATCTGTGTGGGTGTGTGAAATTGCATTTCCTGTTCCGTAATGGTGTTGAAGGAATTCTAAAGTTTTTTGCTCAGGGAGAGAGAGGCGAGGCGAGGAGAGAGGGAGAGAGAGGAGAAAAGAGGAGAGGGAGAGAAAAGAGAGATGAGAGAGGAGAGAGAAGAGAGGAGAGAGAGAGGGAGAGAATTAGAAAGAGAGAGAGAGGGGAGAGGGGGGGGGGGTCAGTCTATACCCGACTGTTGACCGTTGAGGGGAATTAAGATTCCTTTCCTGATCCCCCATCACCTACCCTCCCCCCTCAATCTGTTTCATTTCCTTCCCTTCATACAGAGACGGAAGGGGATTAGTTTCCTGACATCGCGGAGAGAGAAATGGCAAGGGGTAGAAAGCTGACCTGTCATTGCGGCCAAAATCATTTAATGTAGTCAGTGTAGGGTTCCAGCCGTCAGCCATGTTTTTTTTTTCACGCTAGGAATCCAAGTCAACCCCGTGCGGACTTTCCTCTTCGTGTTGTTTGTGTTTGCTGTGCATGACCCTGTCCACGCTGCCCCTGGAAGAGCCGGGGGGAGCACTTAATGGTCTGCCGCAAGGCCATGTTTATAGTCTAGAGACACCAGTAGAGTTATTCTGCTTCATTACTCTTCGTTTTATCCGTCCTGAAATGCTTGAACTTGGGTTTTCATATTTTCTCACCTCTACTTCTCCATACTGCTCTTTTACTGAAATGTTTGCTGAGTCTCCCTGAAGAACAACTAGTTTATTTAGGTACCGGTGGAGTGCCAGTATGGTGGGCATTAGGAGAAGGTTTCAGGGGTTTGGGGTCTTCCATAGCCATTGACAAGTCCCACAGGCGGCTACTGTCCTTTAGTTTAGTGAGGTTCTGACAAGTCTGTCTTATTGCAGACTGCATGTTCTCACTTTTTGTACATATGCCCAGATGTCTGTATACACGACAGTGGCAGCTGAACATTCTTGGAAGAGGACGAGGAACAGGAAGAAGAAGATGAATGGTAGCAGTCCTAGTAGCAGTAGCTGTGAATAAGACAAAGATGAAAAAGAGATGGTGGAGCATGAGGGAAGAAGAAGAAGAAGAAGAAGAAGAAGAAGAAGAAGAAGAAGAAGAAGAAGAGAAGAGAAGAAGAAGAAGATGAAGAAGAAGAAAAAGAAGAAGAAGAAGAAGAAGAAGAAAAAAAAAGAAGAAGAGAGAAGAAGAGGAAGAAGAAGAAGAAGAAGAAGAAGAGAAGAAGAAGAAGAAGAAGAAGAGAGAGGAGGGGAGGAAGAAGAAGAGATTGTGATATAAAGTAAAGGGACACCTAACAACAGGGCATGATATGTATTAAAAGTTAATGATAGCAGGGGTTTAGAGGTCGACACTCCCATTCCGCCCCATGCCTAGAATAACGCGACACCTTACAGTTAAAATTGATACATTACACACCCACCTCTCTAATCCATTCTGTGTCTGAGTGGCTTATGCGTCACGGAAAAAATAGTAAAAAAAATTACTTTGTAAGACACCATTAGTCCAGTTAGTTACATATCTCCACTCAGGTAAGACAAGAAAAGGAAATGTCCTTATGAAAAAGCACTTTTCTTAATTGTTTGAATACGATCACTATGGCACAAGGTGTCAAGAATAACTTTATAAGACAGCAATAGCCCGGTCATTCACTTACTTCTCATGGAAGAGTGAAAAAGATGCTTCACTGGTGACTGTGTTGGTGACTCATATGATTCGTCTCAGAAATGAAACCCACAAAAACCATCAGATATTACATGCATGATTTGATTGATCAGAACTAGTTTTCGAATATCGGTTGGGTTACACAAATTTGAAGGGATTTCCTTTCATATTAACAAATCAGGTGGGTGTGTAACTCAAATGCTTCAACAAACACTATGTAACTCAAATGCTTCAACACGCACAATGTAACTCAAATGCTTCAACACACACTAAAAAGTTTATAAGACTCTATACAACAACATTTGCTTGAAAAGAACACATTCTTCTAGAATAAATAAACGAAGAAAACACTTCTGCAAAACAAATTGTGAGGTTCGCATACTTCCTCCTGAGTTGAAGGATCGATCAGGCACTATTCTGGCTGAAAACAAATGTACACAGGAGTTCGCAAGGCGCTACTAATTTAGAAAAAGAAGTCAAGGGGTTATTTGGCCTGTTTTCTGCAGGGTCAGGAATGCTCTGAACAGTTCCCCTGTGGTGAGGAGGGGAACCCTCAACCCTGTTCTTTCCTGTGCTAACTGAACTGTCTTGGAGCAAAAATACATATATGTTTCACCATATTTACAATGCTAGTGCATTGTGATAACTTTCGCGGACTGAACAGACACGAGTTGCAGTTGATGGATGCAAGACGAGAACAGAAAATAAAATAAAGGTAAACCGACGCTAGGATGATGATGTAGTGGATTTGTTTCCAACACTGGCAGTTCTTGTGATGTTGGAGATAAGTAGTGACTTGAGAATCGAAAATGAAAAGAAGCCAGCATCATCAAAATGAGATGAGCCAAATTCCATTAATTTCTTTGTGGTAGGAGGAGCGATCCGAATTCACCTGCCGTAATGGAGTTAGGATGTATATGTGAGACGATGCAAGCATAAACGTGACTTTCATGACTTGTTCCCTAACCCACGCAGAGCCACTTATCTTCTCATGTTCGCCTCACGATCAAAATGATCGTGAGGCGAACATGAGCAGATAAGTGGTTTCTCGTTCTTCGTTTTCGCTGTCAGAAATGTTAATTTGTTTTCGCCTGCAGAAGACCCAAGAGGTTGAAATTGTCTTGTCCTGTGCTCTGTTTGTCTGTGTCCTTGGCGGTAAGTAACCCCCTCTCTTTCTAAATTTTGCTTAATTTTCCGCCCTCAGTCACTCTGTTTTGAAACCACGCAGAGCCGCTAATGGTGATTCAGAATGCTTGAGTAGGAGATAGCAAAGAAGAAAGCATGCTTGTGAGGTTGTTGTGTTTTTCTTTCTTTCTTTAAACTGTGTTGACGGCATGAGAAAAAAAAATCACATGTATATCTCACAAAACGTTTACTTCAGCACTACAGTTTATCTGTTTCTTAGTTGATGTCCTGAAAGAGTTCTGAGGATAACTTGCCAACCACAGGGAGAAGAGAGGAGAGAGAGAGAGAGAGAGAGAGAGAGAGAGAGAGAGAGAGAGAGAGAGAGAGAGAGAGAGAGAGAGGGAGAGAGAGTTTTCCAGTCTGATCTCTGACTGCTGACATTTGATGGGGGAATTTCAGATTCGTCTTATTATCCCCCAAAGCACCTACTCCCTTATCCCAATACATTTTTTTTTTTCTCTTCATCACCAAAGAGAGAAGCAAGGACTCGTTTCCTGACTTCGCGTCTCAGCACATCACAGACCATCCATGTCTAGGGCCAGAGGAAATGGAACATCACAGACCATCCATGTCTAGGGCCAGAGGAAATGGAAATCACAGACCATCCATGTCTAGGCCAGAGAAATGGAACATCACAACCATCCATGTCTAGGGCCAGAGAAATGGAACATCACAGACCATCCATGTCTAGGGCCAGAGGAAATGGAACATCACAGACCATCCATGTCTAGGGCCAGAGGAAATGGAACATCACAGACCATCCATGTCTAGGGCCAGAGGAAATGGAACATCACAGACCATCCATGTCTAGGGCCAGAGGAAATGGAACATCACAGACCATCCATGTCTAGGGCCAGAGGAAATGGAACATCACAGACCATCCATGTCTAGGGCCAAGGAAATGGAAGGAA
>CM031598.1:96600366-96602866 GCA_018398815.1 Conus ventricosus | reverse complement strand
AAGAAAAGATGGTAACGTCATAATTAATGGAGACTGAATAGTAGAACATTCCAATATTTCTCAGATTTTTCGGAAAAAAACATTTTTGATAGACAATATGGATAGTCATTCATCTCAGTATAAATCGTAACTTGAAGACTGTACTTAAAATAAGTACGGAAAGTTGTTAACTAAATCTATGGGGGACTGCCTTGGATTTGTGGTATTGTTAATGGGGTATGTTAAGGCGACCTAGAAGGACGCTATACATACATATCTGATTCGGCTGCTAGGTGTTTGTTGATTACATTATTATTGCAAGCGATCTTCTTGCTTTGGTATTTTACTCAGTAAATTTCAAGTTTTAAGAACCGTATAGATTCAGATCACATGCTGTTTCTTTCATTGCGGTTTTCCAAAGGATAAAGAACGTTGTTGACAATTAATGAACAAGAAACCCATGTTATAGAGAAACTTGTATGGAATAATGATTGTGCTAGATCGAATTTCAAGAACTATATGTGGGTAGATGTTTGTTAGAAAAATGGAAAATGGCCATAGAGATGATACAATCCGACGTAAATTGAAGCTTTGACCATGTTTAATGAGTGTTAAAGAAAGTGCTAGTGTATAAGAAGCATATACGTGTCAATAGAAATGACAATATATGTTGTATGATAAAGATGCCGGATCAGTAAATTAAAAGCGGACAATTATTAAGAATTAGCGGTCTTCTCATGAACCACAAGACAGACGGCTTATTGTGTTGCAAAGGCGGGAATACAAGAAATTGTTAAAAAGAAAGGAAAAGATATAACAAGTTCTTAATATATACGGAATTGATTTCCTCAGTTAAATGCCTAAGAAGACTGTCTGGGAGACTGTTTAAGAAAGTATCTTTCTAAAGAAAAAACACCAAGAATAAGATAACTAGCGATACTTCGGTCATCATTTCCAAATTTGTTAGGACAGATTGTCAGTGACAGTGTTAATAATGAGAAATGGCGGGATGCTGACGTAGATAGTTCATTTAAATCGCCAATATCCATAGAAGAGGGTACTTTAGCTATTAGAAAACTGAAAAATGCAAGTCAGGCTGGCCTCCCAGAAGGTCTAATTGGAGAATTATTTAAACATGCAGACACAAACAGGCGGTGCTATTTTTTCATAAATTTTTTTTAATAAGTTATTTGATGAGGGCATGTACCCTGATAATGGGTGTGAAATTCAATTTTTTTATTTTTGCCTGATATTCAAAAAAGGCGATTTGACAATCCCAATAATTATAGAGGAATTTCCCTTATGACATGAGCATAAACTATTTTGGGAATAAATATTAATGAGGAGAATACAAGAATGGGTTGATGAGAATAATATACCGGGAGACAGCAAGCAGGTTTCACAAAGGGTTGTCGACCGTGGATCACATGTTTTTTATTTGTTGCACTATTCCAAAAGCAGTTTTTCTCGAAATCGTAAGCATAATGTTGCTTTTTAGATTTTCAAAGGCCTTTGATTCAATCAAGAGAATATACTCTTGGCCAATAATACAAAAAAAAGGTATATGTGGTAAACTCTATAGGTGGATTTATAAAGCATGTATAATGTTTGTTTATAGAGCTAGAGTCCGGTGTGGGAGGTACACTGGACAGATTTCTTAATTGTACACTGGGGTCCAGGGCAGGGAAGATCTGTATCCAGTTTTATTTTTCCTTGTTTAAAAATGAACTAGCTATAGAATTATTAAAAATGGTAGACATGGTGCGCTTTTGTCTCTTGATACGCTTAGAGTTGGTTTATTCTCTTATTAGCTGATGAATTATTTTGATTATCAGAAACGCCTGTTGGTCATACATGACACAGTTAATATTTGTACGACGTGCAGGCTGGTACTCGGGGGGGGTCAATTAAAAGTTAATATGTCAGAAAGGTAATATCATTGTGGTGTCGTAAGGGGGCGATCTTGGTGCAAAGGGAAAGATGGGTTTATGGTGATGTTAATATGCCGGTTTTTAATGCATATAGGTATTTAGGTAATAATTATTTTCTCTAACCCGTTGATTTCACAGGTGCTTGGAAAGATCTAGCAAGTAGGCAAAGAGATGCTTTACTGTGTATTATGAAAAAGTTGTATGTTTTGAATATTACAATCCCTTTAAGGTATTCATCAAGTTTATTCGATACCCAAGTACACAGCCCGTTCTACTTTACGGCTTTTTTTCCACCCTGAATTATGGGCTTTGACAAGCTGCTACTTGTTGTGAATCTGTGCATTTATTTGCTCTAAAAAAGTTTCTTGGTGTACAGACGTACGCCGAATGATATGATATTATGGAGAAACATTCGTAACCAATATTTGTTTTATATCTGCTGTTAATTGCATTCGTTTATTGGCTTAAATTATTGCATATGTGAACGATAGAATTCCTAGAAAGCCTACAATATCTTCCTAGAATATGACTCTAAAGCAAAAATAACTGGGGGCCTCCAAAGTACGTTTTTGTTTGACAGAATATGGGTT
>CM031598.1:96592866-96595366 GCA_018398815.1 Conus ventricosus | reverse complement strand
CCCCACACCCCAATCGATCCCATCCCAAGCCCTTCACAGCCCCCAAACAGCAAACCCATCCTCCCTCTAAATGAAAGTTAGGGTGCTGGAGTGGAATCAGATGGCACTCTCTTCAGCTGTCTGGTTCTATGTCTATCCTTCCGCCTCTTCATCCTCATGTTTGGTGCGGTCATTCCTTGAAGTGTCTGTGGCTGATGCTGTTCTTTCTTTCTGTCTTTCTTTCTGTCTTTCTTTCTTTTTTCCCTCCCTTTTTGTCTGTTGTCTGTCTGTCTGTCTGCTGTCTGTGTTTTTATGTTTTGTCTTGCTGTCTCAGAAAATAGGGAAAAGAGATGGACAAAAAAAGATACACACGCATAGACAGGAACATAAAACGAACAGACAGACTGATAGCCTAACTGAAGGACAAAACAAGACCAATAAAGGACTGGGGAGTAATTGGGGGGAATAGAGAGACACAAGTGAAGGGAAAAAAAGAGAAAGAGGAGAGACAGACAGAAGGAGAGAGAGTGACATAGAGGAC
The DNA here is from genome assembly GCA_018398815.1 of Conus ventricosus. Lineage (NCBI taxonomy): Eukaryota > Metazoa > Mollusca > Gastropoda > Neogastropoda > Conidae > Conus > Conus ventricosus. The sequence goes on along the minus strand of CM031598.1, from coordinate 96,594,846 downwards.
GGGGAGAAGAGAGAGACAGACAGACAAACAGACAAAAATACAGACAGACAGAGAAAACAGAGACAGAGAGACAGACAGACAGACAGTAGACAGACCGACAGACAGACAGACAGACAGAGGGGAGAGAGAGAGAGAGAGAGAGAGAGAAAAGAGAGAGAGAAGAGAGGGAGAGAGAGAGAGAGAGGACGTCCCTCAATGTTCTCCCAGTGGTATTGCCCAAAACATGGATTATTCTGGCCCCCTAGTACATAACCACATTCAAAATGGTCTGCCACAGCCTCAGCACACACGCAACACCACACACACACACACACACAACACACACACACACACACACACACACACCACACACACACACACACACACACACACACACACACACACGCTCGCGCGCACGCACACACGCATGCCACATGCACACTCTCTCTCTTCTCTCTCTTCTCTCTCTCTCTCTCTCTCTCTCTCTCTCTCAGTGAACAAATTTGCTTCATAATTCTTTCAGGACATCCAGCCCAAAATAAAGCAGACATTACTTTTTAAGATACTTAAGTGGTTCTGTCTTGAGTCCACAGATCCCCAACAACACACTAAGGAACAAAACAAACGTCACCAACAAAGCATGGGCCCTTTTTCTTTGCTGTCTCCTATACAAGCATGCCAAGTCATCATTCGCATCTCTGCTTGGGTTGAGGAATCAGCGCTAGATGGGACATGTACGCTTGCATCGTCTCACATATATACATCCTTACTCCATGAAGACATGTCAATTCAGACCACTCCTGCTACTAGAAGGAAGTTCACGGGAATTTAGAGAATCTAATTTGTTCATGTTAGTGTCTCTTTATTTTCTAAGTCTCTACTCAGCTCTGACATCACCAAAACTCCCAGTTTTTGAAGAAAAACAACAACAACAACACACAACAACAACTACAAATCCACCGCATCCTCATCCAACGATCTGCAGGGGTTTACATTCTTTCTTTGCAGTTCTCATCTACCATCCATCAACTGCAACACTTGTTTGCTCAGTCCCCGAAAGGTTATCACAAGACAATCAGCTTCCTGCAGCACTGCGTGACAGACATCGTTGTGCTCCAGACAACTTAGTTTCCCCGAGAGAGAGATAGGATTGAGTGGCTCCTCTTATCACGGCAGGGGAGATGTTCGGCGCATTCTTAACCCTGCAGAACAACCAAACAACCCCTCTCTCCGTTTCTGTGTTAGTAGCGTGTCACTGTATAAGACAGTAGACAGGGATATATGTATTAATATATCCCCCGTTATAACCACCCCTTTCCCCTTTTACTAAGTATGAACGCCCCCACAACAACACACAAAAAAGAAAATACAGTGCACAAACAGAAGGCTTTATTTGCATTCACACACGCACTCTCACCCACAGAATGGCAGATGAAACACCAATACCTGATATATCCGACACAGGCAGTTTTCCCACACATACACACAAAAAAAACAAACAAACCCAAAAAATCCAACAATACATCAATACTCGACCATCAACACATGCCCCTTATGCATACCGTGCACGCATGTGCTGCACGTTTACATATAACAACCCTTCCCTCAGGAGGCACAAATACACACCTCAGCCCACCAAGGCTAATACCCGAAGGAACAAGGGTGACTCATCACATCCCCTGGTAACCCAGGCTGAAATACCAAACAAGTCGATACCTCATAAACCTGAGATGCCCACGCGATGTCTCTTTTACAAAATGTATTCTTTCTGCTAATTTTTATATGCCGGTGTCAAACCACCGGACACGAAAGCTTAACCCCCAAATGTTCAACACCAATTGTTCAAGTAACCCGCACCCAATGTTGTACTTTCAATACTTCATCCGAAGTCCCTGGCGGGTACTTGACACAGGCAAACAAAACCAAAAAAAAACTTCTCAAAAACCCCCAAACAAACAAACCACAATACAAAAAAACAAACTCATCGCAACACAGTTTCCA
>CM031598.1:96581999-96589499 GCA_018398815.1 Conus ventricosus | reverse complement strand
ACGTTTGGAGGAGAAGGAGAAGAAGAAGAAGAAAGAAGAAGAAGAAGAACATGAAGAAGAAGAAGAAGAAAATATTTTGCAAGACATCCCAGTAACTCACATAGTTCCTCAAGTGTAAAAATAAAATCGGGACATTATTCCAGCAGATAATGGATGCACACGTGAGTCCACAAGGTGCCATTAACACAGAAAAGGAAGACAGGGGGTTGGTTGGCGTGTTTTCTACGGGGCCGGGAATGCGCTGAACATTTTCCCTGTGGTGTTTAGGAGGGGGACTTCAATCCTATTCTCTCCTTGGGTGACTGAGTTGGCTGCAAGCAAAAGATGTTTGTCGAGCCGTGTTGTAGGAAGCTGGTTTACTGGGACAACTTCCGAGAACTGAGCAGGACAGCGTTACATCTCAGGGATCGGAGATTAGAAATTAATATGAAAAGAAGGGGAAAAAAACCAACAACTGACGTACACCTGAGCAGGTTGCTAAGTGGAGATGTGGTAGATTTCTTATTCAAGACAAACAGTCCTTGCCTCGTGGTGTTGGAAGGAAGTAGGCACTTATAGGAATAAAAGAAAGAAAGACATCAACAACAGCTGCAATGTCATCACACGCACACACACACACACCCCACACACACACACACACACACACACACACACACACACACACACACACAACACTCTCTCTCTCTCTCTCTCTCTCACACAACACACACACACACACACAACACACACACACACACACAACACACACACACACACACACACACACACACATACTAAAAATTTATTACTATACCCATGAATATGAATGTGTACCAATGCAAGTATGCGTATTCAATGTGCATGTGTGTATATTCTATTTTGTGTGATATTATGAAGGAGAGGAGATATTGGCATGCCTTTGATATTGTTCAAACTTATGCACTTAATACTCCTTTCACCAACCTCTTCGAATGTTTAGATAAAACACTACAACAAATGTGACAGAACAAACAAACAAACATAAAAATCACATGCTATGTCACGTGTACCTTAAACGTCGTGATTCTTCTGGATGCTGGGTCAAGACAGATGCGTATCTTGTTAACAGTAAAGAAAATAATACAGGACGGCAGTCTGGGGGCGGGTTGATCCATGTCTAGGGCGTAGTGTTCTGAATCCAAGCTTTGAGGAAAAAGTCTCACCTCCAATGGTTCAGTCAGAACATGGCTGAGAATGGGTCAAAGAACGACGCTGCAGTTTTGGAGAATAATGGAACGGCGGCTGAGACAAAATGCAGGGAGAGATGCCGGAAGATTCCATCAATTTCCATTACAGCTTCCTAATTCCCCGATGGAATGGGAAAGGGTGGCGGGGAGGAAAATGTATATGAAAAGTTCTGAAAACTTCTGAGAGCACAGTGTCAAGGAATCCAGTTTTATTTTCGGTTATAGGCAAACTATCGGAATTTTTGCCAAGCAGAAGAAATGCGCGCTTCTTTATACGCTTTTGTAAAGCCGTGTGTGAGAGAGAGAGAGAGAGAGAGAGAGAGAGAGAGAGAGAGAGAGGGGAGAGAGAGAAGAAGAGAGAGAGAGAGAGAGAGAGAGAGAGAGAGAGAGAGAGAGAGAGACACATTCAAAACTCTGTAAAAGATATATTCAACCAAGGATAGTCTGCCCGTGAGAATTCAGTCATGTATATAACATTAAGGAGAAGTAGAGGATATACGGGAAAAAGCAACAATGAAACGAAATCAGATATGAAACACAGAAACACACATTCATAGACGTAGAGAATGAGAAAAAAGTGTGTGTGTGTGGGGGGGGGGGGGGGGGGGGGGGGGTGAAGAAAAGAAAGACAAAGATACAAAGAGAGAGAGAGTGGAGAGAGAGAGAGAGAGAGAGAGATGAGAGAGAGAGAGAGAGAGAGAGAGAGAGAGATTCGGATTCGGATTGGATTTCGGAATTCAGAATCCCGTTTATTTTCATTTAGGCCAAGGCCCCTTATGAGGGGAATGTGAACAACAAAAGAACATTGAAGCAGCGCTAGTTATGACTTAACAAGACATAACAAAGATGATACAAACAAAATTCTTAAGATGTGGCAGTTTCTCTGAACTTGTATGCTTTGAAAGAAACATTGAAAGACTCTAACAACTTCAACTGATTGAGAAGACATCAAATAAACACAATTTGAATAAACTCGGTTGACTATAATACTTAGGTTTGATGAACTTTTCACGAATACTGCTAAGAGCAGGACAGCAAAGAACAAAATGTATTTCATCTTCTTGTGCTACTTTACATAATGGACAAATCAGATCCTCGTTGTTAGCCATTCTGTATCTATAATGGTGCACTTTTAATTCTGATATTCCTAAACGAAATCGTGTTGTAACATATTGTAAATGTCTATCAATAATAGTGGTCAAATATGGTTTCAAATCATGCACACTGCAAAAATTGTTATAGAAACTAAATCTGTCACTATTGTGAATATGGTCAGACCATTTTTGCCATGTACAATCTATTAATCGTTGCCTGAAAATATTTAAAAATACTTTGATATTTCCCACACCCTGGTTTAACCAAACATACCCAAACCCATATTCTGTCAAACAAAAACGTACTTTGGAGGCCCAGTTATTTTTGCCTTTAGAGTCCATATCTAAGCATATTGTAGGCTTTTCTAGGAATTCTATCGTTACACATTTGCAATAATTTAAGCCAATAACGAATGCAATTAACAGCAGATAAAACAAATATTGGGTAGCGTTTGGTTTTCCCCATATATCAAAATCATTCGGCGTACGTCTGTCTACACCAAGAAACTTTTTTAGAGCAAATAAATGCACAGATTCACAACAAGTAGCAGCTTTGTCTAAGCCCCATAATTCAGAGCCGTAAAGTAGAACGGGCTGTACTTGGGTATCGAATAACTTGATGAATACCTTAAAGGATGTATTATTCAAAACATACAACTTTTTCATAATACACAGTAAAGCATTCTTTGCCCTACTTGCTAGATCTTTACAAGCACCTGTGAAACTCAAACGTGTAGAAAATATTATACCTAAATACCTATATGCATTAACAACAGGCATATTAACATCACCATAACCCATCTTTCCCTTGCACCAAGATAGCCCCCCTTACGAAACACAATGATATTACTTTTGACATATTAACTTTTAATTGAAGAGTACCAGCTGCACGTCGTAAATTATTCAACTGTGTCTGTAGACCAACAGGCGTTTCTGATATCAAAATAATATCATCAGCTAATAAGAGAATAAACAACTCTAAGGTATCAAGAGACAACAAGGCACCATGTCTACCATTATTAATAACTTCTATAGCTAGTTCATTTATAAACAAGGAAAATAAAACTGGACTACATGCATCTCCCTGCCTGACCCCAGCTGTACAATTAATGAAATCTGTCAGTTTACCTCCACACCGGACTCTAGCTCTAACAACATTATACATGCTTTTAATCACCTATAGAGTTTACCACATATACCATTTTTTTGTAGTATTGGCCAGAGTATATTTCTATTGATTGAATCAAATGCCTTTTGAAAATCTATAAAAGCAACATATAGCTTACGATTTCGAGAAAACTGCTTTTGGGATTAGTGCCAACAAAGTAAACATGTGATCCACGGTCGAATAACCCTTTTGAATCCTGCTTGCTGTTCCCCGGTTTATTATTCTCATCAACCCATTCTTGTATTCTCCTATTAATAATTATTCCAAATAGTTTTACTGCTAATGTCACTAAGGGAAATTCCTCTATTATTATTGGGATTGTCAACATCGCCTTTTTGAATAATAGGCAAAATAATTGATTCACACCAATTATCAGGGTACATGCCCTCATCAAATAACTTATTAAAAAATTTATGAAAAAATAGCACCGCCTTGTTGTGTTGCATGTTTAAATAATTCTCCAATTAGACCATCTGGGCCAGCTGACTTGCCATTTTTCAGTTTTCTAATAGCTAAAGTAACCTCTTCTATGGATATTGGACGTTTAAAATGAACTATCTACGTCAGCATCCGCCATTTCTTCATTATTAACACTGTCACTGACATTCTGTCCTAACAAATTTTGGAAATGATGAAACCAAGTATCGCTAGTTATCTTATTCTTTGGTTGTTTTCTTTTGAAAGATACTTTCTTAACAGTCTCCCAGAAGTCTTTTTGGCATTTAACTGAGGAAATCAACTTATCTATTAAGAACTTGTTATACTCTTTCTCCTTTCTTTTTAACAATTTCTTGTATTCCCGCCTTGCAACACAATAAGCCGCTCTGTCTTGTGGATCATGAGTACGACAGCTAATTCTTAATAATTGTCTAGCTTTTAATTTACTGATCCGGCACTCTTTATCATACCAATCATCATATCTGTCATTTCTATTGACACGTATATGCTTCTTCATACACTTAGCACTTTCTTTACACACTCATTAAACATGTTCAAAGCTTCATTTACGTCGGATTGTATCATATCTAATGGCATTTTCCATTTTTCTAACAACATCTACCCCACATAATAGTTCTTGAAATCGATTAGCACAATCATTATTCCATACAAGTTTCTCTATAACAGGGGTTTCTTGTTCATTATTGTCAACAACGTTTTCCTTTGGAAAAACAGCAATGAAAGAAACAGGCATGTGATCTGAATCTATACGGTCTAAAACTTAAAATTTACATGAGTCATATACCAAAGCAAGAAGATCGCTTGAAATAATAAAGTAATCAACAACACTGCAGCCAGAATCAGATATGTATGTATAGCGTCCCTTCTAGGTCGCCATTACATACCCATTAACAATACACAAATCCAAGGCAGTGCATAGATTTAGTAACAACTTTCCGTAATTATTTAATGTACAGTCTTCAGATTACGATTTATACTGAGAGAATGACTATCACATTGTCTATCAAAAATGTTTTTCCCGAAAAATCCTGGAAAAATATTGGATGTTCTACTATTCAAGTCTCCATTAATTATGACATACACATCTTTTCTTAACAAACATTCTATCAAACAATTTCAAGTAAACTGATTCCATTTTCAAAATCAAAAAAGGTATAAAAAGGAGAATTTTCCGGATGAATGTAGCAACAAAAATACAAAACATCTTTTTCTGTTCCAAATAATTTTTTGTCAATTACAAATACACAAAAATTGGAGTAATTGACATCAACAGCTTTTACAAATGGGGAAAACTCCTTCCTGATCAAACAAACAATTCCACCTGATGGTCTCCCCTGTCTACTGAATTTGACAGCAGGTTTGCAAAACACTCATAGTCAGAAAATAGATGATCAAACTTCCACTCATCAAGAAACGTTTCAACAAGACAGACAAAATCAAACTTAAAAAGAAATGCAAGGAAATCTGGATCGGCAAGTTTTGACTTTATGCCATTAAGATTCCATGACAAAAAAGAGAAAGCTTTGTTTTCATTATATGTACACTCGCCCTCCCTACCTCCCTCGCTCTCTCCCTCATGCACACACGGGATTTCCGTAACATGCTCTGGCTGGTCACTGCAACTCACCCGGCAACTGTCAACACGAACATCGCTGTCCCTGCCTATTGCAGTTGGCGAGATTACCGGTGTTACTGTTTTTTTCCTGATCCCCTACATATAATGTGGCATGAGGAAGAAAATCTGGCCGGCCTAACCCCTATCTAGAGTCCTTGAGCCTCCATGGCTATCAAGGAAATATGATTTTCCGTCGATCAATAAATGATCATAGATCATGGTGGCTCTCTTCCCGTCTGATCTAGCTTTTTTCAAGTGTGGTGAAAGACCACGCCTGATTTCCCTGACCCTGGATGAGAAATCTTCTCCAACAAAGACACTGCTGCCTTTCAGGTTTTTCTTTCCTTTCAGGATGTTAACTTTGTCCTTGTAAAAGGTGCAGCAAGCAATTTATGGGAGAGTCAGGTTTGGCACTGAGTCGGTGAATCCTGTCAAACTCTACTTTCTTAGTCATGTTTAACTTATCATTCAGCACAGAATGTACTTTCCCTTCACAGTCATCGTTGGTCTCGTTCTGGTCCCTAGGTATGCCATAAAAAATCAGATATTGCGTTTTGACCTCCCCTCTAAATCATCAGTCTTTCTTTCTAACTGCTCAAACTTTACTCAGGAGATCAGCGTTAGCTACGGCCAGAGCTTCATTTTCTCTTTTCAAATCCCCACCTCCTCTCTCAAATTTCTCACTTCAGGGCTGCAGGGCAGAACACTTTTCTCCAAGATCGTCAAACTTCTGATCAACATTATCAAACTTACAGTTCATGGTGGACAGTACGTTCTGCAGGACATCCATCAACTCTGCTCTAGATGGTTCTTCAAGAGGGGGGTCCCGCGTTGAGGAGGAAGAGGTGGTCGTCTGCGCCCGGTCTGCGGAAGCAGGTCCTACCCTGCTCCTGGTGTCTCGCCCGGTGCCCGTGATGTCAGCATAGGTGGGCAGTCGAGGAGAAGTGGGTGTCGACTGCCCACTGTCCGCCGATGAAGCGCCCGGCTTGTCCGCAGTGGTGCCGCGTCCTGAGCTGCCGAGCCGGGTCTTTCTTCATGCTGTCCGTCCTGGGTCCGGGGTTCTGCTCCACATCGCCACAGCGCAGAAGTAGCCCCCCCCAAAACATCAAGGTGAGGAGCAAGCCAAGGGTTGCACCGTCCGTCCTGGTTCGTGGTGTCAACATGGCGATCGCAATGGCCGCCTTCTTTCTGGCTCGCTTCGCCATGAAATTGATGTAGACGGGACGAAGGATCCACACCTCGCCCTAAAAACTAGAGATCCAGAAGGCATCGTGACTGACTGAAGTCCAAGTCAAAGTACCGGGTTGTACAGTCACGGTAACTGTAAATAAAGACAATAAACTTCGGAGCTCTTTACTGTCCGACTGCTCGAACTGTGACACAGTTCACGCCCCCCCTGAGAGAGAGAGAGAGAGGAGAGAGAGAGAGAGAATGGTTGTTGTTGTTGTTGTTGTTGTTGTGTGTGTGTGTGTGTGGTGTGTGTGTGATGTGCACAAACGTGCATACATGTGTTTGTCTCTCTGTCTGTCTCTATGTGTGTGCGCGCAGGCACGCCCACCACTCTCTTCTCTCTTCTCTCTCTCTCTTCTCTCTCTCTCTCTCTCTCTCTCTCTCTCTGTTTGTGTGTGTGTGTGTGTGTGTGGTGTGTGTGTGTGTGTGTGTGTGTGTGTGTGGTGTGTGTGTGTGTGTGTGTGGTTGTGTGAGTGTGTGTGTGTGTGTGTGTGTGTGTGTGTGTGTGTGTGTGGGTGTGTGTGTGTGTGTGTGTTCCTTTCTTGCACATCAGTCCGAGGATAATACTTCCCATCCAGTCCAATTCATGGAAAGAACGGCTAGAAGGTGGCACTCGTAAAGACACTGCTAGTGAGAGAGAGAGAGAGAGAGAGAGAGAGAGAGGAGAGAGAGAGAGAGAGAGAGAGAGAGAGAGAAGAGAGAGAACAGACAGACAGACAGACAGACAGA
>CM031598.1:96547318-96549818 GCA_018398815.1 Conus ventricosus | reverse complement strand
TAAATCCCTCGTAAAATCTGTTTCGTCTTGTGATTAGTTCGTCCATGTTGACTAGGCGGATTTACTTTAAATCCCTCGTAAAATCTGTTTCGTCTTGTGATTAGTTCGTCCATGTTGACGAGGCGGATTTACTTTAAATCCCTCGTAAAATCTGTTTCGTCTTGTGATTAGTTCGTCCATGTTGACGAGGCAGATTTACTTTAAATCCCTCGTAAAATCTGTTTCGTCTTGTGATTAGTTCGTCCATGTTGACTAGGCGGATTTACTTTAAATCCCTCGTAAAATCTGTTTCGTCTTGTGATTAGTTCGTTCATGTTGACTAGGCGGATTTACTTTAAATCCCTCGTAAAATCTGTTTCGTCTTGTGATTAGTTCGTCCATGTTGACGAGGCGGATTTACTTTAAATCCCTCGTAAAATCTGTTTCGTCTTGTGATTAGTTCGTCCATGTTGACTAGGCGGATTTACATTAAATCCCTCGTAAAATCTGTTTCGTCTTGTGATTAGTTCGTCCATGTTGACTAGGCGGATTTACTTTAAATCCCTCGTAAAATCTGTTTCGTCTTGTGATTAGTTCGTCCATGTTGACGAGGCGGATTTACATAAATCCCTCGTAAAATCTGTTTCGTCTTGTGATTAGTTCGTCCATGTTGATGAGGCGGATTTACTATAAATCCCTCGTAAAATCTGTTTCGTCTTGTGATTAGTTCGTCCATGTTGACGAGGCGGATTTACTTTAAATCCCTCGTAAAATCTGTTTCGTCTTGTGATTAGTTCGTCCATGTTGACTAGGCGGATTTACTTTAAATCCCTCGTAAAATCTGTTTCGTCTTGTGATTAGTTCGTCCATGTTGACGAGGCGGATTTACTTTAAATCCCTCGTAAAATCTGTTTCGTCTTGTGATTAGTTCGTCCATGTTGACGAGGCGGATTTACTTTAAATCCCTCGTAAAATCTGTTTCAGTTTCCGCCTGCTGTCACGTCACTCTGAAAGTGACTTCCTTTCGTTCAGTGATTTCAAAGACTCTGACTGAACACTCTGAAAGTGACTTCCTTTCGTTCAATGACTTCAAAGACTCTGACTGAACACTATGAAAGTGACTTCCTTCCTTTCGTTCAATGACTTCAAAGACTCTGACTGAACACTCTGAAAGTGACTTCCTTTCGTTCAATGATTTCAAAGACTCTGACTGAACACTCTGAAAGTGACTTCCTTTCGTTCAGTGATTTCAAAGACTCTGACTGAACACTCTGAAAGTGACTTCCTTCCTTTCGTTCAGTGACTTCAAAGACTCTGACTGAACACTCTGAAAGTGACTTCCTTCCTTTCGTTCAGTGATTTCAAAGACTCTGACTGAACACTCTGAAAGTGACTTCCTTCCTTTCGTTCAATGACTTCAAAGACTCTGACTGAACACTCTGAAAGTGACTTCCTTCCTTTCGTTCAGTGATTTCAAAGACTCTGACTGAACACTCTGAAAGTGACTTCCTTCCTTTCGTTCAATGACTTCAAAGACTCTGACTGAACACTCTGAAAGTGACTTCCTTTCGTTCAATGACTTCAAAGGCTCTGACTGAACACTCTGAAAGTGACTTCCTTCCTTTCGTTCAGTGATTTCAAAGACTCTGACTGAACACTCTGAAAGTGACTTCCTTTCGTTCAGTGATTTCAAAGACTCTGACTGAACACTCTGAAAGTGACTTCCTTTCATTCAGTGATTTCAAAGACTCTGACTGAACACTCTGAAAGTGACTTCCTTTCGTTCAATGACTTCAAAGACTCTGACTGAACACTCTGAAAGTGACTTCCTTCCTTTCGTTCAATGATTTCAAAGACTCTGTCTGAACACTCTGAAAGTGACTTCCTTTCGTTCAATGATTTCAAAGACTCTGACTGAACACTCTGAAAGTGACTTCCTTTCGTTCAATGATTTCAAAGACTCTGACTGAACACTCTGAAAGTGACTTCCTTTCGTTCAATGATTTCAAAGACTCTGACTGAACACTCTGAAAGTGACTTCCTTCCTTTCGTTCAATGACTTCAAAGACTCTGACTGAACACTCTGAAAGTGACTTCCTTCCTTTCGTTCAGTGATTTCAAAGACTCTGACTGAACACTCTGAAAGTGACTTCCTTCCTTTCGTTCAATGACTTCAAAGACTCTGACTGAACACTCTGAAAGTGACTTCCTTTCGTTCAATGACTTCAAAGACTCTGACTGAACACTCTGAAAGTGACTTCCTTCCTTTCGTTCAGTGATTTCAAAGACTCTGACTGAACACTCTGAAAGTGACTTCCTTTCGTTCAATGATTTCAAAGACTCTGACTGAACACTCTGAAAGTGACTTCCTTTCGTTCAGTGATTTCAAAGACTCTGACTGAACACTCTGAAAGTGACTTCCTTTCGTTCAATGATTTCAAAGACTCTGACTGAACACTCTGAAAGTGACTTCCTTCCTTTCGTTCAATGATTTCAAAGACTCTGACTGAACACTCTGAAA
>CM031598.1:96520987-96528487 GCA_018398815.1 Conus ventricosus | reverse complement strand
CCAACGTCACTGTCTCTGGGTCAGTGATATACAACGTGTTCTGCTGATACTGGTCAGCAGGTTGTGTCGCTGGTGTATTGACAGCTACACATTCGGGACAGTCAGCGGCGCCATAATCAAGCGAATGTGTCTGACGCTGTCGTCTTTCCCGTGTTGTAAATGAAACTAGGGGGGGGTGTTGGAAGGAACAGGCCAGAAGGGGATGCAGACACACTTGCCTTTTGCTGTTATCTCCAACCTTGCAGGCCTCGGCTGTCTTCCTGTCCCGGGTAACTTGCGACGGGCACTTTCTCGAGAACACAACCGTGTCACTGCGTTTCACAGGGGATTTGGCGGGCTGTCGTCAGTCGAAGAACAACAACGAGTTGGCCTTTTCCCCCTTTGATTTCAAAGGATGATAAACACTTTTTTTTGAAGATAAGTTTCCAGGACGCTCTCCAAACCCGCTGGAAGCCCAACAACTGGCATTTTGAAGGAGTTATTTCGTAACACACTGAACATTTGCGCTCCCTTCGAATGCCTTCTTGCCGGTTGCCTAGCAAGGGAAGCTAGAGAGAGAGAAGAGGAGAGAAGAGAGAGAGAGAGAGACGAGAGGGAGAGAGTGAGAGAGAGAGAGAGAGAGAATTCGCTGGCATAGCACACACACACCACACACACAACACACACACACACACACCACACACCGTGCACGCATGCACGCACGCACGCACTCACCCACACGCACACGCACACACGCAGCACACACACACACACACACACACACACACCAACACTGTCACGGTCAAAATTCAACACAACCAAAGTGTGGTCCGTCGCCGGCCACTTCAACTGGACATAAGTCCAAACGCAGACATCTTGGCGCCACGAAGACGGCTCCATGCGTCGCATCCGCCAATTAGCACAGCGGGGAGACAGCAGACAGTCTGAGTGGCTGGACCGACAGGTCTCGGTAGGTTTGGTCAGACGTCGTGGCGCCTAACCAGACTCATCTAGCCAATTTAGAGTGACCAGTGTCCACGAGTTAAGCCACACGGCGCCAGTTAAGTAGGAAGGGGGGAAGGTAGTGTGTGGTGGGGGCGAAATCAAGCTAATCAATTTAAAATGACCAATTGACCACCACAGAGAGTAAGGCGTGTAGGCATGACTGGCATGATTGAACATCCAATGGAATTAGAGGGAGATAACTTCGGGGACGAGGCGGTAAAAATATGACCAATGGTACTCGCCCTTTTTGACAGATCGGAACGGGATAAGAGGATGTGAGAGTGAGAGAACGGGAGAACGAGGGGAGAACGAACGAGAGAGACAGAGAGAGAGAGGTCTGAGTGTAATCTCTGAGGAGAGAAAAGCAGAGAGATGAGGGGAGGAGAGAAGAGAACCAAGTTGAAGATTAGCAGGAGATAGTCTGCAGAGGAAGGACTAAAGAGAGATGTGGAAAGAGAGAGTTGCTAACTAATGAAGAGAAAAGGAAAGAAAAGAAAAGGAAAAGAAAAGCAACCATGTCCATTTAATAGAGCAGACTAGGAGAGAGAGAGAGAGAGTGCAATGCGTTAATGCAGGAAGAAAGAAAGGAGAACAGATCGATGTTGATAGTCACTGTTCCATCTGAACCGGGGGTTCGACCTCATACCTGGCAGCGTCACTTCGCCAAGCAGAACCACAGACCAACGCCAGTGCCAGCGACCAATACCAGTGCCAGCAGTTGTGCCGTGTTGTGAAGTGACAGTGAAAAGAAACAAAGAAAAAAAAAGAGAAGAAAAAGACAGTGATTCGTGAATAGTTAAGATCACCTGGCCAGGTAAAGTAGAAATCTATTTATACCCGGGTTAGTTAATGATGTTTTAGATAAATGATTTTGTGAAGTTCAGGAAAGAGAGAATGTTTTATTTTGTTTGATTCCATATGCATTGATGTTTCGTTCTATGATCATGTGTAGTAAAGTTATAGACTTTACTAGTGGTTTGATGTGACGAATGCATGATATATGAATGAGATCGTAAGCAAGCTGTGAGTGTGTTTGGGCTGTGCGCTAGTCCTTCCTCCATCGACATCACCCGAGGTTGACAATTTATTGGCGAGCCTGCAGGTATATTCTGGCCCATTTATTATAATTGTTCAACTTCTCAGAGAGGAAGCTGGGTGGGATTCAAGTATTGTAATCCTAAGACAAGGGGTTGTCTTACTGTATGTTCCCAAGATAGTTAAATACTAGGCTTGGCATTGCTTCCAAGATAGTTAATACTAGGCTTGGCATTTCAGCCCCAGAGTACTTATTTCGCACAGATTGCCTATATTCGCTCTCATAGTTGGGTCAGGCGCTGGGCGTCTTATAAAAACTAATTGCGTTGTCCCAAGCTAATATTATCATTTCATAGGATTGTGCTATTACGTCACTCGTGTCGGTAACCACCAGTTTGGCTGTCGTAGTAATAAATCTTGTTCAAAAAAAGAAAGAGATATAATGGCGGAAGAAAAGAACACCCTATTGAACAACTTGTGAGCGTCGCTCGTGATTTAGGTTACTCAGGAGGTGAGTTGCGTGCATTTCGTTGAAAACCAACAAAAGATGGAAAGAGATGAACGCGCGGAAAGACGCCGCGTCGCATTTGGAAATAGCAAGAGCGGGAAAAGGCTAAAGAAGAGCAAGAAATAGAAAATTAAGGATCAGGCTAATGATAATCAGGCTAGGGAAAGGCAGGAAACAGAAAGACTAAAGGAAGCGCAGGAAACGGAAAGATTAAAGGTTCAATTAGAGTTAGAGAAAGTGAGAATACAAAGGGAGACCACCGAGGATGGGAGTCCAGTCTCCAGTGACTCTGTGCGCAGTTACGCCCCCCGACCAAAGTTACCCAAATTCTCTGAAGGAACCGACTCGATTGATGCTACATCAGTCGTTTCGAAACGTTTGCGACCAGTCAGGGTTGCCTCCAGAAGAGTGGGCAGTCATTTTGTCGGCGTTACTGACGGGTAAGGCATTACAAATTTTCACTGCATTGCCAGCAGACACCCAATCTGATTTTGGTGCTGTGAAGGAATCATTGATGAAGGGATTTGACCTCACAGAAGAAGGATTCAGAAAGAAATTTCGTTCAGCTAGATGCAAGCAGGGGAAACGTACACTCAGTTTGGTGCACGTCTAGATCACTATTTTGAGAAATGGTTAGAGTTGAGTGGTACGAAGAGGAGTTCGCTGAGTGAAAGAGCTGGTTATGAAGGAACGATTTTGTCAGGTTGCAGCCCTGAGTTAACCATACACTTGAAAGAGAGACAGCCAGAGACAGCAGGAGAGTTGTTGAAGTTCGCAGAGGTGTATAGAGAGGCACGTTTGGGCACTAAGGTGCAGGAGAAACAGGTGCCAGGCACAGGTGAGAAGAGTGCAAGGAGACCAGGGGAGTTTTCTGCAAAGTCTGCAAACCAGTGGTGGGGCAGAAAGGAGGGCAAAGGGACATTAGGTGTTTCTTTGTCACAAGAAGGGACATGTGGCGAGGGATTGTCGCATGAGGTTCCAGAAGGCAGCAGCCTTGCAAGAGGTGGATAAGGGTCGTCAAGGGAAACGACCTGCAGTGGAACCAAAAGGGATCCAGTCTGAAGAGGGTGGAGTGCAGCCTATGGCTAGCACTGGACAGCAGTCAGTGTCAGGGATGGAGGGCACTAGGTGAGTGGTTCGTTACCAGTGGAAGAAGGGTGGATTGGCCAGCAGAGGGTGAAAGTGTTACGAGACACTGGTTGTTCATGCGGTGTAGTACGAACAACGCTGGTCGAGGAAGGGGATTTGACAGGGCAAATCCAGACTGTACTCTAATCGATGGCACTGTGGGGAGTTTCCAGTTGCTAAGATAGAAGTAGTACCCCTTACTTCTCAGGCGAGTTGTCTGCGTTGGTGATGGAGAAACCCCTTCATGATTTGATCATCGGAAATATTCCAGGTGCAAGGGATCCAGGGGATCTGAGTTGTTGACTGCTACAGGAGGCAGCAGTTCAAACACGGAGCAAGAAGGAGGAAAAGGTTGATACACCGTTAGTCGTTCCAGCAAGGAAGTCAGGCATAGATGTGTCGCCTGATGAGTTTAGGGCAGCGCAGGAACAGACCCTTCGCTCGTGAAGTCTTGGGAGTTGGCAAGAGGTGGAGAGAGAAACAGGAGGTTAGAGGAGGTGGAGACAGAATTTCTTGTGAAAGGCGGGCTGTTGTACCGAGTGTTCACCAAGGGGAAGACAGGTAAGGTGACCACTCAGTTAGAGGTACCAGCAGGTTATCGTGACACTGTCATGTCAGTGGGTCACGAGTCGCTCATGGCGGGTCATCTCGGCACCAGCAAAACAGCTGACCGAATCTTTGATGACTTTCATTGGCCAGGAGCAATGGCAGACATCAAGCGTTCTGCATGTCATGTGATGTGTGTCAAAGGTCAGCCACAAGAGGGGTGAAGAGGAAGGCACTCTTAAACAGCCCCCTTTAATTGAACCACCATTCAGGAGAGTGGCTGTTGATCTGATTGGCCCAATCTCACCCTATTCCAAAGGTGGGCACAGGTATGAGACATGTAAGGTTGCAAATGAAAGTTTGCAGGAGGCTAGGGTCGTTCTGAAGAAGCAATATGGCAGGAAGGTGAGGAAGCAATCCTCAAGGTGGGAGATCAAGTCCTAGGTACTGCTTCCCACGGATCACAACAAGCTGCTGATGCATTGGAAAGGACCATTCACCATCACTGAAAAGGTCGGTCGGGATTACCGAATTGATGTGAATGGGAAACTAAAACTTTTCCATGCGAATTTTCTCCGCAAATATATTCAGCGTGAGACTCAGCACATAGGCGCAGCAGCAATCATTGATGAGGTGAAGGAGACCCAGCAGAAGAAGGGGAGATTTTGTTGCCTGAGTTTCCAGGAGAAGAGTCATACAGGGATGTGTCACTGTATGAAGGGCTAGACAGTAGGAGACGGGAGGAAGTTAGGGGGCTCCTAGAACAGTATAGGGCGTCCCTGACTGATAAACCAGGCAGGACAACTCTAGAGACATGTACGGTGGAGTTAACATCGCAAAAACCCGTACATGTGAAAGCCTACCCGATCCCATATGCCACCAAGCAAGTGATCGAGGAGGAGGTAGAAAAGATGTTGGACCTTGGGTGATTGAACCGTCCAAATCATCGTATAGTGCACCCGTCGTCTTATGAGGAAAAAGTCAGGTGAGCATCGATTCTGTGTCGACTATAGACGTCTTCTGAACAGTGTCACCAAGGTCGATGCAGAGGTCATACCGAACATGGAAGACCTGTTCGCTCAGATCGCCACAAGCAAGAGCAGTATTTCACCAGGATAGATCTGAGCAAGGGTTACTGGCAAATAGCCTTGAGTGAGGACTCAAAGGAAGTCACAGCATTCTCCACTCCTATGGGGCTATACAGTGGCGAGTACTTCCTTTTGGGATGGTCAACGCACCTGCAGTCTTCTCTCGGATGATGAGGAAGTTATTGACGGGATTGGAAGGCGTTGTGAATTTCATGGATGACATTCTGATTAGCATCCGAGACATGGGAGGAGCATATGAGGCAGCTAGGAGCAGTTTTAGCGAGGTTGAGACAAGCCAATCTCACTGCCAGACCAACAAAGTGCCAGGTTGGTTTTCCAAGCCTGGAGTTCCTAGGTTTTGTTGTCGGAGGCGACACAAAGAAGCCAGAAAAGAGGAAAGGTGGAGAAGATGATGAATTCAGAGAGACCAAAGACCAAAACAGAAGTCAGGAGTCTGCTAGGTTTTATTGGTTTCTACAGGGAGTTTGTTCCAAATTTCGCAGCAATCACGAGTCCTCTCAGTGATTTGGTCAAGGCAGGGAAACGGCAGTGGTCGAGTGGTTCAGACGCTGCAGAGCAAGCACTGCAGACGGTGTTGGAAAGACTAGGTTCCCGTCCATCTTGAAGCTACCAGATATTCCAAACCATTTTTGTTGCGGACAGATGCATCAGGCGGTGGAGTAGGTGCAGTATTGTTGCAGGAGCATGAAGGGGTCGAGTTCCCTGTGAGGTATGCTAGCAGGAAGTTGACAAAGTGTGAAGAAGGGTACGCAACGGTGGAGAAGGAGTGTTAGCCGTTGTGTGGGCGTGCAGAAGTTTCACAAATACTTGTATGGGAAGGAGTTCGTGATAGAGACTGATCACCAACCACTCAAATTCCTGCAGGAGGCGCAGTTGAAAAACAGCAGAGTGCTGCGTTGGGCAATGGCATTGCGCCCTACAGGTACCGAGTGCAGTACATTCCAGGTCGACAGAATGTTGGAGCTGACTTTTAAGTCGCGTAGTCTAGCAAGCTGCAACTCAGAGGAAGTCAGTCATATCCGGGGTGCTGTGTTGATAATATGTGTTGATTACAGTTATGTTGGTTGGATATGGGTTCATTCCAGTTGGCTATGGTTCATATTTTCTGTGTGAGACTTGTTCATATTTTCTTTGTGAGACTTGTTCATGTGAATGTAGTTATGCTTGGAGCATACAGTCGCTTGTGTAGTAATGCATTATTTGCAATAAGTGAGGATGGAGATTCCTCAGTGAAGTGTCATGGATCGTGAGCATATTATATTGTGCTTTTCATAGAATTGTGAAGAGAAGATGTGGCAAATCCGCAGGTAGGGGAATTGCATAAGTGCGCACAGAGGTCGTTCTAAAATGAGTTGAAAAACGCAAGAGCGCACGTCATGATAACTCATTGGAGTGGTATCCACTAATGATATTTTTATATTTATAAACCGTTGGTTGTAAAGTATTTTTCAAACTTTGCACGTGTAGCTGTGGTTCAGCAATTCGGTTGTTGTCTTTTTTGTACCGTTGTTTTGAGACAATGCGTGCATAGTCTTTTGCAAGGGGGAAATTGTCACGGTCAAAATTCAACAACCAAGTGTGGTCCGTCGCGGCCACTTCAACTGGACATAAGTCCAACGCAGACATCTTGGCGCCACGAAGACGGCTCCATGCGTCGCATCAGCCAATTTAGCACAGCGGGAGACAGCAGACAGTCTGAGTGGCTGGACCGACAGGTCTCGGTAGGTTTGGTCAGACGTCGTGGTGCCTAACCAGACTCATCTAGCCAATTTAGAGTGACCAGTGTCCACGAGTTAAGCCACACGGCGCCAGTTAAGTAGGAAAGGGGGGAAGGTATGTGTGTGGTGGGGGCGAAATCAAGCTAATCAATTAAATGACCAATTGACCACCACAGAGAGTAAGGCGTGTAGGCATGACTGGCATGATTTGAACATCCAATGGAATTAGAGGGAGATAACTTCGGGGACGAGGCGGTAAAAAATACTGACAATGGTACTCGCCCTTTTTGACAGATCGGAACGGGATAAGAAGGATGTGAGAGTGAGAGAACGGGAGAACGAGGGGAGGAACGAACAGAGAGACAGAGAGAGAGAGGTCTGAGTGTAATCTCTGAGGAGAGAAAAGCAGAGAGATGAGGGGAGGAGAGAAGAGAACCAAGTTGAGAGATTAGCAGGAGATAGTCTGCAGAGG